>JNEY01000113.1:120302-148993 GCA_020875895.1 Aphelenchus avenae | reverse complement strand
AACGAAGGTGGCCAGCCTGCAAGTGGCGAAGCTCCACTCGCCAGTGGAGAGTCGGTTGAGTCGAACAACGAACTCGAGGTCTCCATTCCTCAAGAAGAGCGTAACGCCGACTCAGTGGTCGTGTTGGTCAACCCGAGCGACGTCGGAGTAGTGGAGCACCCGCCGGAACCCAACGACTCTAACGCGTCTACTGCCGCGGGGAGTGAAGTCGACGTGGAGCCCATGGACACGTCGGAACCTCGAGCCCAGGACGCAGCTGCCGCGCTAAGACCAACTGCACGACGCACCGCTAGAATAGGCTCCTCGCGTGGCGGCATGGTGCCGCGTGGCACGGTGATCCTCGCCTCCTCCCTCAGCTCGTCGCTGAACAACAACGAGGGCGCTGCTACGACTGGCACGCGCACGGGTTCTCGCACCAATTCGCAGAGTGGCGGCTACGGCGGTACCGTCCGCGTCAGCACTGGACATGGAACAGGTTTGTCTCGGGAGATTTTTTTTTGCGTACACTGGAAAATATAGCTCCTCCACTCACTTGGGCAGTTCGTGGTGTGCGCCAGCAGAACGACAATGGCGGCACGTACCGAGAAGAAAGCGGCGATGCAGCGGCCACTACCGGTATGTTTCGCTCGCAGAAAGCTTTGAATACTGTATGCATGCCGCAGCGCAATGATGCATGCGGTAGCCCCATGATGCATGCAAGAAAGAATACGATGTATGCGGTAGCGCTACCGTGCATGAGCTAGCCCTATGGTGCATGCAGCAACGTTTCGATGCATGCGGCGCTATGCTGCATGCAACAACAACAACATGCGGTAGCTCTTATTTTGCATGCAGTACCGCTAGACGCATGCGGTAGCGCTGCCTGCAGCAAGGCAACGTTGCATGCGGTAGCGCTATGATGCAATATCAAGCCCCCACACCGAAGGGGCTTGCTATTTTTACGCAACTTTGAGAATATTATTCCTGCACAGCCAGCTAACCAATAATTTTGTAGAGGGCGCTGCCCCCGAGCGGAGCGCCGCAACGGCCACCGACACCTCCGGAAACCCCAGCGGTTCTTCACGACATCGTACCAAGGAAACCACCGCCACCAACGATGACCATCACGCAAGCACCAACAAGACGGACACACAGCTCGCCATCTGCTACTCTGTCATGGTGAAACTGATCGACGAGCTGCTATTGCAGATGGCTCAGCATGAGCAGTGGCGCCAGTCCTCTCAGACGGGCATTAATACTCTGCTGTACCTGGACAAGCGCCTCGTGCTTTGTTTCCGGGTAAGCCAGTTTCAGCCGGACAGCATTGAACACTGCAATTTTAGCGTCTCATCGAGCAGCGCCTGCAATCCGTGTGGGACTGGCTTAAGGTCGTCATGGACAAGACCGAGGCGCAGCTCAAATTCGGCAACGCTCTCATGGCCTCTTCGGTGGGCTCGCTCGTCGTGCCCGAGAGCAGTGGCGAGACCACACCGACGGAAGCGCCCGCCCCGGCCAAGAAGACGACGGACGACAAGCGATCGCGCAAGCGCATGGAGTTCGGTCTGAAGCGCACCACTACGGACGACAACTCCTCGAGGCGTGACACTTTCTCGTACTTCCTCTCCCTGCTGCGCTCACACTCCTCGGAGAACGGCGATGATCTCCCATTGATCGAGTACAAGGCTCTCCGAGCGGTCGCATTCGTGGCTGAGGCGTACCTCTTCCACATCAACATTCTGGAGAATATCGACGAGATGCTGGTGGATGAGGAGGAGGACGTCCGCATGATGGACGAGGAGGAGGTAGGGAAATAACTAACGCTAGATTAGCTAACCCGTCTTGTTCAGTATGACGTCAATGTCAGTGCTGAGCCGCTACGTCGCTTCTACCAGCGCTCCAACTCCATCTGCTACCCGTTCATCAGCACCGCCGATGGCCATCATGCGTTCCAGTACACCGCCGACCAGTGCCTTCCGCTATCGACCCGAACGCACCTGCTGAAGCCGGAGGCCGAACGCTTCCAACTCTTCTCTCTTCCGGTGCCCCACCGTACCAAGCGTCAGCACAAGGTAAAAAATGAAAGCTGCTACACTGGAACTTAACGAGAATTTTAGGAAATCGCAGCGGAACATGGTGTTGAGCACCCAGCTCATCAGAGTCTTTCAGTCCCTCCAACCAACTACGGAGACGTCGCCGGCGAATCTGACAAGTCAAAGTCCACCACTCCTTCCGCCGAGGACGCCCAGAAGGAGCAGTCGTCCTCTCAGCGACCCAACGTCATCGTTCACAGCTCCGATGCATCCGCGACAGCAGGTGGTTCCACCGACAAGCTTGACGTCGAAGCCTTGCTCGGCGTGAAGACCAGCGTCGCTCGGGTTCTCCTGCAGCGAGTGCTCGGACGGTGGAGCAATACCCTGCTGCTCATGAGCAAAGCCTACCATGAGGACATCACCTCGTACTGCGGCGGGGATGCGTCATGCTCGGTGCTGTTATCGGAGACTGCCGGATATCACGTTCGCCAGGCGCAGTTCCGCAAACGAATGGAGAAGTTCAAGTCCGCTCAGACCAAGGACCTCACGTTCTCGGTAAGCCGGCGTAAGGTGGCCAAATGCTAACCTTCCTGCTTAGCAAATGTCGCGCGAGAAGTCCGCCCTTCTCACGCAGACCTTCCGCCAACTCAACCAGCAGTACGCACGTCGCTCTGCGTCGACTTCGAATGCGGCCACGTCAGACTCCACCACCAATCCGCCGCTTGCCGCGCACAAGGTATGCGAAACTCCAGATCTAGTGCTTACCTTTCGAATTAAGGTCAAAGTGACGTTCCGCGACGAGCCAGGAGAGGGCACCGGCGTCGCTCGCAGCTTCTACTCCGCCGTCGCGGACGCACTCGTGGGCATGACTCGCCTGCCGACTGACTACGGACCGACCAACGAAGACGGAACCACAAGTGGTGGCAATGCCTCCTCCACTGACTACAGCGCCAGCCGAGGGCCGGCCTCAGCGATGAACATCTTCTCGCGTATGCGACGCACGCACGGCGACAACACCATGCCACCCACAGCGGGCAGTGTGTCCTCGAGGGCTCGCGCTAGCGGTGCCGGCTCGGCCGCTGCCTCGTTGGAGGACCGCATTCGTACGCGTTCGCAGCGCGCCACCAATCCTGCGGCGGGTGCAGCGACCGGTAGTGCCTCGGCCACATCGACCACTTCGTCGTCGTCGCGTCGGACCCCGCAAAAGACGGCGGCGCAGAAAACACCGTGAGTGCTATTGGTGTAATTTCTCAACAGATTCTCAGTAACTTCAATCACTTGGCGGTGTTTTGAATGGCTTTTTTAAATATTACTGAACAGAATTTGGTTGGGAGGCAGTTTACTGAAACTACGCGTTTCAGGATGACGCGCTTCAACCTTCCGTTGGACGCTCCTCCGTACGTCCCAAAGTCGGGCGACCCGTGGCCGGTGATGTCCACGTCAGCACCTGCCTCGAGTGAAGCCGGGGCGGTCAGTCCTAGCGTGCTTCGCGCATCCGAGCCGCCGCAAGGTACTCCGGATACGTCCGGACCGCGTTCGCGTCAAGCTGAGACCAACTCGATGCTGCTCGGCGAACGCGTTTATGCTCGGTGAGTGTCATTAAAAGTTGCGAAGCCATTGCACCTTCTTTCTTCCAGGGTTCGCTCCATCCAGCCTCAGTACGCGGCAAAGATCACGGGCATGATCGTGAATGGCCTCCAGCTGTCGCAGCAGTTCACGCTCCTCTCGAGCGACGAGAACTTCCGCATTCACGTCGAAGAAGCGGCGGCTCAGCTGCGCAAGACCGGCTACAACGGCAAGGAGTCGGAGAAGGCCGCCAAAGACAACGAGACGGTGCCGCTGTTCTACAAGGCGTCCAAGAGCGGCTTCTACACGCCGATTCCGGGCAGCAATTCGCCGCAGCGCTTGAACGCGTTCCGCAACGTCGGACGGTAAGCACGCTTCCATGCGATTTCAGTACTAAGTCCACATTTTAGACTGATCGGAATCTGCCTGCAGCAGATGGAAATCTTCCCGCTGCACGTGTGCCGCCACGTCCTGAAGTTCATCCTCGACCGCCAGATCACCTGGTTCGACCTGGCCTTTTACGATCCGGCGATCTTTGACTCACTGCGCTCGATCGTCTTCAACGAGGCGGAGAACGTTACGCACAGTAACGAGTTCTACGAGAGCCTACAGCTCACGTTTGCGGTGGACATGCCTCCCGAAGAGGTACGGAAATTTTGCCGGTCATTGCTGAAAAAATAGCTAAATTTTGCCCCAAAACCCTAAAAGGGACTTAATGAAAAGCGGAAAATGAATTGAGTCGCAGCCTTGTGAACCTGGACTGCCTCAATATTGCGGGAAATGTTCGAAACTCAAACCGGAAATTCTAGGGTGGTGGCACATTGGAGTTGAAGCCGGGCGGCGAGAACATCCCGGTGACGAAGGACAACGTGCTCGAGTACATCTATCTCTTCGTCGAGCACCGCCTGCTCGGCAGCCATCTCAAGTGCCTGGAAGCGATCCGCCAGGGCGTCTACGACGTCATCCCACCGGACTCGCTGGCTAACCTCACCGCGGAGGACATCCGTCTGATCATGTGCGGCACGCAGGACATCTCATTGCCATTGCTCCAATCATACACGAGCTTCCTGGACGAGAGCTCTGCGCCCTCCGAGGTCCTCGCGAAGTTCAAGCAGTGGTTCTGGAGCGTGGCGTCGAAGTTCACTCCGGCCGAGAAGCAGGTACGCAAAGTTGAAATCGATGATGTTTTACGGAGTATTTCCTCTTTTTCCTAATCTCTTGCGGAAGTATCATCTTTTGTTCAAAGGTCACGCACTGTAAATGTAGCGTTGCTCCTTGTTGACCTTGTTGACGAAGCGTAAACGCTGACTACCATTTTTTCCAGGACCTCGTGTTCTTCTGGACCGGCTCGCCGACGCTGCCGTCCACGGAGGAGGGTTTCCAGCCGCTGCCGACGATCATGATCCGCCCCGCTGACGACAACCACCTGCCGACGGCGAACACGTGCATCTCGCGGCTCTACCTGCCGCTCTACTCCTCCAAGAAGATCCTCCGCGCCAAGTTGCTCCTCGCGATCAAGGCGCGCAACTTCGGCTTCGTCTAAGTCCCCCACGTGTGCTTCTGCGTGTGCATCCCGGAGCTCTCAGCTCTCTAGTGGCCCCTTATTGACTTATGTTTCCGAGAGCTGGCCTTTGCGAAATTTACTTAATGACTCCAAACAGCAAATCTCCTCGGTCATTTAAACGACTCCAATGGAGTCACTCTCTGTCCGGCTCTCACTGCAGCTCTCGTAGACCTCCCCATCTTGACTTTCTCCCTTTAAGTGCCGGTTCGGGTCGAACACAAATTTCGCGAATATCACCACCGTCTCCGTGCGGTCTTTCTCGTCAACGTCACTGAGCTCATCGATAGTCCCCTTGTTCCCGCGACGCGTATTTTAATTGTGTTCTCCTCCTTTAAGCTTCTGTCCTTAGCTTCGATAAGGCCTTGTTGTTCTCCTTGACGCTTGCATGGTCTTGTCGATGTCAGAATCGAAATAAAGTTTTGGTTTAATGCATGGTCATTTGGCAGTACTAGGCGGAAAATTGTAGGGCACTTTGACCAAGTAAGTGCGTTCGTCGTGCGGCAAATTTATGCGATTCTACCCGCAAATGTCAACTTGTCTGAAAAGTGAATTTAGCTGAAAATTTGACGCTTTTTTTACTGCCAAGAGTGACTTCCCTCCTCCGGTATAGCTACTAACGCGTCGCATGAGCATTCTGAGACACGTGGGACGGATTTATTCAGAAAGTCAAGAAAGAACAGTACTGCGGAACTAAAACACCTCTTATCTGCTAAGGAATAGGCATTTGTGCACGTTCTACAAGGACCTCATTGCTTTGTCCGGCGCGAATGCGGAGCCGTTCTTGCGTCTTCTCGTTCACACGCACTAAGTCCGTGCTGCGGTACTCGATGCGCGTTCGGATGCGGAGGACGTACGGCTTGGGGCTGCGAGACGCCGAGAACGCCTAACGCCTCGGAAGTTGCACAGGAATACAAAGTATGAATCCTCTAAGATCGTTCCATCGTTCCATCTATAAGGCTTACCGTTCTCAGCGCGACGATTAGCCCTCTCATGCCGCCACTAATTCCGCCCACGTGGAGCACCATCTGTCTCGGCTCGCTCCACTGCTTCTCCGGCGGAGCCTCGCGCTCGAGCCACTCGACGACGTCGTCCGGCTGGTTTTCGGCGTGGGTTAGCGCACAGATGTCGAGCTTGTTGCATTCAGCGATACCCGGCAGACGCATGTACGGACGCGACCATGTGAAGGATCCGTGTTCTGCGCTGAGAATCAGTTCTTTGCACAGAAAGAGCTGCGTGAAGACGAACTCGAACGGTGCACTGGAAAGGAAGCTGTCCATGGAGACCTCGACGGTCGCGTTCCTCCAGGCCGACTTGACGGGGAGCAACGCGGAGAGTCCCTCGATCTCAGCGTCGGAGACTCCGACGAATCCGTACCTAAACGCAAGATACAGCAAATTGCATACACCTTCTTGAATTCTGAACTTGTATTCTTGAAAATGCTACGGTTGTCTACAGAGTTGCAATTTTCGTCGATGCTCTGCTAGTATTAGCCGCTTACCGCATCTTTTGAACAATGCCGAACTTCAGGCGCTTGGCGAGGTCCTCGTAAGCCGAACAAATGACCCTTTTACCGTCGCGCAACCATATGTCGATCCTTTGCGAAAAACGCTGACCCTTCAAATACACGAAAGGTTCGACCTTGGTCACGACTCGCAAAGGTCCTTGCTGCTCGGAGAGCTTGCTGCTGCTCACGATGAGGTCGTCGAACTGGGTGTTGACGAGCCGGAGACGATCGAGGTCTTCGCGCGGCAGCTTCTCGAAGATGGTCAAGAGCACTTCGTTCGGAATGAAGGTGGCATTCTAAAGCAGCCGTATCAGCAGAAAAAGCGGTTACTTTTCTGGTGCAGGGCAAACTAGCATGCAAGCTACTGACCGTGTTGCGCGCTCCAGGAAGCACCGAGTAGAGCCACGGGTTATCCGCGTAGATCTCCTGGATTCGGTCTCCGTCAAGGTCACAATCTTGCTGTAGCAAGTTGCAAAGTTCGGCCGGATGTTTGCCCTTGATGCAGGCAGCGACCGCCTGGCACGCGTAGTGGAGAAGGCGCTCGATGTAGAGGTAGTTGGCCGCCTTGATCATCTCGAGCAGCTCCGACACGGGCACGTCGAAGAAGGGCTTGTCGTATTCGGTGAACTCGAACCACTTGCACTCCTGCGTGAGCGGGTCCTTCTCGACGACAGTTTCCGGATCATCTGGAAAGAACACGGCTACTTGCGGTTTTCGCGCACTCACCTTTGTGTTGTTTGCACCAGTCGACCACCTTGTTGAAAATGCGTGTGCTGATGGTCTTAACCGGGAAGTCGCCCGGGAATACGTCTTGTTCCACCAGGCCGAGATCGTCGCACATCTTCTTGAAGGTGCCCGACAGGAGTAGTACGTCGAGGTCCACTGGAACCTGGTCACTATCCAAAGTCTCGCAAGGCACTTGGCGCGGCGCAGCGGCGTTGTTCACATTCGAAACGCTCATGCTGGAAGCGGATCTCGGAAGCCCAAGAGCTACAACAAAGCATACTGGATTGCAGAAGTGGCATAAAAATGCTAACGGCAAGCCAGCGAAAAAAGCATAGGTAACTGGTACACAAGATTTCTCCAATGGAAGGTTCTGAAAATCCGAACTTCTGGAGACAATCATAGAAGCAATGATGGTTAGCGATACCGCAGCATAGCGCAATGAGGTGTATACCAGTTGTCGGGCCATTAAACCTTTTATTGAACCGTCTTTGGAGATAAGATCTAGACGCGCACTTTGGCGGATTCGGTCATCATATTACTGGTAGTAGGCTGTGCGCTTGGTGCGCCACTTCGCCACTAGGTCCTTCGGAGGCGGCGCCGACTGTGCCGGACGCATAGCCCACGTGCCGATCTCGTCGTAGCCGTCGATCGGCAGCCGCTCGCCTTTCTCGTCGAAGATGATCAGGTCCGGAATGCCACCGGAACCGTACTTCGCGAAGAGGGCCCTAAAGGGCATAAGATGCAGTTCATTCAGCAAGCGTGAACATACTTGGCCTTGGCCTGGTCGAAAGACATGTGCAACCAGTCGCCGTGGGATTCCTTCATGTACGCCTTCATCTCTTCCGCGCTGTTGTCTCGAGAAACGAAGATGATCTAAAGCTATGTATTTCCGAGAAAGCACAAAAACATGGCCCCGAAGGTGTACGCATCAGGATGTTCACCTCGAAGTTCTCCGTCTTCTTGACCGCGTCGTAGAACTGCTTCAGCGTTGGCGTGAACTTGCGACACGGTCCACACCAATGAGCGGAGAAGTAGACTCCCACGAGCTTGCCCTAAAAGTTACGAATAAACAGACATATACTTTAAGCTAGAACTTGAGTACTTTAAGTTCTTCAGCATCACATTACGGTCCTTTTCGGCCAGCGGCATCTTCTGCTGCGCTTACTGCCTACCTTAAGCGCTTCCTCGGGCTTGGCCCCTGTGCCGTCCCCTTTCACCAGCACCAACTCCTTCCAGTTGATCGTTTCCGCCATGCAGATACCTAAACAAAGATGTCGAAAAGTCGAACGCACAGGAGTAGAATGACTGAAAAAGCGATCGCGACCGATATTGAGCGACGCCCGTCATGGGCAGACGAGCGGCTGGGGACCACCAGCTCTCGGCTCTCCGCCGGCCTACACTGCTGACTGCTGGGCTGCCGCTTGTACACTGCGTAGCGGACCAAAGCTGGCTCATGCCGAGCGTTGCAGGACCGCCGCGTTCAAGTAGGCTAACGGAGAACCGACGGGCAGGCATCAACAGAACATGGTCCGACTCAGACGATGACATCATTCTGTAAAATTGGGAAGAATGTATGACGACAGTAGCAGTGGCTGTATATCTGTGCAGGCTCAACTTGGATTTCGGTAATATGCTGCTGGTTTAAGACAATTCAGGCGGACGTGTCAAATTTGAATTAGTCAGTTGAAACGCGCAAAGTTACCCCTAGCCTGAAGCAAGCTTCTGAGCTAGGTCCGAATGTGCACAATGCGTAATTCTTCAAGCGTTTATTCATGGCCCTGACGACCGCTTATTACTACAGAGTTGTAGTAATGGAGACGAGATTGTTCAGCGCTTTAAGTCGGTACTCCCTACCTGGGGCAACGCCCTTGTGCCACGGCATCAGTACAATCACCTTCTGAATGCACGGCCTGCAATGCCAGCTGATATGTTCCCCTAAGAAATCGCTCAAACTTTTCCCAGCGTCCACATGCGGCGGAGCACGAAGTATCGGTCGGCAAAGGAAGCCCCGGCGTGAGTCAGGACAAGAAAGCGTTTTAAGACAGTGTATACGAAAGTCAGCATTTAGACAAAACTTAACAGCCACAACGCTTTCAGCATGCGTCCGACGACCACCTCTCGAATAAATTCATTTTTTTGGAAAAATGCATGCACGATGCCATGCTTTGGGCATGCATGCTTGGTGCATATGTACCCAGTATCGAGCGGCACCGCATCATGCGTACTGCGCGGTAACAAATCCGGAAGCATGCGCTTATAGGAATATCAAAATCTGTTACAGGCAAAGAACGACATACTGGGTACAAATACGAAAATGCGTGCAACAAAGGAAAACTGTAAGCATGCATTTGTGCTAAGCAGGCACCGCATGCGTGGAGCCATGCGTACTGATCGGTACCACATGTGTAAGGGCGCAACTTCACAAAGCACAGGGCGCATCGTAAGGGTTGTTTCGTTCTACCCAGATTGAAAGGACCGGGTCTGTGCATTCCGTTAAGTTTGCAAGCTATAGTATGCCGGTTAAAAATCATGTGCATCCCGGCTAGCGTCGCTGCGTGCTCATTAGCGGGCGCGAGAGGCTAGGGCTAAGCTCTGGCGAAGCATGACTCATCAGTATTTACTCGTTGGGACGTCATAAACCTTTATTAAACCGTCTTTGGAGACAAGAGGTGGACGCGCGCTTTGGCGGATTCTCGAAATAGGTACAAGTCAGTTATGATGAAATTTGCACGCACTCTGTTGGATACATAGCGTACGTGTTAGTCATCATATTACTTGAAGTAGTTGGTGCGCTTGGTGCGCCACTTCGCCACTATGTCCTTCGGCGGCGGCGCCGACTGGAACACCTCCTTGCGACCGTCGACCGGCAGGAGGTTGCCCTTTGCGTTGAAGAGCACGAGAGCCGGGATGCGGCCCTCGGCGTACTTGTGCAAGAGGTTACTAAAACGCAGCGTTCTGAACGATGGCACACGCCATTGCGCCTACTTGGCAATGTCCTTGTCGTAGGGAATGTTGAGCCAGTCGGGCTGGGTTTCCTCCATGTTAGCCTTCATCTCCGCAGCGCTCTTGTCGTCGGAAACGAAGACCACCTATAGGAGGATATTACGCGACTCACTGGAGGCGTGATTTACCTCGAACTTTTCAGCCGTCTTGAGCGTCTCGTAGAACTGCTTCAGTCCGATGTCTTGGCATCCGCGTGCGGAAATGTAGAGCCCGACCAGCTTGCCCTGAAGGTCCGATGTTACCTGCTGAACTTGCGTGCGATGGTCACCTTGAGGGCTACCTCGGGGAGCACCCGAGTGCCGTCCCTCTTCTCCAGCACAAACTCCTTCCAGTTGATGGTGCCTCCATACGTGTCGGTACGCCATGCGTCGAAAACGTCCTTCGGTTGGGGTCTCATAGCCCAGTTGTGGATCTCGTCGCGGCCGTCGATCGGCAGCCGCTCGCCTTTCTCGTCGAAGATGATCAGGGCCGGAATGCCACCGGAACCGTACTTCGCGAAAAGGGCCCTAAAGGTCATACAATGCAGTTTCTTCAACAAGCGTAAAGATACTTGGCCTTGGCCTCGTCGAAAGACATGTGCAACCAGTCGCCGTGGGATTCCTTCATGTACGCCTTCATCTCTTCCGCGCTGTGGTCGCGAGAAACGAAGATGATCTAAAGCTATGTATTTCCGAGAAAGCACAAAAACATGGCCCCGAAGGTGTACGCATAAAGGATGTTCACCTCGAAGTTCTCCGTCTTCTTGACCGCGTCGTAGAACTCCTTCAGCTTCGGCGTGAACTTGCGACACGGTCCACACCAATGAGCGGAGAAGTAGACTCCCACGAGCTTGCCCTAAAAGTTACGCATAAACAGACACATACTTTAAGCTAGAACTTGAGCACTTTAAGTTCTTCAGCATTCACATTACGGTCCTTTTCGGCCAGCGGCATCTTCTGCTGCTTTTACTGCCTACCTTAAGCGCTTCCTCGGGCTTGGCCCCTGTGCCGTCTCCTTTCACCAGCACCAACTCCTTCCAGTTGATCGTTTCCGCCATGCAGATACCTAAAGAAAGATGTCGAAAAGTCGAACGTACAGGAGGAGAATGACTGGAAAAGTGATCGCGACCGATATCAAGCAATGACTGCGATGGACACACAAGAGTCTGGGAACCGCCGCCTCTCCGCTCTTGGACGGCCTGCTCTGCTCACGGTTGGGCCGCCGCTTGTACGCTGCGTAGCGGCCCAAAGGTGGCTCTCGCCGAGCGTCGCAGGACCGCCGCGTTCAAAATAGAGCCTAGCGGAGAGCCGACATAGAGGCGTGGACTGAACACGGGACGAGTCAGATGACGACATTATAGAGACAGCATTCCGTAAAAGTCTGAAGAATGTGTGATGACACTAGCAGTGCATTGTAGTTCTATGCGTCAAGCTCAACGAGGATCTCGGGAATACGCGGCTGATTTACGGCAAGACACGCGGACGTGTCGAATTAGGATGACCACTTCAGACTCGCAAAGTTACCCAGCCTGAAGAGAGCTTCTCAGCTAGGTCCTTGTCTAAAATATATAGCTTTTAAACGTTTATTCGTGGCGCTCTCGGACGCTTATCACTACATGAGTTGTTGTAATGGAGTCCAGACTGATAAGGGCCTTAAGTCGGCAGTTCCTACTTGGGATAAAGCCCTTCCATGACGGCATCAGGAGTATCACCTTACGAATGCACGGGCTACTCCCTGATATTTTTCCCTAGGAAATCGCTCAACTTTTCCCAGCGTGCACGTGCGGCGGAGCACGAAGTGCCATTTTTCTTTTCAGTTCTCGATCGCCTAATATTTTTTCGTGTCCAGTCGTTTAGCGTTGAACGTGATGGACTCAACGTACTTTTCCATTGGAAAATAGTCTCGACTGAAAACTCCGACACATCTTTACAATAGCCGCTCATCATGTGATAACGCGCCTTCACCGACGCTAGCGGGGCTTTACAAGACTGCATAGTGTCTATGACTGTTTATTCTCATTGCCATGGCTGGTTAAAGCGCCCGAGATCTTTTTATAGACTCTTTACCGGTAGAGGCTGAGGTAGCGCGTCCTACGCTAGGACACACGAGTGTGTCATCATCAGCAGCCGCGCATGCTTATTACCTCAGTTCGGACTGGTGTGCAGCCTACCAAGACACATTATTGTTCTAATGGTCCAGTACCCATTATTTCATGGAACTCTAGCATGGCAAATTAGCATGCGGCTCGCTGAGCACAGGAAGTCATCCAACGGACTGCCGTCGAATTCATCCGTTGCACGCGGACAAATTGCGTGCATCTACATGCGATAGTGCATAGTAAGCATCTATGCACGCATACATGCGCGTACCCTTGTGCATGCAGTACCGTTTAGTACGCATGACTGCACATATATGTGCGTGATGCACGTATACATGCATCGGATTCGCGGTAAATGAGAATAAATGGTTTTTATTCATGCTCGCATCCAGCGAGTGGCAAAAAACTTGAGTCCGACGACCTGCTCTCAAATAATTTTTACTTTTTGGTAGAATGCATGCATCATGCCATGCTATGGGAACGCCTGCTTGCCTATGTACCGAGTACCGAGCGATACCGAATCCAGAAGCATGCGCTTACAGGAACGTCAAAATCTGTTTCATGCAAAGAACGACAAATACGAACTGGAAAATGCGTGCAACAATGGCAAACTGTAAACATGCATGCGTACTGATCGGTACCGCATGTGCAAGGGCGCAAACTCACAAAGCTCAAAGGTTGTTTCGTTCTACCAAGATTGCAAGGACCAGGTCTATGCATTCCATTAAGCTTAAGTGAAGCATGACTCATCAGTATTTACTCGTTTGGACGTCATAAACCGTTTATTAAACCGCCTTTGAAGGCATATACTGGACGCGCACTTTGGCGGATTCTCGGAATAGGTACATGTTCGTTATCTGGTTGGTCGGCGGGTACATAGCATACACGTTAGTCATCGAATCAGTCAGTACTGGTAGTAGTTGGTGCGCTTGGTGCGCCACTTCGCCACTAGGTCCTTCGGTGGCGGCGCCGACAGGAACACGTCGTTGCGACCGTTGATCGGCAGGAGGTTGCCCTTCGGGTCGAAGAGCACAAGAGCCGGGATGCCGGCCGAGCGGCCGTACTTGAGGAAGAGGGCACTAGAACACAGAGATCTGAACGGTGGCATACGGGGCATCGAGCCTACTGGGCCAAATCCTTGTCGAACGGAATGTTGAGCCAGTCGGGCTGGGTTTCCTCCATGTTAGCCTTCATCTCTTCAGCGCTCCTGTCGTCGGAAACGAAGACGACCTAAAGGAGGAAAATATTAGGTTGCTCATTAAGAGGACTGGTGTACTTCGAAGTTCTCGGCCTTCGTCAGCGACTCGTAAAACCGCTTCAGTCCGAAGTCTGAGCATCTGCGTGCGGAAAAGTAGAGCCCGACGAACTTGCCCTAAAGGTCAAATGTTACCTGGTGAGCCTGCGTGCGATAACTCACCTGGAGGGCTACCTCAGGGGGGACCACGATACCGTCACGCTTCGCTAGCCGGCAATCCTGCCAGTTGATGGTGCCTGCAACCGGATCGGAAACGCTTCTTGGAATCGCAGCTAAAATGCACATCCAGAAGGTTCATCCGAGAAAGAACCATTATGAAACAGTCCCGCTTAGAACGCCGCTACCTTTGGTACGCCACACAGCGACAACATCCTTCGGCGCGAGACGCATTGCCCACGTGTGGACCTCGTCGCCGCCATCGATCGGCAGCCGGTCGCCCTTCTCGTCGAAGATCACGAGGTCCGTGTCCCCGCTGCGCCAACTATACTTCGCGTAGAGGGCACTAAAGAGGCACAAGATGCAGTACATGGAGTAAGCCTGAACATACTTGGCCGTGGCCTTGTCGAAGGGCACGTGCACCCAGTCGCCGTGGGACTCCTTCATGAACGTTTTCATCTCTTCCGCGGTGTTGTCGCGGGAGACGAAGACGATCTAAACAAGAATCTGGATCTAGAAACGAAGACGTGAAAGGTGTTCACCTCGAAGTTGTCCGTCTTGTGGGCCGCGTCGTAGAACTGCTTCAACTCCGGCGTGAACTGGCGGCCCATCGCGCTCCAGCGTGAGAAGAAGAGTCCCACGAGCTTGCCCTAAACGCCAAAAGGGTTGTCGACTACCGCCGCTAAAAGCGCGTACTCTCAAGGCTTCTGCGCCATTTAGATAACGGTGGTTTTTCATCAGCGGCAGCTGCTTCCAGTCGGTGATTGCAGGTTTGCAGGACTGCTGGCTGGCAGGTAGCACCAGCATTTTCGACGTCTAAATCGAGCGCCACATCACGGTTTAGGTAATTCAAGGAGTGAACGTACGGACGGAAAGCCCTCGAGAACGTTGAGTGGCATTAGAGTGTACACGTCGTTTAGCTCGCGGTGGCGCTGAAAGTAGTCGTTCCGCCTGATGCGCCACGTGTCCAGGACGTCCATCGGCGCGGGCGGCAAGATACACGTGTCCACCTCCTGGCAGCCCCTGATCGGCAGACGGACGCCCTTCTCGTCGAAGATGATCAGGTCAGGGATGCCGCCGGAGCAGTTGTACTTCGCGTAGAGTTTGCTAAGGTATTATGTACAACGCAAGGTCCTCACAACCGAAGATGAGAATGTGCTTACTCCGATTGGTACTTGGTGCAGACCGTCTGGAGCCAGTCGGCATGGCAGTGCTTGGCGCTGACATTCATCTCTTCGATGGATGCGTCACAAGGAACGACGACAACCTAGGACCCACATGTGTACGACGTCTCTGTAAAAGACGTTTGACCTAACAACTGCTTAGTACCTGAAAGTTGTTGGCCTTCTTGACCGCGTCGTAGAAATGTCTCAGTCTGCGAGTGAATTCGCGGCTCGGTGCGCACGAGTACGCGCCGAAGTAGAGCCCGACGTGCTTGCCCTGAACAAACGATGGCACTCGGGTTATAATAGGTCTTTCGCTGCCTACCTTAAGCGCCGTCGCGGGGTTGACGCATGAGCCATCTGTTTTCACCAGCGGGAAGTCCTTCCAGTTGATCGTTCTCGCCATGTAGATGCCTAAAGAAGGGTGTCGAATAGGAGAGATCTGAGTGTTAAAAACACGTGATCGCGACCGATATCGAGCGACGCCCGTCATGGACAGACAAGCGGCTGGGGACCACCGCCTCTCGGCTCTCGGTCGGCCTACACTGCTGACGGTTGGGCCGCCGCATGTACGCTGCGTAGCGTTCCAAAGCTGGCTTTCGCCGAGCGTTGCAGGACCGCCGCTTTCAAGTAGAGCCTAACAAAGAACCAACGGCATGCATCAGCTGAACGTGGGACATGTTAGAGAATGACGTTCCATAATAATGCGTAAAATTGTATGACGTTAGTAGCAGTCTGTTGTTTATCCGTGCTCCCAGCTCAAATAAGACCTTTGAAGGAGCTTATTGCGTAGCGGCTTGTGAAATGGGGGAGGATGGGCCGATTTTGCACACTCGTCCTCATCCGTCGCTTGTACATGTTGTCAAAAGTGAAGCCTACCTGAGAGACACGTCGTTGGGTGTAGCCCTACGTAAACGTACATGCATAGGTTTGATGCTGCTGCAGGCACTGGTTCACTCCGGTGCACTGCGCTTTTGCTCGCCTACCTGATTTCGCGTTTTTTACCGGCCTGGATTGGAGCTCGCAATGATCGGTAGTGGTTTCTGAGCAACGGACACGATCGTATGCTACCCCTCCAGCCAGTTGTGCATGCACTTATCCGCTCCGCTCCGCTGAGTTTTACGTATGACCATGCTGTAAGTGAACGCCCGAGTAATGCTTTACCTAACGCGTCGTGCTTCGCATGGAAGGACCAGCACGTTACACATGGCGATGCATGTCGTACGCTTCGGCACGACGCAGGTATAGACGATGTTTGCCGGGCATGGTAAAATCGGTAGAACGCATGACTACACGCATGCATGCTCAGCATGCATTTCCCGAAAATTTGATACCTTTCCGTTCGACAAATTTTAACAGATTATACCGTGGTGCACTATCCGAGAGGCTCACTTTCTCTCGTATATGCGACATCCCGTGGACTAGAGACTTTTGGCACAGCACGTCAGCGCTTTGTGATACGGATCCGGATGAAACGACTTCGTTTTTAAACGGGCTTTAACCGTAAGTTTTGTTGATTTCCTTCAACCGAGGAAAGATTATTTTTGTGAATCAGTGAGCGCAGCATTTGCCGTAAATATTTCACACCCTGAAGCAGCTTTAACAGCTTTACGACTGCATGTGAGCATTGAGCTAGCTTGTTTGGTTGTCGTTCATCCCGGAATTCTGATTTGTTATGAGCAGGATTTCGTTAATGGTTAAACCTTCTGCTAGCGTTGCATCGAACAAGCCGCCGGCGACTTCGAATTCGCGCTGCCAACCTGAGTACCGTATCCGCGTCGAACGCACCGCCAAGCACCCAAGCGGAAATCGCCGATTGACTACCTCATCCTTACTTAGTCAATTTGTTTGGCAACTCAAGGAACCGCTCTAAAACTTCAAGAATGTATCACTCAAATGGTAAGTACAACACACCCGAAAAGACGTAGAACTAAATGGCAGAAGCATGTAGATGTTGCAAAAAAGCAGTTCTTTTGCTGGGCACAAAAAAAAACATTAGCATTAAGCTACACACTAAGCCACCTTGGACTTATGCGGATTCCTACCAATACTTCACCTCATCTGTTGCTTTAGGATTCGGCGCATTCGGCGCCTACCCGTCTGCTGCTCCGATGCCACCTGTGTAGTAAGTGTAGTACCGATCCATGCCTCTCCTTAAACGTTAACTTTAGCAAGCCTCCTGCTCCGTTCGTCGGCACCGACACAAGTTCCAAGGACCCCGTCCTGCAACGGTAATTTCCTCGTTGCAGAGTGGCAATGAACGTTAAAATATGCTTTTTAGAGCTCGTATCTTCGCAGGCAACCTGAACACGCACCGCATTAGCCGCAACGACATCATCGAGGCGTTCAGCCAGTACGGGCACATGATTGGACTGACGGTCTTCAAGGGATACGCGTTCATTCAGTACAGCAACTCGGCGGAAGCGTAAGTTTTTCTGCAACTGCTTGCATGTGCAACGTTTTTGCCCGTTTTAGCGACCTCGCCATCTCGGCTATGCACGGCTTCAACTGGCACGGATCGGCGCTCGGTACGTTTCCGCTTGCTCGATTTCCGCCTGCTTGACTGGTGCGCGTCGGGCGCCCTTTTAACGATTTTCAGTGGTTTTCGGAGCCCGTTTTTGGTGGCGCCGTCGCTAGCACATTTTGTCTCACTGCCACCTCAATTTCGACAATGGATTTTCGCCACCGCTTTTCATGTTTTCTTTTTCTGTAGATGTCAAGCTTGCGGTTCCGGGAATCAAAGACGCGGTTGTTGAGACCACCGGGTACAGTTTTCTTTTTTTCTACTTTGATAGTGCGACTCATTCAATGATACAATGAAGTACGTCTTTTTACGAGCATTCTTGAAAAAAGAACTTCGATATTTTCGACTTCAAAGATGCACAATTTTACCGGAAAAAAGACCCATCACGAAGGACACCAGTTTAAAGCTAATTATCTCGTTTAGAACGAAGCGCCCTGCGTCCGAAGCCGGTGCGTCGCCGGTGAAGCGGACCCGACTTGGAGACGTGCAGAAGCTCAACCGTGACTATGCGGCCGGCCTGGAGGAACTGCCCGCGCTCTTCACGCACTTTGGTAGGAAAACACGGCTTCCAGCGTGCCAACGTTAACCTTCGCTATTCAGGTCAAGCGGACACGCTGATCTGCGGGGAGTGCCGCTTCGTGACCGACGACCTGGGCGCGTACGTCGCGCACAAGAAGGCCCCATGCTCGGTGCAGCAGCGTCCAGGTAAGCGCCACCTCGATTCTCCTTACATGTCTCCTTACACCTTGTGCTTTAGAAGGCGAGCCGGAGGCGCTGCAGTGCTTCAGCTGCGAGATGCAGTTCGAGAACAGCTGGCAGCTGGTGAAGCACCTCACCGAGAAGCACCAGCTCACGCTCTTCAAGCCGCTCACGGGCAACGGCAACGGAGTCGTCAAGGCGGAGTGAAGCGGCGTCGACCCCGAGACGTCCTGGATTTCATCTTCTTTATCGTCGTTTTCCTCTGCTTTCATTCTATGTTCCATACTGACCAATATGTGTTACGAAAGCATTTCGTTGCCAACCTTGTTTTCATACTCTCCTTGGTTATGGCACTGTTTACGTGGCAATGATTCAAGTAAAACTTACAGTGACACTTGCCGTGGGATTAAATGTTGGGTAGTCAGCAATGTGTTCATCTTTAGTTCCCAAGGATCACGTAACATTGTGGTGATGTAAGCATACGACTAGAAAGTTGATTAGAACACCCTAGGTTAGCTACCAAGATAAGATTGAGATTGATTGCATATAAGCAACTCAGGCCGATATTAAGAGTCGAGAAAGGATTGCTACCAGGGTTGCACAGATCAGCTCCACGCCAACCTGAATCCGAAGTACCTGAACCCTGATATATTCAGTCTCAACAGCAACATTTTATGGAGGGGCCCACTTTGCTTGAAGATGCCTGCCTAAGGCGCGAAGCGTAAAATTTTAAAAAATACGACCCACAGCAAGAGAAGCCTCTAACAACATTTGACTAAACCTTTTGCTAATATCTTACGTCACGTTCGGCGAGCGGCACCTGGGTGCCTACATGCGGACAAAAATTCAGAAAAAAATCCGACTGCTAGCCCTTTTCATGAATTCCGAAACAAAGTCCTTATAGTCCAAATAGAATGCGGTACTAGTTTCCATTTCACCATGCTGTTCGACAAAGGACGCCTAGTTTCTAAAGCTCTTCGCGTGCTTTGCTCATTCTTTCTTATGACGCACCCGAACGCTAACGCAAGATAGATGACCGGGCTTAAGGCGACGCTTAATGGAAAGCGACAACGCGCGCCGGAAACCGCGCCGGACGGAAGACGGGGCGTCACTGGCCGAAGGAAACGCTCATGGGCGCATGCAGTGGGCCACCGCCGAAACCCGACGTCTCTTCATAATTAGCCAATTTGGGTTTGTTCCTCGAGGGCCACGGCTCGATAAAGCGTCCATCTCGGCGTTTGTTTTTCATTCACTGAAGGCTTGGACCGTGCGAAAAGGGCAGCTAGTTGACTTTCAGATGTAGAAGGATCGATGTTGGACAAGAAGTCGAAGCGGGCCTTCCTGCTGCTCAGTGCCACTACGGCTTACCTCGTCTTCGGCTCGCTGACGTTCAGGTAAGTGGGAAGCTAACGGCTGAGACTGAGACAAAGTTCGGTGTCCGTAAGGAATGCGTCCGTGGCCCTATGAACTTGACGGCTTGAACGTGCCCTGTGAGGACAAGGCCTGCTCTGCGAATGCATGCGACGAATGCAGTAGTTGCATGCCAGCTGTCATCTATCATCGATTTACGACAGCTTCGCGAAACCGAATTTGAGGTGGCACAGTGCGTGTTTTTGGAGGATTCTGACGAAGCAGCGTGCTTCTTCATTAAGGAGTCTGATGCGGATATGTGCATGCGCAAACGCGTTAAAGGTACTATTAGGAAGCATGCGTGCAGATTACGCATGATAGCAGGAGGATAGAGAGAAGAACGCAGGTGTAATGGAATGGTACGAGGGTAGGTATGCTTGCATCTATTAGCATGGGAACGCTTGCTCGAGTAGGTAAATTCAAAGGTTCCAGTAGATCCTAGGCAGCAAAGTCGAAAAAATCACTGCACGGACGTGTTTAGCGCCTTTGAATACGATGAAGACATGCAGTTGCGAGAAGAGATCCGGGAAACGCGGGAGGCAATGCAGGAGAAGTACAACTTCACGCAGCAGTATGCATGCTTTTAGCTGTCGATACATGTTCGTTCTGTGATGTTTGCAGAGATTTCGAAGAGCTGGAGCAGGTCGTTGTGGCGTCGATTCCCTTCAAGGCCGGGTACCAATGGCAGTTTGCCGGCGCGTTCTACTTCTGCGCCGTCGTACTGACCACCATCGGTACGTCTGAAGGCTTCATCAATCTGCGAGGCAGTAGGGCTCTAAATACTACAACTTTGTAGGCTACGGCCATTCGACTCCGGCCACTACCGCCGGGAAACTCTTCTGCATGGTCTTCGCACTGGTCGGTATCCCACTCGGACTAGTGACCTTCCAGTCAACTGGCGAACGAGTTAACACGTTTGTGCGATACTGCCTAGTCAAGGCAAGTCAATTACGGACCGTGACCTTTGCAATTTTTGTGTCCCTACTAGCCATTTGGGCGTAACTCAGCGTCCCTCTGGGCTCTGGGTGTTCCACTAAGCCGCGTCCAATCGACGTCGAAACATTCCGAACTTCGTAGCGTCCTACATGCCGTACTATGTTGTTTAGCTGCGAGATGCACTGGCTCGTCGCGGTATTTTCATCCTAAAGGAGGTTAAAGCGCGCCATTTGCTGGTTGTTTCGTCGAGCGTCGGTGGCGTGATGATTCTGGTCGGCACCATCGTATTCCACACCAACGAGCACTGGTCCATGTTCGACGCACTATACTACTGCGTCATTACGCGTAAGTCGTTTAACGAAACCTCCAGAAGTAGGAGCGATACCCGCATGCTACGCCAACGGATCCAGCGACCCTTCCAGAATAGGCAAAACAATCTTTGAAACCCGCGATGAACTTGGGATGAGGATTATCGCCGAATTACGTGAGATATAGAAAGTTGCCATACGTCTAAAAGTTCGGACTTACTGCTATAGAGACCTTGTGGTCGATAGCGGAAGAAGCAAACGTCGACGGCTGAATAGGTAACCTCATTCAAAATTAGAGCGAAGCCATGGCGCTAGACAATGCTACATACGACACTATAATGTCGTTATTTTTTATTGAGGCTGGGTAGGCGGGTAAGTTCGATGCTCTTCCATCAACCTACATATTCCATTTTTAGTCCTCTGCATCGGATTTGGCGACCTGGTGCCCCTACAAACGGATAACCGGCTCCAGCAGGACACCGCGTACGTCCTCTTCGCACTGTTCTTCATACTCTTCGGACTGGCCATATTCTCCGCGTGCGTGAACCTCCTCGTGCTCGAGTTCATGGCCCGCAACGCGGACATCGTCACGGCGCGAGGTCGTCTTCGTCGATTTGCGTCATCGCTGCGAAGGACGACTTCCTTCCGACGGTCGTTCCGTCGCAACGATTCACGCTACTTGAACGCTCGTTCGCTGTCACGGGCTCAGAGACTTGTGGTAGCGGAGAANGCATGCAGAATACGTTAATCTGATTTTAGGCGCTCATAACCCCTTGTTGCGTCGATCAAAGAACGCTTTGTAGTAGCCGAACGACTGCACTTTTGCGCAGCTAATCAAATCATTTTCTTCCGTTCGCTGGACGTTGGCTGCACTTTTGAAACCCTTGTTATGGTGTTTTCGCCGGACGCAAATGTTTCCGAACACGTCATGCGTCTTCGCTATTCAACAAGCCCTTCCATCGCGTGAAAGTCTCAGATGAAAGATGAAAGCCTTCCACGGCGCTCGTTCACCAGGTGTTTCAAGGCATTTGGCGTCGTTGAAAAGTATGTGACGGAGGAGTAAAAATGCGTCCCCTGCCGACTGCCCCAGCACCTGAGCGCGCAACACAAAAGGGAACAGGTTCATCGACGCGAACCTACGATGGCGAAGCGGACAGAAATCCCCACCAAATGGACCGACGGTCGACCATGCGACCGCTCCAAGGGAAACCTGTTCGCATCATCAGCCACTTCGGCAAAAAATCCACTTACTCATGCATGATTTTGGAGCATACGTAACCTCCAAAAAGCCGGAATATGACAGAGAGAGAGAGAGACGGATCAACGATTTCGGGCATGGGGCATGCAAAACATAAGAACCTGCAGAACATAGGCCCCATTGTCTCCCAACACGTGCTTTGTACCGCGAGAATCGGTCGTTTCCAAGAAGAAGTATGAAGAAAACATTTCCATGATTATGCCCGACTGGCGTTTCCCTGCCTTTCGCTAACGGCGAGAAATCGTCTTTTTCAGAACGAAACTGCGTTAAGAACCTCACAGTATTTGTACACATCCATGTACTCGATGGCACACTGCCTACATTCAGAAGTCAGCCACAATTGCTACCGTATTTTTTCGATTAGAGCCCCACCTCGAACAGAGCCCCCTCTCAGAGACCTTACGAACAATAGAGCCCCTGGGGCTCTATTTGAACAAATACGGTAGCTTCCTTTACGATCGGAGCCACTTCCGGGTCAACAGTCCGGTCGAAGGAGGGTTTCTTACCTGTTCGATATTGACGATCACATTGTCCAAAACCTCCGAGTTTCCCGTGATGCCATACCGCCAGTGGCTGTGGATCGCGTGCGTCCGCGGCTTCTTGTGCATGTTGTCAAGGTCCCACGAGGTCTGTCTAAAGCCACGCACTTCGGCGATAGCCCGCCAATACCCTGCCCACAATGCGTACCGCTTGGGCTAGCGTACCGCCGGACGCACCTGAATCTGAGGTGAGACTTGAGCTTCTTCGCGACTTCCTCCAGCTTGAAGCCGGCGTAGCCCTGAAGCCATCGAAGAAGGTTGAAGTCGGTGTCGTAGTACTCGGTGAGGTCGTCCTTCACGAGCTCCCGGAGCCGTTGCACTTGCTCGGCTTCTTCTGCCGTAAGGCCGGACGTCGGTTTCACTGTCATCGTCGCCGTGTTCTACGTCTGCTTCGTCTCACTAGGCGCCGTCCGAGCGATGAAGAAGAAGGTGAAAGAAAGAGAATATTTCGTCGTAATGTCGACTGCTGCTGCCGCTGAGTCAACCTGTGTTCGTCGGCGGTTTGCGAACTGAAAACTTGAAATTTACGAGTGCGCCAGGAGCCGGAGAACGCCGCCTGTAGGGAGTGGCCGTCGTCGGTCGCAGCGCGGACATTTCCGAATAAAAAAACAGATTTCTCTCAGTGAAACGCGAAAACAACGCCTGATGCGGCTTGCGCATACAGAGAAAAATGATGAAAACGATTGAGGATATCGATGACCTAGAGCCCCGCGAGCTCGCTCTACTGGTAGGTGAAGCACGAGAGAGAGCTCCGCTTAAAACAGCAAACAGAGCGAGTGAAACGAAGCACAAAAACGCCGCGCAGCCGTGCTGCGAAACGGTCACGCCGGATTAGCGCTGCGATGGCGAATGCGAACGATAGCGAAAGTGATGGGCTATCCTGTCCCCACCGCGATCTGTCGAAGACTGTTGTGGTCAACCGCGAGAGCGCCTGCGCGAAGATGGGGTCACGAGAGCAAGCGCATAAAAATTGGGTCAATTTTCGAAAGATGCCAGGATTTTATGGGGCTTCGAGATAGAGAAATCGTTGAAGACAGTTTACACAGGAACATTCAGGAGAGGGATGAACGTTTGTTAACTGTTAGTCCCGTACCAAAGCTGAAAGCTTCAAGTTCTTTTTCTGATTTGCCAATGCTCATAAAATCCCGGTTGTTACTTTTTCGTGCAAATTTTTGGCCATAATTCCGTACTTTGCGGGGATTTATGTCTGCAGAAGGGAACACTGAGCGTTCGTCGGTTCTCGTTTGCGACCGTGTCCTAGCGGCGCATCTAGACGTACATTTGGGAGATACCCGTCTCGGTCATACATTACACACCGAAGTACGAAAATGGGGAATGCGAGTGAGCCACGCCAAACGAAAGAGAAACGGTTGAAGGAGATCTAGCCGCCGCCTGAACTCATACGCCTCTTACGGCGGACGACGCAACCTAGCGTGAGGCATTGCGCGTTAGCGACGCGCAATGAGCCGTCGAACGGGGCAACGAAAAACATGGTCGTTAAGGGGTTATAGTACGACCTCTGAAAGGCAAAATATACGAACGTCGTTAGTGTGAATCAATATTTATATGGTCCTTGACTAGTCGGATAATAGGTTTGTATTTTTTTAAGCAATGTCTGGCGCTTAGTGCAATTGCTTTGGCAGCATATGCCGGCTTGCATGCACGCCGGCGGCGGGCATGCATAGAGGTAACCTTCTTAGGCACTTAATTGTGGGTAATGGCATCTGAGATGCGTGTTGCAAGAGTGTTAACAGAGGAACAGGCTGAGCTTTTAAAAGAGGGGATACAACACAGAACATCTGACCGACTGCGGCCCTATCGGATTTGAGGAGGTGTCGCTAGGCAGCCGGAAGGCCCGACACACTTCATAAAGGACTTAGTGTACGCGGCACGTTTTTGCATTTCGCACAGATGCAGGCAAAGCGTCGTGCCACGACAACCTTTTTGCATCAGTAACGATTTTGTAAGGCTTAAAAATTTGTAATTACTTGCCTTATAGTGTCCCTGCATCCCTGCTGTGCTTCCTGAACGGGCGATGCTGCAGTACCTAGCAACTTACTATGCTTTTATTACAAACAAAACCACTTGCTAACAGTAGCATTAAAGAAAAAGGACCTGGTGCAAGAAGCGGGCTGCCGCTTGCAAACGATCTTCGCGCAAAAAGAGTTTCATGCGCGGCCGTCAAAAGCAACGTCCTATTCTTTGAAGCACGCCCTCAGATGCGACGTTCACGAGGGGATTTGTGCGCGCACAAAGCGCCCCCGCAGCGCCGCAGTGATATCGCTGAATCGGCGGGACCACGCGATGCTGCGCCAAGTTCTCTTGCCCGCTCCATGAAAGCGCCTGGGGCAAACAAGTCCCGACATCACCGCCTGGTGCGACTCGAAGGAGGTCTCGAAGCGGAACAGCGTGATGGTTGCGCGCTGATTATAAAAGGGCCGCACGCTCATGTTTTGCACATGCGCGTGAGGAGACGTCTGGATTTCTCAAGGTGTACGCCGAGAAACAAAACAAATTATCACTTGCAAGTCAACACGGCGGCGTGACTCAGTGATATCACCGCGCGAGGACGGGAGTGCGCGGGCAGAATCTGGGAAAATACGCAAATAGACAACATCCTTAGAGTCGGAAAAAATAAACAAATGCACATGCAGGCGACTGGAAATGCGTCCCAAACTACGTACTAATTTTCTATAGATCGTCGTGACGATCGTTGAGCCCCTGATGTATGGTACGAAGCAAAGAAGGTCCGGGAAATACAAGCATGGAACGTCAAGAATAGGGCCGACAGCTAGCTCATGATGAGTGTCGTGAACCTTAGGTTTTCACAAGAGTTTTACCTCTCATGACTTCGAACTCTTTACTTTGGTTGGCTCGCCTGAAGCCAAAAGCGTTTTTTGCAGACTTCGGCCCAGCATTCCATCACACCTTTATGCACACTTTTCGACCAACCTCTTGGAAATCGAGATGCTCACATGATGCACAGGGGTAAAATGAGGCTCCTGCATCAGCATACCCGTAGTAGGCATGACTGCACGCATGTCGTCGTTAGATTCAGCAGCTGTGCAGGGGAAAAGTGCATGCTTCCGCATGCCTAAGCGCTTCGTCCGCATGGCTCAGACAGCACGGCGTGCGAATTTTCCTGCATCATGAGTACGCATAGTACATGCCTAGTGCGCACGAGTGCGCGCATGCGTGCTTCTGCGTTAGGTACCGCTTGTGCGTGGTTATCCTTTTTGGCCCACACAGTGGGCGTGCATCTTCTTATGGGTCGGGAAGGGATGTGATGGGGAAAGACATTCTGCTAAAGCTGAGCGACTAACCTCAGGCGTTAACCTGTTCACACACTTGAGGTGAGCCCACTAGGACCTCTAGAACACGTTTATGAAAACCACCGACGGAAGTAGATTCCGATATATGCCAAGGCCTTTCACTAGTTACCAGAATTAGTGGGCATCACCGTTCTTGCGGCACATGGAACCATTTGTCGTGATCTATTACAATGAACGCTTCGGTCTCAGAGAAGTAGGTAACAAAAGTGTGACCATCGACTTCGCATGGGCGTTGTTCCCACGCATTTTCGACATCCTGAAGAGTGTAAAAGAAACCGAAAAAGTCGACACGTGAGTGCGATGGACGACTTCCAGGAAGCAATTCCCAAAAATGTGGACAAATAACAAGAGATCGGCTTTAAACGGGACATTCGACGTAAACGGGTAGTGTAAAATTTGGTAGCAATTAGCACGAAGAGTTCATAAGAAAGTCGAAGTTTCAGTTTGCACAACGTTCGTTTGGCACAATAAACGACCCCAGAAGAGTTTGATTCTTGCGACACACACCTATCACCATTCGGGTGCACGTTGAGAACACTGTACGGAAATTGCGAGCAACTCGCCTTATACCTTCATGCCGCGAAGGTCATGCGCTTTTTAATTTAGTAATGACCCACTTTGAGCAAAGCGCAAACATTCCAACATTCCCCCGTGTAATAGTCGCGGGCTAAGCGCCGTCTAAGGGCCTTCCCAACTCGCGTCTAGTCTGTGCCTTCTCTCACGCCCCGCCTCCTGCTAGCCTTGTTGTTGACAGTTCTTCTCTCTTGTGCGTTCCAGACCGGTCGGTCCTGAATAAACGGGAGACTTTATCGGCTGAGCACAAGTACAATTAGTAGATGGTAGCAGCTCGAGTGTAGCTAAGCTAAGCTAGTAAGTCTTAGCAACCGACCACCACCTCTGGGATGAGGGCGTCAGCGAGTAAAAACCCCGAGGATGATGGACTATACTCAGAGGATGAAGAGGAGCATAATATCCTCCAAGCCAGGTGGCTCAAACTCACAAAAGCTCGGAACAGAGATGACGAGTTAGCCCGGCAACGGAGTGACGAATTCGGACGGCATGCGATGTTTGTCTGCTGCCAAAAAGGCAAAAGGCGTAAAGCAGGTGCTTATCCGAAAATGGTCGGATGCGATGGATGCTACGGATGGCTCCATCAAGAGTGCCTTGCGGATGACTGGGAAGAGGCGATAGCCAAAGAGCGCTTCCTTTGTAGTTTCTGTCAGCATGCGGCGGAACGTGAACGTGAACCGGCACGAAAGGTCGCGGAGCCGCAAAAAGATAGCGGATTTCAAGTCAATCACGAAGACGAAGTCCCAGTGGAGATGGACATATCACAAGCGTACCAGGAGGTCGCTCATTGGACCGAAGGGGAGGAGGTAATGGACAGATCCGGAACGGACAGATCCGATAAAAAGTTCCAAAATGAGTATCAGGAACATAGTTCTCCCCCGGGGATCCCAGTTGTCCATGCATCTGCAAAACAGCTTCGTTCATTCGGAAACGGCTTAATCTGCACTACTTGCGGCCAAAGCGATGTTCTGTCGGTCATATTTACGTGTTCCTGTGGACGCAAGGTGCATGAAGCATGCGCGTACCCGCTGGAACTGTTCTTGCCCGCTGATAAGGAATTAAAGTGCGCACCTTGCCAAAAGCGCGAAGGATCAATCAGCTTTTTTGGTGATCGCTCCACCACGTCCGTAGGCTTTCCTCAACGAGCTTCCACACCCTTGCCATCCTCAAACCAGTGCCCTTGCGGCAAAGAGGCAAAGAAGTCCATGGTTTCCTGTGCACAATGCTTGCGCCTCTGGCATATTCCGTGCGTTCGCCCAGAGCTTCTCTGGGGCTCAGAGCTGATCTGTGAGTTGTGTAAAAGCGAAGAGTCGCTCGAGGAGCGGTATCGTCTGGCTGCTCCATTCCTGCTGGCCGAAAAACGACTTTCCCAGGCTATCACACCAGGCGCCGTCAAAGCGAACGCCGCTTCTCAAGGCATCGCGGTGATGCAAAAGGCTGATAAGGGACGCGACGGGCTAGTGTGTAATGCGTGTTTTCGGCCCGAGATGCGGGAAATGGGGTTGACCAAGCTGGGCTGCTGCAAGGGGTGCCGCCGTCTTCTCCACTCCCACTGCTGCGGGCTAGCATCCGTCGAATGCTTGGAGTGGGAAGAGTGCGCCGATTGCCAACAAAGAGTACGTATGCTAGAAGAGAGTCGCGTCCTCCGACCGCCACCGAAACCAAACGTTGGACGGGAGGAGTATACTCCCGATGCTACACCGGGCGGACTAAACATCTGGGACAACGAGTCTCGTCGGGCAGTGGAAAGTAGTCTTGCGCCGCATACCTCCCGCGAAAGGACACAAATCCCGCCGGGCTCTCCCGGAATCCAAAATACCGGACTGGAATTTACGTGGGTCGAAGATATTCGCAGGGAACTCAAAGAAGTGAAAGAAAGATTGGATGCAGTCCCCATAAGACCGTCCTATCTACCACCCACTCAGTTCGGATACCCCGGTTTTGACCCGGAAGCGTGCATTCGTGCCCTGCCGTTACCGCCCCGTGACTCGACGGTTTCTGCCACAGTTACGTGTAATGCTCGCGACTTGTCTGTCTATAAGTCACAGCCAGCCTCATTGAAACCTTTAGGCTTAAGAACGATGTCTGAGTT
>JNEY01000113.1:71680-117050 GCA_020875895.1 Aphelenchus avenae | reverse complement strand
ACTGCCCCAGCACCTGAGCGCGCAACACAAAAGGGAACAGGTTCATCGACGCGAACCTACGATGGCGAAGCGGACAGAAATCCCCACCAAATGGACCGACGGTCAACCATGCGACCGCCGAAGGGAAACCTGTTCGCATCAGCCACTTCGGCAAAAAATCCACTTACTCATGCATGATTTTGGAGCATACGTAACCTCCAAAAAGCCGGAACATGACAGACAGGGAGAGAGAGACGAATCAACGATTTCGGGCACGGGCATGCAAAACATGAGAACCTGCAGAACATAGGCCCCAATGTCTCCCAACACGTGCTTTGTACCGCGAGAATCGGTCGTTTCCAAGAAGAAGTATGAGAAACATTCCATGGTTATGCCCGTCTTTCGCTAACGGGGAGAAACCGTCTTTTTCATAACGAAACTGCGTTAAGAACCTCACAATATTTGTACTCATCCATGTACTCGATGGCACGCTGACTCTATTCAGGAGTCAGTCACAATTCGCAGCTAGTTTCCTTTACGATCGGAGTCATTCCCGGACAACCGGTCCGGTCGAAGGAGTCTCTTACCTGTTCGATATTGACGATCACATTGTCCAGAACCTCCGAGTTTCCCGTGATGCCATACCGCCAGTGGCTGTGGATCGCGTGCGTCCGTGGCTTCTTGTGCATGTTGTCAAGGTCCCACGAGGTCTGTCTAAAACCACACACCGCCATCACTAGTCCCTAGTCCTCAGACACACGCCCACAATGCGTACCGCTTGGGCTAGCGCACCACCGCACGCACCTGAATCTGAGGTGGGACTTGAGCTTCTTCGCGACTTCCTCCAGCTTGAAGCCGGCGTAGCCCTGAAGCCATCGAAGTAGGTTGAAGTCGGTGTCATAGTATTCGGTGAGGTCGTCCTTCACGAGCTCCCTGAGCCGTTGCACTTGCTCGGCTTCTTCTGCCGAAAGACCCGACGTCGGTTTAACTGTCATCGTCGCCGTCGTCTACGTCTGCTTCACCTCAATAGGCGCCGTCCGAGCGATGAAGAAGAAGGTGGAAGAAAGAGAATATTTCGTCGTAATGTCGACTGCTGCTGCCGCTGAGTCAACCTGCGTTCGTTGGCGGTTTGCGAACTGAAAACTTGAAATTTACGAGTGCGCCAGGAGCCGGAGAACGCCGCCTGTGGGGAGTGGCCGTCGTCGGTCGCAGCGCGGACGTTTCCGAATAAAAAACAGATTTCTCTCAGTGAAATGCGAAAACAACGCACGATGCGGCTTGCGCATACAGAGAGAAATGATGAAAACGATTGAGGATATCGATGACCTAGAGCCCCACGAGCTCGCTCTACTGGTAGGTGAAGCACGAGAGAGAGCTCCGCTTAAAACAGCAAACAGAGCGAGTGAAACGAAGCACAAAAACGCCGCGCAGCTGTGCTGCGAAACGGTCACGCCGGATTAGCGCTGCGATGGCGAATGCGAACGATAGCGAAAGTGATGGGCTATCCTAGCCCCACTGCGATCCGTCGAAGACTGTTGTGGTCAACCGCGAGAGCGCCTGCGCGACGATGGGGTCACGAGAGCAAGCGCATAAAAATTGGGTCAATTATCGAAAGATGCCGGGATTTTATGGGGCTTCGAGATAGAGAAATCGTTGAAGACAGTTTACACCGGATCATTCAGGAGAGGGGTGAACGTTTGTTAACTGTTAGTCCCGTATGAAAGCTTGAAAGCTTCAAGTTCTTTTTCTGATTTGCCAATGCTCATAAAATCCCGGTTTTTACTTTTTCGCGCAACTTTTTGGCCATAATTCCGTATTTTGCGGGGATTTATGTCTGCATAAGGAAACACGGAGCGTTCGTCGGTTCCCGTCGCGACCGCGTCCGACGGCGTACCTAGTCGTCCATTTGGGAGAACCCCGTCTCAGTCGTACATTACACGCCGAAGTACGAAAAGTGGGGAAAGCAAGTGAGCCACGCCAAACGAAAGAGAAACGACTGAAGGAGATCGAGCCGCCGTCTCAACTCAGACGGCTCTTCCGGCGGACGACGCAACCTAGCGTGAGGCATTGTGCGTTAGCGGCGCGCAATGACCCGTCGAACGGGGCAACGAAAAACATGGTCGTAAAGGGGCTATAGTACGACGTATGAAAGCGAAAATATACGAACATCGTTATTGGGAATTAATATGCATCTGGTCCTTGACTAGTCGGATAATAGGTCTGTATTTTTCAAGCAATGTCGGGAGCTGAGTGCAACAGCTTGGGCAACTTATGCCGGCTTGCTTGCATGCGGGCGCCGGGCATGCATAGAGGTAACCTTCTTAGGCATTTAAAATGTGGGTAATGGCGTTTGAGATGCGTGTTGCAATATTGTCAACAAAGGGACAGGCGGAGCATGTAAACGGAGGGATATGGGATAGAACATCTGACCGACTGCGGCCCTCTCGGATTTGAGGCGGTGTCGCAGGCCCGACACACTTCACAAAGGACTTAGTGTACGCGGCACGTTTTTGCATTTGGCACAGATGCAGACAAAGTGTAGCGCCACGACAACCTGTTTGCATCAGTAACGACTTTTTAAGGCATGAAACATGGTAATTACTCGAATTACAGTGTCCCTGCATACGGAAGAACGGGCGACGCTACATCCCTTAGCAACTTACTATGCTTTTTTCACGAACATAACTGCTTGCTAGTAGTAGCAATTCAGAAAAAGGACTTGATGCAAAAAGTGAGCTGCCGCTTGCAAGCGGTCTTCGCGCACAAAAGAGTTTCATGCGCGGCCGTCAAAAGCAACGTCCTATTCTCTGAAGCACGCCCTCAGATGCGATGTGCACGAGGGGATTTGTGCGCGCATAAAGCGCCCCCGCAGCGCCGCAGTGATATCGCTGAATCGGCGGGCCCACGCGATGTTGCGCCAAGTTCTGTCGCCCGCACCACTGAAAGCGCCTGGGGCAAACAAGTCCCGACATCACCGCCTGGTGCGACTCGAAGGAGGTCTCGAAGCGGAACAGCGCGATGGTTGCGCGCTGATTATAAAAGGGCCGCGCGCTCATGTTTTGCACATGCGCGTGAGGAGACGTCTGGATTTCTCAAGGTGTAACCGAGAAACAAAACAAATTATCACTTTGAAGTCAACACGACGGCGTGACTCAGTGATATCACCGCGCAAGGACGGGAGTGCGCGGGAAGAATCTCGGAAAATACGCAAATAGACAACGTCCTTACGACCGGAAAAAAATAAACAAATGCACATGCAGGCGATTGGAAATGCGTCCCAGACTACGTACTAATTTTCCATAGATCGGCGTGATGTTCGTTGAGCCCCCGATGTGGATACAAACCATAGAAGGCCCGGGAAATACAAGCATGGAACGTCAAGAATAGGGCCAACAGCTAGCTCGGAGGAGAGCGTCGGGGTCCTTCAAGAAAGTCCGATTCTATTTTCACCGGAGCTAGAAGAATCACGTCTACAGCCAGCCTGACATTGCATGTTACAGAGCCAAATAGTAAAACTGCACGCTGCGTGCGCCAACGCGCACTTGGTGACGCTAGGGAGTTTCACTAGGGTCTGACCGCTCATGACTCCGCACTGCTTACTCTGGTCGGCTCGTCTGAAGCCAAAAGCGTTCTTTTTTGGAGACTACGGCCCAGAATTATACCACACCTTCTATACACGCCCTTCGATCAACTCTTCGAAATCAAGATGCTTAGACGATGCACAGGGGTAAAGTGTGGCTCTTGTATCAGCATACTCGTAGTAGGCGTCACTGCACGCACGTCGTCGTCTGATTCAGCAGCTATGGAGGGTACGTACGCATTTTTCACACAGCATAGTACGCGAACTTTCCTGCATCCGATATCGCTTAGCACGCATGGCTGCACCCATGCGTGCTTCTGCGTGCGGTGCCGCTTGGTACGCAATGCATGTCCGAAGCATGACATGCTGCATGGCACGTTCACTCATATCTTGTAGACTTTGCGTGGTTATCCGCTTTGGCCCACACATCGGGCTCGCATCTTCGTATGGGTCAGGAAGGCATGTGATGAGGGACATTCTTCTACAGTTGAGCGGACTAAGTTCAGATTCCGAAATATGCCAAGGCCTTCAGCTGATTACCAGAAATTAGTGGGCGCCCTGAACCTGGACTGGGACCTTTTCGCGTGTCCATTCTCACCATTTTGGCGGCACATGGAACCACTTGTCGTGATCGATTGCAGTGAACGCTTCAGTCCCAGAGAAGTAGCAAAAGTGTGACCATTGACTTCGCATGGGCGTTGTTCCCACGCATTTTCGACATCCTGAGGGGTGTAAAAGAAACCGAAAAAGTCGACACGTTCGTGCGGTGGACGACCTCCAGGAAGCAATTCCCAAAAACATGGACAAAGTATAAGGGATCGGCTGTAAACGGGACAATCAACGTAAACGGGGAGTGTAATTTGGAAGCAGTCAACACGAAGAGTTCACAAGAAAGTCGGTTTCAGTTTGCACAACGTTCGTTTGGCACAATAAATGATCCGAGAAAGCGTGTCGATTCTTGCGATACCATACCTATCACCATTCGGGTGCACGTTGAGAACACTGTACGGAAACTGCGAGCAACTCGCCTTATACCTACCTTCATGCCGCGAAGGTCATGCGCTTTCTAATTTAGTAATGACCCACTTTGAGCAAAGCGCAAACATTCCGACATTCCTTCGTCCACGCCCAGCCTAGTTTTCACGGGTTTGCGTTGTTGACTCCCTTTATTCCGAAAAAATCGAAGACACCTCAAAATTAGCCAGATTGTCGAAGTCGAGTTGATGTAAAAATGTAAAGTGTTGTGACGATATATGTAAGGGCATTTACTTCTGATGCGGGTATTGTGGTCCAAATAAGAACTGTGGTCGAAAGACAGGCGATAAGGCTCGAGTACTTTTATAAGCACCAGTTCTGAAGTCGGTCAGATTCGCAGCTGTTGAAATCCGCAGCGAGTGCGCCTCGTTGGTTATCCATGGACAGCATGAGGAGCAACTCGTGGGTAAGATCCAGTCATTAATATTCCTTGGGTTCCTAAGTTTGTAAGCGTGGAAGCATTTGCTAAACTGCAAAGAACTGGACGTCTTCTCCATGAAATAATTCAGTTCATGTTCACGCTGGAGGTAGGTTTGACGCAGAAGCAGATGGTCGTGGAGTATTTGTGCCCCATACGCGAGACTTGACGCAAGTTCTTGTGCCGGCTCAAGATCCTGAGCCCTATCGGGCCTGAGAGGCAATTTACTATGATCAAGTAACTTGGACTGACGGTGCTCGTATGCAAAGAGGCTCATGCTCTGCAAATGCAAAAAATTCAAAAAGACTTCAAACTTTCACAACACCCGAAGCTTAAGTAGGTTTAGGCGACGCGTAGTTCTCTGCGGTACAATCATTTGAATTGGTTAAATGGCAAGTACAATACAAGAAAAGGTTACAAGCAAAAACAGAATGTTGCAGTCCGCTAGTAGTTGCACCACGGGTTCTGCTTGCGAATCTCGGCCTTCTCCTCCTCGGTGAGGTCGTCCTCAAGGCCGACGAGCGCCCGGATCTCCTCGGGGCTCTTGCCCTTGATCAGCGCCGCGATGGACTGGCACCCGAAGTAGTAGAGGCTCTTGATGTCGAGATAGTTAGCGGCCATCACGAGCTCCTCCAGTTCCTCAACGGGCGCTTCGAAGGACTTCTTCTCGTAGTCGGAGAACGTGAACCACTTGCGCTCCCGGGTGTTCGGGTCTTGTTCGATCACCGGGTCGGGCTGGCCTAAAATGGCTAGTTTAGACAACGGTAGCAAGAATTCCAGGCAAGCGATAATCATATTAGGTAACTTACATGTTTGAGAGTGCTTTTAGCCCAGAAGTCATCAAAGTGACAAATTCCGTCTTCGTGGTCTGGAACAGTAATAAGCTTACCCTTGTGCTCGGTGCACCACTCGACGACCTTCCGGAAGACGCGGGCCTCGATCTCCTTGACGGGGTAGTCGCCGGGGAACTCGCCGCTCTCCTCCAGGCCCAGGTCACGGTACATCGTGTCGAAGGTGTGCGATAGGCGCAGCACGTCGACGTCCACTTCGATCTTCTCGTTGTCCGAAGTTAGGCAGGTGACCTTGCGAGCAGGGGCAGCGGCGTTGCTGAAAGCGGAGACAGCAGCAGCGTTGGACATGGTAGCAAGAAGGANGTAATAGTCGCGGGCTAAGCGCCGTCTAAGGGCCTTCCCAACTCGCGTCTAGTCTGTGCCTTCTCTCACGCCCCGCCTCCTGCTAGCCTTGTTGTTGACAGTTCTTCTCTCTTGTGCGTTCCAGACCGGTCGGTCCTGAATAAACGGGAGACTTTATCGGCTGAGCACAAGTACAATTAGTAGACCCGTCCACGCCCAGCCTGATTTTCACGGGTTTGCCTTATTGACTCCCTTTAATCAGAAAAAATCGAAGAGGCTTCGAAATTAGCCAGGTAGTCGAAATAGAGTTGATGGAACTGTAAAGTTTTGTGACGACACTGTATGTAAGGGCATCTACCAGGCAAGGGCTGATGCGGGTTTTGTGGTCCAAATCAGAACCGTAATGAACGTTTTCTCCACGAAAAGATTCAGTTCACTGGAGGTAGGTTTGACGCAGGACCAGATTTTGTGACGACATACTGTTTTTGGCCGTTGAGTTTTTGTGCCCCGGCCGCGAGGCTTGACGCACGTTCTTGTGCCGGCATAGCATTGTGAGCCCGATCGCGCCTGATGAGGCAATTTGACATGCTCAGGCTAACTTGGACTGACGGTGCCCTTTCACAATACCCGAAGCTAAGTAGGTTTAGGTGAGGTGTAGTTCTTTGCGGTACAAGCATTTTATTTGGTTAAATGGCAAGTGAAATACAAGAAAAGTTTACAAGAAAAACAAATGCGGGTAGCGAAGAAGTTGCACGTCGGCGGGGCGCTAGTAGTTGCACCAAGGGTTCTGCTTTCGGATCTCCGCCTTCTCCTCCTCGGTGAGGTCGTCCTCGAGGCCGAAGAGCGCCCGGATCTCTTCAGGCGACTTTCCCTTGATGAGCGCCGCGATGGACTGGCACCCGAAGTAGTACAACGACTTGATGTCGAGGTAGTTGGCGGCCATGACGAGCTCCTCCAGCTCCTCGACGGGCACCTCGAGGAAGGCCTTTTCGTAGTCGTTGAAAGTGAACCACTTGCGCTCCCGAGTGTTCGGATCTTGCTCGATCACCGGGTCAGGCTGGCCTAGAAGAGGCGTTTAGAACAACGGTAGTAAGGATTCCAGTAGGTAACTTAAACTTTTGAGAATTTAGGTCTAAGATGCTAAAGGCATGATTTCTGCCCAGAACTCATCAAACTGGCAAATTCCGTCGAAGTGGTCTATAACACAGATATGCTTACCCTTGTGCTCGGTGCACCACTCCACGACCTTCCTGAAGACGCGGGCTTCGATCTCCTTGACGGGGTAGTCGCCGGGGAACTCGCCGCTCTCCTCGAGGCCCAGGTCGCGGTACATCGTGTCGAAAGTGTGCGACAGGCGCAGCACGTCGACGTCCACTTCGATCTTCTCGTTGTCGGAGGTGAGGCAGGTGACTTTGCGAGCAGGGGCAGCAACAGCGTTGGACATGATAGCAAGAAGGAGCGGTGGTAGCGAAGATTTAGAGCGGTTATTAAAGTCAGCTGAAGCGACTGTACCGGGCCGTCTTCCGACCGGTATTTTATAGGCACAGATCGCAGGCAGTCCGTACAGCTTCCCACGACCTCCGTTCGCCTTAGCTACCGGTCAACAGCGGCGAGTCGGCTACGACGCTACTTTCGCATAGTCTGGTACGCCGTAGAGCGACGAAATCCCAGAGTTCACAAACTTTTCCCCATGACCGAGAAGCTTAAATGGCTAGTGTTCTCGCTCAACGGGGCCTTATCAGCTTCCGATCTCTGCTTTCACACAGACAGGTGCACATATAGCTACGAAATCCAGGAGTTCACAACCTCGACAAACTTTCCCGCGAACCGAGAAGCTTAAATAGTGTTCTCAAGTTTCTCAAAATTTGACTTTCGGAAGAGACCAGCTAACGGTTCTGATTTACATAGTCCAGAAATCCAGCGGGCAGCAGCCAGAAACACAAAGAAAGCTGATGAATGCTCCGACCGGCCTCCTAGGACGCGGAAGCCGGCGAAATTTCCGTGTGTCCCGTCTATCTCGAAAGTGGCTTCTTATTTGCAAAGCAATAAGAACGCAGTAGACCCTTTGACGATGAGGCTTGCTTCCGTTCAGCCGCGCTTTACACATGACCGCTCTAAAGTAAGACAAAAGCCTGCCTGTGAGGCCACACCGTACACATTCGATCACATCATGTAGCGGGGACGTGTATGACATTTGTCCCTTCTTTGGCTCGGGGAGACTTTCAGAGCTTTCGGACGAAACCGAAAACAACCGACGGCTGGAAATATCGAGCATAAACTTGCTGGGCTGCCATACGGCATTCGAATAAAGTTTAGAGGATAGCCCTGCATGCATAGACTCTGAACACTTTTTTGTACAGATTTGGCATACACACGTCCAAAAATTAGTTACCTAAACATGGTTGCTTTTGCTTTGTGTGTGTGAAGACACTGAATGCAAGGAGTCTCGCTGCCGTTCGAGGAACGCGAGGGTGGCTATAGGGTGGTTATACAAATTACAAGGCGTAATCATTGTGTTACAGAGGTAAACTAAGGTAGATCTCACGCCCACGACGTCAAGACAAGGCTTGTTTTTATGACACGACGGAGAAGTCCTACCTTCTCGAAGCGTTGCTGACCTGATCGTGGCTTGAAGCCAGAAAGAGTCTGGTTGATGCGTTAGACGTGAAAAGAGTACGAATAAAGATTTCTTAACGAATAAGAAGTTCCGTGAATTTCGCTTCCGCATCTCATCATTTGCAAACTATGTAACGACTATGCTGAGCCGTGTTGTCTGTGTAAGGCGCACGCTGATTCTTCACTACTGGCTTTACTCAGAGGCCCTTTCAGCTTAGGCTAATGCATGCAGGTTGAACCGATCTAACCGATCGATTTGTTGTTGATCGCTTTCAACAAGGCACGAATGGCTTTTGTGCTTGCTGCCAACGTGCGCTTTTTGTACATGACGGTCCCACGGCGCTTGGCCTGCGACCGCTCTACCGTCCCACAGCTGCTGCGGCCGGCGCTCATAGCAGCAGAGTAGGTCAGCCGGGAGAGCACAGAGCCCCGTCGCAGTTCTCAAGCGTCCGCTATTCCCGTTTGTCGCTTTTATCCGACTCTTGTTGGCGTCAAAATGGTTCATTTAGCTTATGGTCTTTTAACTAAAGCAACTAAATGACCAAGACTCTCCGGAAAGCCAAAGGCTGTCTTTGGACGCTTAATATTTTGGCCGTTGCACTATTGCCCTATTTGCTCGTCGCTAACATATCACCCGTTTTGCAATGAGTTTCTTCGATGTTATTCGCCTCATTCAAAGAGACATGCATTTTTGCTGCTTTAGGGTATCCTTCGCCCCGTCGGCCGCCTTCCGCAATGAGCTCTGCCGCTGCACCAAGTCCCGCTACGCCGCAGCAGGTTACTTGCGAGACGTCGAACCAGGAACTAATCACAGTGGAGCTGGAGGTTCTGCGCCTGTCCCACACCTTCGACGACATGTACAAGAACCTCGGTCTCGAGGAGGAGGGCGGCGAGTTCCCCGGCACGTTCCCAGTGAAGAACATCGAGGCTCGCGTCTTCAAGAAGGTGGTCGACTGGTGCAAGGCACACAAAGGTGCGTAAGCAGCGTGAAATAATCGATTACGTAGCCTTGAACCAAGCTGAATAAATGAACTTTTCGCGTACGTTTACGTTATAGTCGTCGGTTTAGGCCAGCCGGACCCGGTTGTCAAGAAGGACCCGGTCACGCGAGAGAGCATTTGGTTCGAGTTCACCGACGACGACCGCGCGTTCTTCGACATGCCCGTGCAGGAGCTGCTCGAACTCGTCATGGCCGCTAACTATCTCGACATTAGGTCCCTCTACGAGTACGGATGCCAGGCTATCGCCGACCTCGTCAAGGGAAAGGAGACGCTCGAGGCTCGGCACATTCTGCAGCAGCAGTTCGACCTCAAGCGGACCGAAGTCAGCTCCACGCGTGCTCAGTGCCCTTGGCTGAATCCAAAAGCCGAAGTTGTGGGGAAGGCAGGAGACGTCCCGGTAGGTTTCTGTGCTTTTACAGCTACTGTTGCTACAGCCCTGCCCCCTTCTGAAAGCGGTGCTTTAGAATCCCATCCACATTCCGAGCGAGGTGCTGACCAAGATCTTCGAGAAACTGACGCGTGCGGATCTCGAGCGACTCCAACTCGTCAGCCAGCAGTTCCGCAACATCATTTTGCACAACGACGAGCTTCCGACTCGCCGCGACGCTCGTCGCTACCGGTGTCACCGCGTCGAGCGCATATAACCCGCCCACTCATGCACTAATTCCTTACTGGCACATGGATGGCACTTTCGCTCACCATGCTTTCTTCGTGCGTACTAACAGGCCTAGCTGGCGAATAAACAACTGGACATGCAATTAGTAGGCACGTAACGATGGTTCCGCGAGCGCGTATTTTGTAGCAAAGACACGTAGAAATCGGAGTAGGCTAAGAAAATACTTTTACGTGTTAGTTCTTTCGTAGAACACTAGTCGGCGGTGGTTGTGGTTAGTTGTTGTTGTGGTCAGAATGGCCCCACACTTAGCAACGGACATTCTGCAGCAACCAGCTTCATGTTGCTGGAGAGCAGCAGTATGAAGCAGCCGAGTTGACCATCCAGGAGCGCATGGCAGGCGAATCTGAGCAGTCCGTTCCAACCGATAGCTGTCCCTTATTGACTAAAACATTGTAAACCATGAGATGCGATGTGGATATGTGAAGCGGATCAAGCCCAAATTACGCGTTAGGGAATGACAAGCGGTCCAAGACATTCCTCAATCACGAGCTGTAGCTAAAAAGCACATAGACCTACGACTTGAGATGTTAAGATAGAGAAGTTTTGGATAAGTCGTCAAGGCGCAGTAATTCACTCAGAAAGTAGGCATGTGCTTAACAATTATTCGTCTCCTTGGTTTCTTTGTCGACTAGACTCGATTTCGCCTTACGGTGTTGGTATGCATCCACTTAGTCTTGCCAAAGCGTTGAAAATGTTCTTTCCCATGATGAACCTAGCTACAAACGAGTAATGTGGTTAGATGACAAACAAGAGAAATTATATACAAAGATCAATAGTTGCACCAGGGACTCTGCTTCCGGATCTCGGCCTTTTCCTCCTCGGTGAGGTCGTCCTCGAGGCCGAAGAGCGCCCGGATCTCCTCGGGGCTCTTGCCCTTGATGAGCGCCGCGATGGACTGGCACCCGAAGTAGTACAACGACTTGATGTCGAGGTAGTTCGCGGCCATCACGAGCTCTTCGAGTTCCTCGACAGGAACCTCGAGGAACTTCTTTTCGTAGTCGGTGAAGGTGAACCACTTGCGCTCCCGGGTGTTCGGGTCCTGCTCGATCACCGGGTCCGGCTGGCCTAAAAATGGCCAGTTTAGAACAAAAGTCCAAAGGATTCGCGGAAACCAATGATCGTATTAGGCTACTTAAATGCGTTAGAGTTTAGATCCAAATTGTTGCAGGCATGCTTTTAGCCCAGAATCATCAAACGGGCAAATTTCATTGTAGTGGTCTATAACAGCGAAGGCTTACCCTTGTGCTCCTTGCACCACTCGACGACCTTCCGGAAGACGCGCGCCTCGATCTCCTTGACGGGGTAGTCGCCGGGGAACTCGCCGCTCTCCTCCAGGCCCAGGTCCCGGTACATCGTGTCGAAGGTGTGCGAGAGGCGCAGCACGTCCACGTCGACTTCGATCTTCTCGTTGTCGGAGGTGAGGCAAGTGACCTTGCGGGCAGCGGCAGCGGCGTTGGTGGAAGCGCAGGCAGCTGAAACGTCGGCCATGGTAGCAGAGCGAGAAGCGATGTTATCGAAGGTTTAGAGCGTTGATGAAAGTCAGCAGAAGCGACTGTGATGAGGCTTCTTTCTGGTCGCTATTTATGGGCCCAGATCGCGGGCGATTCGTTCGGTTCTCACGGCCAAGTTTGCTTCATACTTCAGTGAACGGCAGTCAAAGCTGGTGAATGCAGACTCCCATGGCTTGAACTCACTGTGATGGGCCATAGAGCGGTAAAATCCCAGCGTCGATCCAACCAAAAATGCTTCCCTTGACCGATCGCCTGCAACCGGTCCTGTTCACAGAATATTCCAGCTATTCCAGCTTTTGAGTTTAGCGAGACATTAGCCAGTTCGTCACGGTTTGCTTGGTCCCGAAAATAAAAGATGGTTAAGCGGTGGCCGTGCACTTTGAATCTCGCGACGGTCCAAGAAAGCTACGTTTTGACGATTCAAGATAAAGTGCATTCATGTCAATCTCAAGCAAGTTCTATAGTCCTAAAGAATGTTATGGGTAGTGCTCGGGAAAACACCCCGTGCCGATCCCCGTGCCCGTGCTACCCCTCCCGTGCCGTTCCCCGTTCCCGTGCTACCCCCTCCCGTGCCGTTCCCCGTGCCCGTGCCAAAAAAAAGGCCCGTTACCCGTGCCCGTTCTTCCTAGTTATGGGGCAGAGAGATACAGTAGAGTCAGCATTACGTCAGTGGTGGTAACTGGGGAAGGTGTAAACCCCTCGCCGAATGAGCAAGCACATGGCGCTCTTTACAATACTGGATCAACACAACAGGATTTCATACTGTCAGTCATTCGAGGCGATCAAACAACGCTTCTACCGCCCCTATGTCCACGAAGATTTTGCTTGCAGCTTGGACAGCGTCCAGCGCGCTCCTCCGCACCGCATGCCGCTGCGGCTGGGCTTCGCTTCGTGACGATCCGACAAGTACCGTATTGGTTCTAATATAAGACGATGTCTTCTATTTTTCGATGGTCAAATTTCCGAGGATTTCGTGAAAGTCCCAAAGGGCCCCCCTGTGGATTTAGCAAAATTTTACGAAATTTTACTGACAAAAAGTTCTCGTCTAGAATGAATAGTTATGGACTAAAACGTATTCTAAACGCGTCTCTGTGACAAGTCAACTTTGAAATTTTTGGCGCTCGTCTTCTATTAGGGCTCGTCTTCTATTAGAGCTCGTCTTATATTAGAACCAATACGGTATGACCCGTAAATCTCGACGGATTGCTTCTGCTATCAGCACCGATCAGCGCTGTGCTCCGCGCACCCAGCCGGAGGGTGGACGACGAAGCGCCGCCGCCATCAAAGCGGCGCCCGCACGGCGATGGGAATGCGTGCCGAACTATGCGCCCTCCGGGAGGAAACGGCGGCGGCGGTGGGAAAGCTCTAATTCCTCGCGGTGTGAGTTTTGATGCGAACCGCCGCGAGTCGTTATGCGAACTTTTTTTGCCGCTACCTGCGCCGCATGATGGAGTGAGATCGAGGACGCCATCCACTCGGATCCGAGTCATTCTTCCGCTGATGCAAGCAGTTAATCCTTTTTCACCCGATGTCGCGTGGGTTATCCTTTATCGCACTTGGCATCTCTGCAACAAGTCGCGACATCAGCACGTGAACGCCGTTTGAGCGCTACAGTAGTTTTGCACCGCTTTGCTTCCCGAGAGGTCGGATGTCATGCACAGGCAGCCGCACAACTGTTTCTGATGAGACGCTCTACGACTTAATGCATGTCCATCAATAAAACAGTTGGATGTTCAATTTATTGTAGCCCTAACTTTACCCGGACCTCAATCGAGTATGTCACGAGATCTGATCGTATGATAATCGCGAAGCCTGACCTAGCGTTAACAGTTAACGCAACGCTATCGCGCCATTGTAATGAGGCTTTCAGGTGTGCAGAATATTAATGGACGGAATCCTAGGTACATCACTGGATGAAGGATCCATGTGTGAGCAATGTGATTGCCCCGGCTTTCGTTGGCAGGAACCCAACATTGCAAATTCTTATAAAAAGTCTCACGCTTCATTGGGTCAAGAATTTCCGCATGGACCGAAGGGAAGGTCAAAGGATGGTGCCAAAAACAAATGTTCAACAATGTCATGAAAGCAGCCGTGTGACTGGTGTCGTAGCATGTGAAGTCGCGGCCGTGAGACTACCTACACGGCTGATACCAAGCATACCAGTCGCGAGCTTCTTTTCCGGAGTGGTTTAGCTTTCTGCGCACCTCCGCGCGCTAATTGATTACCGCAGAGAGTCGCCAACTTTCACTCGGCGTTTCACTTTCAGCGTTATCTGCCCATCCGACGCGAGGAATTCCCTCAGACGTTTCGCTTCTCGAGAGTGACCCATATCCTCCGGGCTGCTGCGTAATGATTTTATGTCGTCGTGGTTATTCTAATGACGTGTTTTTGACGTGATTTTTTACCTTACATCAACGTAACAATTCTGCGATTTGCAGGAAGACCCGACCGGGCAAAGCGTCAAACGCATGTGAAGTCCTCTTGCGCACCGCAATGAAAATTGTACACGTACTCGTTGCACTGGCCTCGATGATCTCTGCGGCTTCTGGATACACGGTCTACGGTAAGCTACGGTTATATTGTTCACAACTCCCTCAACACAGTTCGACCCACCATTTCTTGGAAATCATGAAGCGGACCGGTTTATGTTTCCGATAGGGACAACGATCTGAGTCTCATGCCCATCCCCGGGGCACCCATGCCAAAGCAGGAATCTCCTTGATTGTTTGGCAAAAAAGCTTTTCGATTCTAAGGGTCTAAGCCACGAAAGTGGTACGCAATCTTTTGCAGTGTTGGCGCAAAATATAGCGAAAATAATAAGAGCGTCGTTCGGCCAGTAAGCGTTGAAAGGCATCTGTTAAAGGGGTCTGTCTAGATCGCATTCGGCAGCGATTGCCTGCGAACTACGGCAGGCAGTGGGCCGACAATGAGCCGAACCCGCAAGGATGGGCCTTCCATAACGCTCGTCGATTTCACCCGAGCGACGCCTTCGAGGACTCGCCGACAGCAAAGCTTCCGCATTTGCTAGCGCTGAATCCGCAAGCTAAGCGGATCTTCTACAATCTCAACTACCACGCGAATCCGCAGTTCGAGCTAGTCGAGCAATCGCCGAGGAGGACGCAGGTACACATTAAGACTAGGCACCCAACTAGTAGAATAGAGTAAAATACCGCCTAGTTAGGCCAAGTGGAGTAGCAGGACTGCCTCTACTGGGCTGATTCAACTGAGCATTCCGATTCAACATTGGCCATTTCGTTTACGCTCGATTTCTCGTAACGTTGTAGCCCAATTCCATACCGATTTAATTCAAGACAACCAAACAACGAACCGTTTTAGCATGTGGGGGTGTTGCAAGGACTTCACAAAATTGATCCTAAAAGGAACGTTCTCCGGATTGTGCGTACCTCCATCATTTGGGTAAAGTTTCTTCTTTGCAGGCCGCCTTGCAAGCTTTTAACGGGTTCAGGTGGTTGGTTCCAAGCATTTATCAAACATAACTGCTCCGAAACACTTGAGAACTCTGGGGTGCAAGGAACAACCACCATGTTGACCCGCAGGATTCCCAGAGACCTGAAGAAAAGTTCCTTCGTTACGATATTAAGTAGTGCTGCTTAGGCTCACGACGATGCTTCATGTGGTACTCACGGCGTAACTTCTAAATATGTGCCCATTTTAGGGCATCGCTACATTTACGGAACGGTCAGATGACCGTCCGAAGCAAATAGAACGCCTACGAGAGGTGCCCGACTCACCGACGTACTTCCGCCGCCGTCAACCACCGCAATCGAGAACCGTAGCCGATGTCTCGGTTGAAAACGGGAACTCACTCGAATCGCCGGCTCGCGTACGTCCAAAACCTGTAAGCCTCGGACACATTTGCGCGATTAAGCAGGAATTGGCTTTAGGCGTTCGTCGACTCTTCGATTGGGGAACGAAATACAGTCAGCAGCTCCGCACCGAGTAGCGAATCGAACGCGGTTCGGCAGCGACCGCACGGTCCCATACTGGTGCAGCCACTCAGACCAAGTAAGCACCGACAGTTGGGCGACGAATAGTGACTTCACCAAATCCCTGCAGTGCATACGGCTGCTACGTTCGAGCGCGTAGCTAAGACCCTTAGGGAGGCGGGGCAAGCACAGAGGGGACTGTTACCTATTTTTTCGGCGCCGTCCGAAGTCCGACGCCGAGCGAGGTGAGGGGGGAGGGGGATATGCCCTTGACTCCATTGTGCCGAAGTTTGCGGTCCTGGTCCGGTCTGCTACTGCGATTTACCACTCCATTGTCAAACCGTTCCATTTCGTCTCGCACAGCTTTTCAAAGCGATTAAAAAGCTTGGTTGTGTGCCACTTGTTTGCGCTACAATCAAAACCAAACATGCAAAAGTTACGCTAAGAAACAACAGTTTGTGGAAAAGACAAGCATGCGCCCTCTACTCGATGTTTGAAGCAGTTAGAAAAGCTTAGAAAGTAGCTCTTGTCGTCAGTTTTCACCACACACGCGCTGACTTTCACAGCCTGTCCACGCTTCAAAATCCATTTCAGAACCTCGCACATCGTCCCAAGACGCCTCTTCTTCCTCCGACGAGATCCTCGTGTCCGCCCTGAAGCGAGTCTTCATCGAGTTCCAGCGCAGCCGGTTAGAGAAGGAGTTCGAGCGGTCGGCGCTGCAAAGCCGATTCGTCGACAGAGAGATTCGCCGGATGCCCGCCAGGCCGACGAGGAGAAAAACCGTGCTACCGGCTCGCTACAGCAACGACGACGTTACCTCAGTGTTCTTGCATTCTTAACAGTCATTTACCTCGTGTTGAATTTCTGCCTTTGTTGTGTGTTTTCGGTGAAGACATTGTACGTAGCGGTATTGCACCTCGGTGGCGAGGAAGCTACGCATTCGGCTTGGTCAGGTGGTACCGACCTACTGCAGGCAGTGGCGTACCGGCCCTTGGGGCAGGGGGGAGATCTTGGCCCACACTGAAATTTGGGTGGCCCCGATAAATCTGTGTGCTCGGTACGCCACTGACTTCTGGCTTAAAGCCGACAAACATGGAGGGCAAAGTGCAGAGCCATACCGCTGCAGGAGACTTCCCCTGTTAAGCTCTTCGTGTTTTCTAGTGCAAGTCAGAATTAGCTTAGAGTTAAAACAGGATTCACAAAAGCTACTTTATTACGAGCAAAGAACACACTCGTTCGTTTCGGATATTGTGACACAGTTTGGGTTTAACAAATACATGCTTGCGGGCTCCGTTGGCCTAACTACTTGGACCACTCGACCTTCGTCTCCTCCTTCTTCTCCTCGTCGAGAGTGAACTGCTTCTTCTCCACCTGCTTGAGGTTGTTGCGGAAGTCCACCTGCTCCTTCTGCTTCTTCTTGAGCTTGTCGAACTGCGAGTCCGTCTTGGAGACCTTCTTCAGCGTCGGTTTCACGCTGAAATGTGCGGGGATCAAGGGCATTCGTATAGGAGAACAAGCTGAATGCTTAATGGCATTCGAACATGAGTCTTTAAGCTTAAACGGCAAATTACCGCCGCTAAATATGGGGACAATTCCCGCTCAAGATGCGTTCGAAAGCTGTCAGGTCCTTACAATTTTCCGCGCAGATCGTTCACGGCGATGGTCAACTCGTTGATCTCGAAGTCCTTCTGACGCACGCGGTAGCTAAGATCGTACTTGTCCGACTCCAGCTGGCGAATGCGCTCGACGAAGTCCTGCGCAGTCGACTTGAGCTCTCCTGAAGAAAACCGACTTGCAGTTGGAAAGTTCTTGCAACAATACACCTACGTGAAAGCTGTCTACGCTACCTACGAAGCATACACTTGGCATCTTTCATCGGCGCTAGGTATTCTTGCTAGCAGTCCTTGAATTCTGGCTCGTTTCTATGCCTTACGAGTTCAGTATTCTCACAATCTTTCCTCAAACAATCCTTCACCGGGCTGCCCTTAAGGAAGCCAATGCCTCTTCCAGCGCATTACTGCCTAGTCAACCTAAGCGGTCTACAAGTGACCCTACTAGATGCGCTAAAACGTTCTGACCATAGACTGCGATTACGGTGCTTACCGTCGCCTAGGCTGTCCAGATCCGGGCAAGGGATAATGCGTTCCGCAAGCACTCGCTGACGCTCCTGCTCCTTGAGCATCTGCTGTTGCTTCAGGTCTTCCGCGGCTTTCAGCATGAGCAGCTTCTGTAATACGTGTTCTTGCTATCTAGGACGGTCTGAGAGGAACGTACGCGAAGCTTCTTCTTGCGCTCCGGCGTCAAGAAGCCCTTCTTGGCCTTCTTCATGCGCCCGGCCTCCTCGAGACGCTTGCGCACCTCGGCCTTCTTGCGTTCGCGTTCAGCCGCACGACGCTTCTTAAGCAGACGATAACGATGCTTAAGGTGAACCAAGAGAAAGTTACATCTTCCTCGTCCTCATCCTCATTCTGGCGACCGCCGTAGCGGAGGGTCTCCTCAGCCTCTGGGCAGTCCAGAGGACGCGGCTCATACTCGTCGGTGGCGAAGTCCATAGTGAAGTGGAAGCCTAAATTAATAACGGGACTTTGGATAGGGAAATGGCTATACTCAGAGCGCATAGATTTTATACGTCAGCAGGGTCCACATCTTCAAGGGTGGGGCATAGCCAGGCTAAATGACTGATCCGGGCCATGTGATAAACTTGAACAAGGCATGTGATATTTCGATCACAAGACGTGCCGTACCGTATTGCCCCTGCCCAGCCGTACAAAAAAGCCGTATTTTATACCGTAATTACGGATTTTACGGCCCGTAAGGCCTTATTACAGTTAGGGACCTTCACGCGTAGCGTAAAGCCGTGCTTGTTGACCTCACTCGTACCGTTGACCGCACCGTAAAATACGATTTTTCGGTGCGGGCACGGCCCATATGACGGTACATGTGCCGAAGTCCACAAAACATAGATGAAAACATCGCTGAATCCCTACGGCATAATCCACTTGGACCGTACGTTGTGCCTACTCAGGAAAATCCGAGCCAGCAGAACCAGGTCGTGCTCTCCTTTTGTCACGGGGTAAGGAAGGACATCCAGCAAAAGGAATAGGGTATTCGGGGAAAAGGGCCTTCTAGAACCTTCAAAAACAATCGATGGTCGGCGGAGGCTAAGAACTGTACGATCACGAAGCTGCTACACTTGTCGGAAGTGGGGGACGCGTGGAAATCCCGAGTCATCCGCCCGAGTCAAGCGACCGCAAAAGATAAGTGTAACGCGCGGTGGGCCTGGAAAGATCCGGTTCTATTTACATTAGCCGACATGAGCTTAGGGCGGTGGGAGAAGCAAGCGCGCGCGGGGGCAGCAGCCACCGCTGCCCGGATAACTGTCGCAAGCAGCGCGCCTCGATCCGCACCGTCACTTGCCTCTTTGGCAGGAGAGGATAGTGAGCAAGCAGCGGAAACACGCTTCGAACTTTATACAGCACAAAAATACCTGCCAAGACACGCAGGGAATCGGACATGTTATGAGCGTCATCGGTAAGCATTTTGAAGCTCAACCGTTTGTGGTAAACGAGCGGCGAACGCTGGACATAGAGCGGGATACTCAGAAGCACCTAGGAGCGGTCCTTCGGCCTTCGCGTTAGACTTGGGTAAACCACCTCCCGTACCGTACTCCGTGCCGTACTGACCACCCCGTACCGTACTGACCGTCCCCGTACCGTACTCTGCGGCCCGGAACTCGGGACCGCTGCAAAACGGGCCGTATTCCGTGTCGTTATCCACTAAAACAGCACGGAACGGCCTCACGTTTCGAGCCGTGCCGTATTCAGTGCCGTACCAGTACGGCATGCAGTACGGCTCCGTAGTGTAACCTCGCCAGTACCGTATTTCGTGCCATGGAACACGGAAAACGGCACGGAACGGAACACGGCACGTAACGGATGCCGAAGTCTACTTCGGCGGTGTGTCCAGAATGCAACAACATGTTCCTGCATTACAACTTTATTTAAAATGGCTGTACCAAGCATGCCTCTCAACTGACTAAGCTCGATTGTTTTATGCCTCCGATACCATGCCCCGCGGCACTAAGAAGTTATTGGTTATGCATTGAATTATCTGGGATTTTTTAAAAGTAAGATGCTTTGGTTTCGCGTACCCCACAACTGTCCAATGGCGCCGACCGCCAAACATTGCCCACTCTATTAAAAAATACGCCATCTATTGGGCATGTGCGATGATAATAATTGTTCAGTCGCATCGGAGTCATCAGAGATCATGCGTTTGATAACTTACCCTGCACTATCCTGGCCGTGACGCGAGGCTATGTGGCGCACGTATGACGCTAAAACCCGTATTGGAAACGGTAGCTAGCATACTAAAGGAACGCGGAACGCTGAGGTAGTCGGAACTGTAGATCAGTGGTGGAGCGCCGGCTCCGCAAGCGGTAGTAAATTATCCTTTATTACCTAAAGCGCTGTCGCTATGTACGTCACGACGACGGTCATGCTACTCGGTTCAACTTGATATCGTTCGATAGGGCTTCTAAAGTGATGTAAAGCTGGAAAGACTCAGCCAAATCGGTCTTCTAGAAAAAAGTTATGACCGAATCTAAGTTTGAACATCTGACTCCTGCTTCCATGCGATTGTGAGCGCTATGGAATCGTGCGCGTAGCGAAGGTTTTGTTGGAACTTACGTCGTACCCGGAATGAAAGCCATCGATGCGCTGTTTACGAAGAGCCCCTATTGCATGTGTTCGTTGCAACGTAGGCGCGTTTGGATGGCTTGCTGGAAGGAAAGGTCCTAAAACTGCGCTATGAAAATGTTTGCTAAGAACAAACGTATCCGCTTGGTATACATAATCGCCGATGGCGGCGCCGGCTGCGCGAAGCGCAGCGCAGCCGCTAGTTAAATATTGAGAAAACGAAATTTCATAGTGATTAATCAGAACGATATAATATAAATAACATCAATATAATTGTATATAATTTTAAAATTATAATTAATTATATAATTATTTTTCCTTTTTTCCATTTTTAAGGGCGCACGCTAGTCAAACGTCGAAGCAAGTTGTTTGCAGGGATGCGTTCCCTCCCACTAAAAGGCCGTGGTCTTGTTATTTCCCTACGAATTTGAGGGGTGCTTTCGAAATTCTGTGCTTGTTGCATGATTTCAGTTTTGTCTGGAAACTTTTCTCGTTAAGTATCGTGTTCTAAAAGCTTTGCTCGAGTTTATTCTTTTTGCTTAGGTAATTGCTGCCATGGACCACCTAGCCAAGGACAACAACAACATCGGCTCCAAGTTCGTCCGTCCGCCAAATTCCCGCGAAGAAGCGAAGTTCCCCTCGGGTACGAGCCATAATTTCGGCGCAATGCTTATTTCCTGTTTAGACAAGCCTCCTCCGCTCATGTCGATGAACGTGCCCCCGCCAACTAGCTTCATCCACCCGACAGACCCCCGTACTCCGGAGCAAAGCGCCACTAAATGCGCCTCAGTCGATCCCGCGATCCGTCGTTCGAATTCCCATCCCTCGCTTTCAAGCAAAGGTTCCAGCAATTCAAGCAGCATACCGCAGTTCGTTCCTCAGTGGTCGACGACCGGAGTTCTTGTGAAGAAGTCAGCATTACGCTTAAGATTATCACGACGCCTAAGTCTTTTAGGAACCTCTACAAGAAAGGGGAATTAACTGACTGGCTGAATACTATCCTTAGCGAATGCATGAGGGCTGTATCCACGCTCGCCACATTGGACGACGGCGAGGGTGTGCCGCTTCACGTCCTGTTCCGACGACTTCACGCGTACGTACTAATCTTGTTATTTTGATTTTTGAAAGTATTTAAATATTTATATGATTATAGTTATAATCATTATATATTATTATTTTTATTTTACGTTATATTTATTACTTGTATTATTTATACTATTATTATTCTTTAATAGTAGTATTTAATATTACAATTATTTCACTTTATTATCATTTAAATCATCGTTATTATTATTTTTAAATTTGTTATTATATAATGCTTATTAAGTATATTTATATTAACTGGTGTTTTTTCTTCTTATTTTTTTAAAAAAGCAACCGTTCTTTAGCGAGTTGGGACCCTACAAGTACGAGCACATGAAGAAGGAGTTCGGACTGAGCAAGTTGTCGGCTACGATGGCGCTCGTCGGCAATGATGCTCGATTCGACAACGTCAATGGATCTTTTCGCATGAAGTACACTCCATCCGACGCCACCCTTCGTCGCGAGCAGGATGGCACTCCGTGATCATCAGCGTCATTGTTCTCACTGGCCTCCTGCTTATCCCCATGAAGAGCTTATTCGGTTACCGATCGCCTTCTTTGAGCTGCTAGCTCGTCCGAAAATATCCCCTTGTTGTTAAAGGTGCATCAAATGTATCGCTTTAATCTAGCACCATTTCGTACGGTCAACATTCCTAACAACATGAGAGTCTCGCCCCCGTGCATCTCCTTCCACATTCCGACCGACCCCCTCACTTGCAGCTCTTCATTTTGCTTCTCAGTTGCCGCAAATGAGCTCATCAATTTGCTTCTCAGGTGCCACAATGAGCTCACCTTTCGGCTCATCAAACTCATATGCAAGTTTCGTTTCCGTTGGGAAGCCATTTGAGTTACCTAATGAAGAACCTTGAGTGAGATGTCGAGCGATTTGTCCCGGGCTATCTCGCGTAATTTCCGCCTAGCTAATGTCATGCAATGTGTCCGCTGAGGGGACAGCACAGTGTGAATAGGTGGTTTCGTCTTTCAGCGCGAGTTCTCTAACAGACCGTCTAAAATTGCTTCATCAAGACGAGGCTGAGGCATGTGGAGGGGGCGTCCACTCCTGATGATGCCTTGCCCATTGTAAACCTTGCGAAAAAATGCAGAATTTTGACGACGCAATTTCCGGACCCTAAGGAGACCGGTAACACGATCCGATTTGCTTTTGTTGAAACACACTCTAGGCGCTGGAGGCGTATCTTCAGGGTTACGTGGTGTCGAGAGGGAACGGGAATTTACCGCGCATTGAAGTACCAAATGGACGACGAACTGTTTGTCGTCTGTTAGAGATACGGCGCTGGTACCCCGTGCCGTACCCGTATCCATGGTAGACCCACCCGTGCCGTGGTGGATCCAAAAATGCCGAGCCGTGTACACTAACAGGGCATACACGGCTTGGGTTGGCATGGCTTGGCAAAACACGGCTTGTTTTTGCCACCCGTGCCGTACCCGTACCCGTGGTGGACCCTCCCGTGCCCTGTTGCCGTGCCGTATAATGCCGGTACGGGTACGGGTTTGGCCCGTACCTTGGCACGGGCGCCGAACTCTATCGTCTGTGTGGGGCCTTTTTTGTGCTAAGGTGGCAAACCGACAATTTTCGTCAAAGGGACCCGGCGGATGCTCCTTGTGGACTATTGACGATGTCGACGAAACGTCTCGATCAAGTAAAAGATTTCAGTAGGGCTAGCGATTTAAGCAGGGCCAAGGGCGTAGCTAGGGCGAGGGGCAGGGCAAAAAAGTTTCAACGAATTTTTACCCCTAACGACTGGAAACCGCTTTGCCGTCTTGTGGTTAAAATCCTCCATATTCGCTGCTCAAAACCGTTCCGGTCTGAAATTCCCAACATAGGTATTTTTTTCAAAGGAGCCAACCCAAAAATACGTGAGGGTTCGCATGTACCCCCTCCGCAGAGGAATCTTAGCTAGTTCTTAAGCAGAGCCATTCAGGCGGACTGGACTGATCAACCAACCGTCCAGCCAGGCAGTGGAGGTTTTTTTTAGACAAGCTGTGCAGTGCGTACAATCACCGAAACTCAAATGACTTACCTTTCGTTATCGCTGAAGTATCGATTGTTCTTCTAGCAGAGTTAGCTATTTCAAATCAGGCCATCACATAGTTTTCGTCCTTATCGACGTCTACACTAGTGCTAATTTACATGTTCATCCCGTTTCAGCTGCGGGAAGTAAATGGTGTGAGCTTATTTACTTTCTACGACATCTGCACGTCCAACAGATCCTACTTAACATGTAATGACAATGCTAAGAACATCGATGTAGCCGCAGGTAAGGAGTGGGTAGGGTACCCATATGAAACGACAAAAGACCCGCTTATCATTTACAGGTTTCGTTCGATTTCTGGTTCGCCCCATCCAGAAAGTGCGGTTGTGGGTACCCCGGTGCGGTGACCTCTGCGGCTACATCGCTCAAGAACAAACACGTGTCGAAAATAAAAACGTTTATTGACCGAAAGCAATTGATAAAAGTAATGTTATTGCAGCATAAAACGCTGTGGCGTAAAAGTGATTAAATATGCGAATGCGAACGACGTCGTCTGGAAAGCTGAATGCTAAAACGAAAACATTGAAGAAGCACGATCGAAAAGTGAAAACAGCAGAAAACTATTGAACCTTGAAAAATACCTTTACAAAAATAGTTACGTTAAAATCAAAATATGATAACGTTGTCCTTGAAGAAACTGCAAAACCCGAAATTACAGAAAAAATCGGAACAAACCTGTATTCCCGAAACATGGGAAAATAAGATAAAAACCGAAAATAATGAAAGTGTACGATAAAAAAGGCTAAATGCGAAAGTGGAGCAAAAAATCAGAATGAAGAAAATTCTCCAGAGCTGAAAAATGAAAATGCCTGTTAAAAAAGAAACACTCAATAGCCCGTAAAACGTAGTCCCGCTTGCTCACGGCGTCACACTAATACAGACAATCGCTAAGGTCCCACACTGCCTTCTAATGCGTCGCTTCGCCGATACAACGCTTACGACAGGCCGAGAATACCACTCACTAAGGATTACTTGCGTCATAAAGACAAAAACGCTTTCCGTCCCCTATTACCTCTAGGGATTGACCGTGCCCACCGGTGCAGTTTACTGAAAAGCCTTCTATGACGGCACACCTCCTAGAAAGGCTAAATTTCTAAAAATGCTTACCTTACTAAATAGGCCTAACACGTCCGCAATAGCCGTATTTTCTACCCTGATGATTAACCGTTTACCGGACCTTATTTCCGAAAGTTTCGGCGCAACGATTTGACCAAAAGGGTGCACCGCGAAATTGGGTTTGCCAACGTTTCTACACGCACTCTAGCCTTAAAAGTCGAGCTACTACCAAATAGTGTCACGCATGCGATTCCGTTCTCAGTGATATCGTCGGCGATCCTTTTACTTTCTTTCGCGTACGAATAGAGAAACACGCAAGTGCAGGTAGACGGACTAGCGCGTAGCGCACGATGATGCAATCGCTTGGACTCGTGCATCGACCGGACAGACCTCGCGTGGAACCTTGTCAGTTGGCCGGAGAGGGTCGCTTCAGGGAAAGCATGGGACGAAGTCTACAAGAGATCGTGACGGTTTAGCTCGCGGTTACCTATGCACGAAGCTCGACTTCAGCCGAAGCTTCCAAATGAAAGCCTTCTAGATGCATAGCAGTTAACTACCTGTAAAGGGACGAATCCTTCGTTCGGAGCTCGATTGTTTGGTGGACGCAACGCGCTTCAGGAAGGTCAAAGAGCGGACCAGTTTTTCGAAAAGTTCTCACGATTCCCTTAAACCTTAAGCTGAGATTCTAGGAGCAGTTTCCCAGATTAAAGCAGAAAAGTTGCTTTTAGTTTGGTCTACTTTTTAGGTTGGTTCACTACCTTCGAGCGCTCGTTAACTGTGCTGTGAGGACATCGTTGCGGCTGACGATTCACCTAGCCGGCCTGGGCATTAGTGTTGGAATGTTGGAACCTCAAGTCGCTTGGAAGCTTCAGAAAGCTGCATTCGAGCCTTAAATTTGAACCTCAAGAATGTGATCTACAGGCTAGGCGCAGTTCCACAAGACCTTGCGCTTTCGCTCTTTCATTTTGTACCTTCGGATATCGGACGATTTCCCTCGCTGGTGATGCATTAAAGGCGCTGAATCAATCACGGTCACTACGACCTAGAGCGCAATCCTGCTTGCTTCGAAGGAGCTTTGGAGTCTACGCTTTAAGCGCATGCCGTAGGGGTTCTTCTGGGTCCACTAGGTCGCGGAATCCGAAAACGGACGCAGTATTGACGGTAAGTTCCGACTTCGCAGGGCACTAGCCCGGGAACGCTCTAGCTGACTCATTTCGTACGGTTATTAACGCGTCCTGAAGGATTCAACTGAGCAGTTTGTAAAGAAATGGTAAACATCCTTATGTTTCGAATACGTATAATGTGATAAAAGACCCGCACGAACGCCTATTTAAACACGCTTGGTTGAACGTTGTCAAAGTACTAAAAAAGTGATCGAGAGCGACTGTAAAGACCAAGATGACTCAGGTTTATCTTGCTGCTTCAAGAAATGGTCTTCAACGGTGTACTACAGCCGGTAGCCGGTGTGCTAGGTATTTTGCTACTGCATGTCGCGGGCATCCACCCCAAGCTATTCGCTCTACGACCGACGGCATTCGCAAAGTTGACCGGATACGAATACGAAACCCGAACTGGCACGCAGTGTCACGGATCACGATAATGAAGACCAACCAAGCGAACAAGAAGAAGTCGAGTAAAACTGTTGGGATTTGAACCGTGGTGCAGAACTCTGAGGTTTACACGCGTATTTGAGGGGAGTACTGAAATCCTAGAGAGAGGGCCATATGAGATTGATGGTCAGCTGCAACTCGATAGACACTCTATCTGCGTTCATACGCTTCTTGGTCAAGGAATGCGCGGGAAAAGGGAATTGAACAAAAGAGTACGGGGCTAGCATGTGCGCGGCGACGGTCGCTATCGACGAAGGCCCGACTGATTACATGGGCTTAAGCGCTAGTATCGTTGGCAATAGGAATGCTATCGTGGGTGGTAAGATCAAAAGGTAACAGGACGACTTGAATGGCTTGAAAGATTGTCATAGACACCGCGATGGACAGGAACGAAATACTGTCAGTTGCGATGAATAAAAGAAGCTCACTCGAAGGATACGCAAACTTTGGGCTAACATCGGTCACGGAAATAATTCGCTAGGGAATCAGGACAGTCGACGACTAGCCCTTTGGCAGCGGGGCAAACGCCGGTCGCTAAAAAATGGACTTTTGAATAAATAGTAAAGCGAACTGAGCGGCAGGATGCAGAAATAGACCGAAATCCATCTAAGTGCCTCGACATTAACAACCGTGAACAAAGCCTGCTCAGTTTCACAAACATCGCAAGACCACTAGTCTGGAAGGGATGCCATTCAGGGACGTTCATGACCAAGGACACCAACCGAGATGACGAAGCCGGGCAGAACAGTTCAGGCTGGTGAAGGCCTCAGGTTGGGGTAAGCCGAGTGAAAGTACGGAGAGAGAGCATCACGACCACCTTAGCGTAGCATGTTAGGAAACAATTAGGTAGAGATAAAGCACTCACTAGAGGAAAGCCTGGCCTGGGAGGATTAACGGATGGGCATGGATATGAAACTTCATTGTAGCTAGATTGAAAATGGCCTTGCGAGAAAGCTACAGGATTGTAAGGCATCGTTTGGACGGGGCTGACGGTTAAGGCGTCAAACAAAATTGGACGAATGGATGAATGGCCGATTAGCGGAACAAGAACCTTCGTAGAGACAGGTTGTCTCGGACGTTGAACGCACACTCGAAGTTGTGACAGATCGAAAAATGGAGCAAGCGGTACACGTAAACATGCAGGAGTGTCAAGTGGAAAATCCTGAGATTTGGTACGCATTGACGGCACGTATCTTGCCACAACCGCTAAGTGAAAGATTTTGGAAGGCAGGTAGGATACTCGCGGTTCAAACGGGTGATACTCGTGCTTTAAAGCATAGGCTACTACGTTGCGGGCAAAAGGCAGCATAGCGCAGTATTTGAAGAAAGGACAGCGCAGGACTTCACCACGCGAAATGCGCGGAGGGAGGGGAATGAGCACGCGTTATGGGGACATATGACGAGACATGCACTACGGTTGATCTGACTGCTTCTGCTCGCTCGTTTATATAAAAAGAAACATGCTTACAAGTATGGAATGGCTTTAGCCGAACAAGTGTTCCGGGACACCGTGGGTGCATGTGCAATGTTCTCGCATTGTTGCATACTTTCATTTGAGACGCACGCAAGGATTTCACGGGGGACTTTTGTGTGTTGCAGTGTCGTCGCGCATATGAGGGCCTGCGGTCGGTAACTTTAAGGCGTCGGTCGGTTAAAGATGGGAAAAAGCAACTTGTGAACTCGATGATTTCGACAAACACCACCTGAAGACAAACGCGTTTGCTTCGAATAAACGGCTACATCACGCAATCTGGTAGATGACAGTAAGACTAACCACTTTGAAAAGCTTAGATGGCGAACGCAAAATGATAAAAGGGAGCATCGCGAAAAAAGTCACCGGGCACATCCAATGGTTACGGAGTCGTTTAAGCGTTGTGGACTCTCAAGCTTAGTTTAAGCAATTCGACACGGTTTCGCTTTGAAAGATCGATTTCAAGGGGTATGCGATGGCAAGATGGTACTAGCACACGGTCCTGCATGTGAGATCAAAGTCTTTTAAGTAGAGTGCGTTGCTGGTGCATCAGCTTGCTTTCCTCGTCACTTTTTCGCTTAGAATAAACCACAACATCCCGCGACCTGGTAGAAAACAATAGGACTGACCGCCTTGAGCAAGTTAGAAGGCGGACGCAAAATGATAAGCGCGCGCATCGCGAAAAATTCTCAAGGCATATCCGAGGATTACGGAGAGGTTCAAGGTGAAAAAAACAGTTCAAACAGTTCGCCGATACCAGTAAGCATTTAGGGCATTTAGGGTCTTTTATAGCTATGGTTCATGCACTTCAACAAACACACGGTTTCGCCCCGATAAATTAGATTTCAGAACTATGAGATTACGCGATATGCGATACTGTGTGTTAGCTTTTAGCATTTATAAGGAAGTACACTGCTGGTGCGTTAGTTTTTGCTTCATCCCACTTTGGTGCTTCGGAACATTCGCGTAAATGACCGCCATTTCGACTCACAGGCTTTTTGTGCTTTTAACGGCTTGCCATCCTCTGGGCGTTAAGCCACGTCGGCAGAGTGGTAAAAGAGTTTGAAGAAGTTAGCAAACACAACGTGATGTACTCGGCAACTTCGACCAAATAAAACCACGATAAAGGGACTGTGTTTGTTTAGACTAAACTTCTACATCACACAGCCCTTTTGACGACAGTAAGAGTGATCCAACGAAGAAGGCGGAAGTGAAACGATAAGCGTGCACACGCAAAAGCATCTCAAGGGATAAGCGACCACTTCGGAGAGTTTCAGATTAAGATTCAGACACAGGTTAAAAACAGTTCAGGCCTGGGAACGAACGGACATTCTAATATCCTTTAAGCGCTATTGACTTGAGCACTATTCATGCATTTCATCAACTGGTTTTGCCACGATGGAAACTCGATTTAAAGGACGCGATGCACGGTATATATAATATGTTACTGCATTTAAGGGGGGTGCATTGCTGGTGCGTTATTTTGCCTTCATCCTCCCTTCGACGACTCCGAATTCCCTAAAATTGGGCACAAGAACTTCTCGCAAGTGTTTCATGTTTGGAGCTTTGAAACGGCTTGTCTCGGAACCCTTTGCGCGTCACGCCGCAAACAGAAATTGAAACGCGTTGTTGGTCCAAAGCGCTGAATGCAAACAGCTCATGAAATGCGCAGAGCGAGCTAGGGATACTGAGGTGAACCGACCGCGTTGGGTTAAGCGTAAGAACGACGTGTCACGTGTGGTATGCATTGTGCTGTTCTCTTTCAAAACTATTTGTCACGCTAAAATACCCGATCGGAGTGAACTTGTTAAGCACGCAATGCGCGACTGATCGCCCGGGGACTGTCTTGTGGGGATGCATTGCTGGTGCTTTACTCTGCTTTCTTCGCTGCTTCACTCTCGATAACCGGCATGATGTACAACAAATTCGCAAACTGTAGTTTGCGCTCTCGTTCGATACAGGCACATTCAGTGCGCGTTGGGTTTCAGTGCATGCTCAAGGCTGACCAATGAGGAGTGACCCAGACGCCCGGGTGAGGCATTCCACAGAACATGGCTAGCTTAAGGAAGATCCCCCCCCCCGGATTAGGACTAGGAACTTTTCATGCGTACCAGGACCAGGACCTAGACCACAAGACCGGGAGCAGGGACCTGGGCCAGGATTCGTGTAATTTTTCTAGCTATGACGCTAAGACAGCTCCTGGGTCCCCTATGGAAAGTTCAGCTCCTAGAAATGCAGAGGGCTTAATTGCATCGGCAATTTGAAGCAACACATGGCAAAACATGCATAATTTTCGTGGGCCTCCGCCTAGCTGTAGCCCATCGAATGTAGTGACCAGGACCAGGGCATAGATCTCCAGGACCACAGGACCAGGACCATAATCAGGATCAGGACTGCCCGGCCCTACAGCGAATGTGAATGCACACAACTTTGAACCACCGCAAACCCTTCGGGAGCGAGAACGAACACGATAGGACGAGAAAGTCGCAGAACGAGAGGGCTCGGTCGCCGTACCGTACTATCGGAGTGAACGTTTTTATCACACTATACGCGAGCGTTCGTTCAGGGTTAGTGACTGCTTTTATGGTGGATGGATACATTGCTGGTGCTTTGCTGTGCTTTTTTCTCCGCTTCACTCGCGATAAGTAGCAAAATAAGCAACAAATTCGCGAAGTGCGAACGATCAAGTCGAAGAAAGCTGTAGCCGTACCGAACTACGCATTGAACGTTTTAAGCACGCCATACGCGAGCGATCGTTCAGGGTGAGTGACTGTTTCTATGGAGGATGCATTGCTGGTGCTTTACTGTGCTTTCTTCTTGCTTCACTTTCGAGCATTTAGAAGAACAAAGCGACTTTGAGCGACAATTTTTAAGCGAAAGTGTAGGTCAACGAGGATGAATGGACAAAATGGCCGAATCCGACTGTACATAGGTAGCGTTCGCCGCAGCGTTTGGTAAAAACTCATCAATTACGGCTTGGGTTTAGGTGCATTGTCCAGGTGAGTGAACAGTGAGTGATATAGTCCCGGGGTTCGGGAACCAATGAGACATAATTAGCACAGCAATCGCACCCGGATGTGAACGGAAATGAACTTTCGAGAACCTCCATGGGCAAAATCGGACGATATATTCGAATAATAAGAGGGGTATGGAAGCGGTAGTTGTACGCTTCGCTCACGCTCATGTCAGTTGTACGGACGGTAAGCTCACTACAATACTGTGGGGAAGTCCTCAAATACGCCGAAGCTAAGGACCGTACTACCCTGGCGTACTGCCTTAGAGTACAGGGACGGAGTGCGGTACGGCTGGGTCCAGGATGGCACGTAGTTTCTAATCCTTATCTATTAAAACATGTATTGCATGCGAATCTGGGCTAGTTTGGAGTTTCAGTTGAAAATGCGTGGACAAATTGAGGCTCGGCAACGATGCGGTTCAAAGGGTCGGACCGGAGTATTGGGCTGGGACATGCCTAAGTCGGTAGTTAGGCTAAAAAGGCTCGGACCAGGATCAGAGCTGACGCGCAGAGATACGCGGTGACCGTTTGCAAGATGACCGGACGTTTTACACGGACGAGTCACAAGCGATGCAAACCTGGCGCGCGGCCGGCGTTAAACAAGCGACGTTTTGTGCCCAACTCGCAATATGTTTCGGCTAGTTTATCGTCATAGGTAGGGCGAGATAGGTACGAGTACAAGGTGCTGCCTGCTTTGCATCAACAAGAAAACGTGGAAGACCTCGGTGGGACGAAAAACGCGCACGGTTGCCTCAGTGGGATTCAGGGTCGAGGTAAATCACGGAAGACATTTTACGCGATCGCTTGTTATGCTTTCTTTGCACGCTTTCAGTTGAGTTTTTACATCTCACGTTTTGCATCGACACGCTGAGAGTGACCGAATATTATGACTGATCGAACGCGATGCGACTTAATAAAGTTGGATTGTTGGTGCTTTGTTTGCTTTTCTTATCGCCTCGCTGGCTTCCGTACTTGTAGGCTCGGACAAAATAAGCAAATTAAGGAAATGTGGAATGAAGTTTACGCTTCCTCCATTGGGCAAGGCATGCCAAACGGGCTTTATGTTTTGTGCACTTTAGCCACGTTACTTTTCGGTTCCATGATTCGAATTTGGCTCATGAAATGCGGGACAGAGCTTGAATGGGACTGTTTTAATACCTAATCGTGGTTACTGCTGCTGTACCTAGCTGCAGCTTCACTGTCACATTCGCGGAAACGAAAATAAGGAAACGCCGTCGGTTTGTAGCTTTCGCAGCGAGCTAAATCACGCAGTTCCAGGACTGTACAAAACACTAGATTTACAAACAAGCGAAAGCACGCAGTACGTACGAAAGCATTTGCTACATTGGTTCGCGATTGAACAGGTTACACAAAAAGGGCTGCTTTGTATCCCGACATCAGAGCTTCTCGCTATTTTAGCCCCAAAATTCGAGTCCCACGACAGTTCAGTCTCGTATGCGAAAAGCAGCCCGTGCGCGCCATTTCAGACCCGCATGCGACATTTCAGTCCCGTGTGTTTCGTTTCTTTCCCTTGCTATTATTGTCCCGAAATCACAGTCCCTCGCTATGTCAGTCTCGACATTTCAGTCCCGCAAAATTTCAGTCCAGTACGCCACATTTGCTTCCCGTATGCGAACTTTCTCCCGCTTGCGACCTTTCATTCCCTTACCCTTTCGATCCCCGAAATTACAGCCCTTCATTACGTTAGTCCCGTCATTACCGACTCTTGCTATTTAGGTCCCGAATTCAGTCTTCAAGTCGCCTGTTCGAAATCTTAGTCGCGTATGCAACATTGTCAACCCGTATGCGGCATTCCAGTACTTGCAGACAAAGACAATAGGTAACTAGTCAACAGCCAGCATATCGTCACTATAGATCATTATCACTGTCAGTGTCTCAGGAGCAAGTAGGTAGGTATGAACTTGCACGAAATGTTACGTGTCGAAGTCTTTCAGTACGCAGCAAGTTAGCAACACGCGGTCAACCTCCTTTCGAAGCAACAACGTCACGGCACCAAATAGCCTACACTACCCCGGAACACTACCGCATGAATTTGGATCAGCGATCAGCGACAGAAGAGCGGCTTGAAGAAAAACGCAAGGTTAACAAAAGGGCAAACGCGGAGACGATAAGAATTAACGGGCCACGGCAATTTAGGTCGAATGGTAGAGGATCATAAGCACAATGCGCAACCGTGAACCATAGAATGATGACTTTGCGGCAGGACGAAGGATACGTTTTGCAGGGAACTTAAGATGCCGTTAGCGGGGACGCCCGTTGTCACACGAGCATTGAGTGAGTGAGCAATTGGGAGTTAGGCCAGGGTACCAGGCGAAATGGGTAAACAGGCCAATGAACACTGGCTAAAAAGGACCTCGGAAGAAGGGAGACGCCGGACTGAACTTGTAAGCGAACCGGAGCCGAGCTTAAACAGGCACCCATGCGAAAAACGGAACTATTATGATCCGGTAAGGATGGGCTGCTTCGAAGGCTCAAGGAAGGTGGGTGTTGTCCGAAGCAGAAAAAGTTATTTTAAACAGGACATTTAAGGGTAGGATAGAGAACGATAAAAGGGCCATTTGCGATAGATTATTGCAGGGTACGCGCACGTAAAGACGGGACGGCAATTTAAAAAACGCATCATTTGTAGCAAGGCACACTGATTAGGTGATCAAGTCATTGTTAGTTGCGATACGAATTGCTTAAAAGGCGGATCAAACTGTGTTTGCAAATGGCAGGTTTGGTCAGAGAGCAACTTTTGGACGTTAATTAGTGGTACGAATCACAAATTGCACCGCGGTACGGATAAGGGCGGATGGAAAAGGCCGAAATTAAGGGCACAGATGGTCACGTTGAAGCGAGGACGCTTTAGGCGAACAGGAAGACGATTCAAGGCAAGGAGATAACTTCCGTTCAAAGAGATACGTTTTCGCACACCCCAAATGACCCGTTTACGCCGACAAAAGAGGCCACTAGGTTCCAGTTCCAGGCCGATCCGCACAGTACATTACAACAATGACGGTTCAGACACGCAATGTGATGCGTTTGGTTGTCGGTATCGTTAGAGCACATGCGGGAATCTCATAAGGCGGAAAGCCGCCGCCGCCGAGGCGAAACGCGGGACGAAAGAATATTTGAGAAACATGCGTCGGAAGTTAGGCAGCTCGCCTGAAGGGCGTGACATAATTAGTTTCATGATCAGGTTTTTTCGACATGTTTCTTGATACACGAACCGAAGGCAAATTTTAAGCGTCAGGATTCGAAGAACAGTTTGACATTTTGACTGAACACGCTTACTGAGAAGGTTCTTGAATTCACGAACAGCTGATTGGCCGGTGGCCGCAAGGAGGCACTTTAAGATCTTTCAGAGAGCTCAACGCAACTGGTACTTTAGGTTAAGAGCGACTGCTTTAAAGAATATATTTGGATCTTAACGCGAATAGATCAATGTTCATGTTTCCATGTCCGTTATGTAGTCCGTACGCCACGAATAACCACGAAGTTACAGAAATTACTCATTATACTAGCATCACGTTTATGTTGGCCAGGCATGCACTGTTCCCATTTCTAGGCCTCCTCGTTGTGGTATTATTTGTGATTTTTTGTATATTTTAAGAAAAATATTTTGTTCTTCGCCTTTTTTTCAAATTTCTGGCGTCTTTACGGGCCGCATTTGTGCTTTAGGACTAGATCTCGGGCACTTGAGATACGGGACTCATATGCGCTTTTTCAACGTATGGAAGAAGCCGGTTCCAAGTGCGCGACCGGATAAGGCACTGTTTTAATTTTTATCACAGTTCCCCGTGCCCCCCCCCCCTCCCACTTAATCGCCCAAAGTAGCTAACAATATTTTCACACGCGGTCTTCTTGTTGCGTTTCCCAATCGCTGTTGCCGCTCATCAATGCTACGACATTCGCTTGGCCGCTCTTTCTACCCTGTTCTGCATCAAATGACATATGGCCGGCGTGCTCGAGGGGATTGTAGTACTTCACTGCGTAGGCGCTGTTGGCTCTTCACGGTCCTCGAGCTATGCTTAGTCTGCACCTGCCAACTACGGACTGACTAGAGCGTACCGCGCCAACTACTCGTCATTTGCTCTATGCAGCGGGACCTAGCCTCGCATAACTCTGAATCACTGCTGCGCGTTACAACGTGCGGCTACCGCTACTCCTTATAAGCGCTGTCTGGCCTTCAGCGTTTCCTAGCTCACGTAGCCCGTCAACGTCCCACTACCCTACCACTACGAGTACGGAAGCTGTTTGGAGCTCTCTATCGCGAGTACCTTATGGCTGGCCAACCCGCTACGCGTCACTTTCGCTTCTTACGGCTACCTGCGTCGCGCTGCCTGACTTTGCTCGCTCTTGCCTGCTTCGCCAGACGCCTACTCACGCTTAAGCTGAAGCTACGCGCATTGAATTATGTAATTTGCAAGTGATCTCTCCCTCTCTCGGTCATGGATTCCTTCTAAACTCATGCTGTCGCTGCTGCGTGAGGCTATGTGGCGCTTAAATGACTTCTACCGACGAGGCCTACGCAACTGCGCGCTTCTTGCTGCTCACTATTAGCAATTCTCATTATGAGTTCGCTCACGCTTCCACTTGAAACAACGCACATGAGGCTGGCTACGTATAGACTGTGTTGATAGGCGCTCGCGCTTGGCCTTTGAGACTCCGCCGGCACGCGATTAGGTTCTCCCTTGCGCATGATGCTAAGTTGCTTTCCTTGCTCATTGGTCACGACTGCATGTTAGGTAACTCGAATTCGTTTTGTTTTTTTTGCCTCGATTTTGGGTACCCGGCTCTAGATCTTTGGCTTTTTTTCAAACTGAACCACCGATTTTTTTGTTTGCCTAGGGGGCTCGATTTTCGGTATCGCCAGATTCATTTTTTTCTGTCTTCATTAAATTTTAGCCTCGAATTTTGCTTTTGCCTTGATTTTCTGATGCGTTGTTTTTTGCTTTAGCCGTTATTGAGCCTTCGATCATTTTTCCCTTAATTTTTGTTTAAATCTCAGTCTTGATTTTATTTTAGTCTTGGTTTTCGCGTGCCCGGTTTAGTTTTCGGATTCCGTTTTTCAGCCGCAATTAAGTTCTGCTCTCAATTCAGGTTTTTTTATGCGATTTCAGGGTATCCCTCATCTTAACTTTTTTGACTTTAATTTTGAGCACTGGATTTGTGTGTTTGCATCGACTTTCGGACGGAGTTAGGGTTTCTTGGCGCAATCAAAGTTAAATTTTTTCCGCTGATTTTTTACTTTGATTTGCTTATTTGCTCTTTTTAGGACGCCCGGTTTAATCCCCTTGAACGCAATTTAATTTCTGCCCCGAGTTGAGCTCTTTTTGACCCAATAAAATTTGTGCGTGTGTATGTTTGAGATCTTACAACGCGTTTTGTATTTTTCTTTGCGCTAATCTTTAGAAATAGGATTTGTTTTGTGCTTCAAGTTATGGGAAACCCGCAATAAATCCAAATGATGCAATTTTGGTTTATTTGCCTCGAGTTTAGCCTGCTCCATGCGTTGACTGATAAGTGAGCCGTGGTGTGGCTTTTTAATTCTATATTTAGACCCAGTTAAGTTTTACTTTTCGTTTTGGTTTATTTTCTGGGAACTTTTAATCTTCTCCACGCTTTTGTATTTATTTACGATTTTGAAGTTTCCTCGAGCTTATGTTTAATTAATTTTAGCGCCGGATTTTTTTAACCTCTTTTTTCTATGTTTCCGATTTAGGTTTTTCGACGCTTTCGTCTTTTTTTGCATTTGGCTTTTTAATAAAAATTCTCTGGGGGCCTCTGATTTGATTTTTTATGCAAACTCGCCTTGCTGGTTTTTTTTGCTTCAGGTTTTCAAACACCTCGGAATCGCTTTTTTTAATTAAATTTATGCAAGGATTTGACTTTGACAAATTCTTCGATGCCCCGGATTCAGGTTTTTGAGGTGCACTACCGGTTTAGACTTTCTGATACAACGCTGGCCTGGACGTACATTTGATGATAGAGTTGGAGGAATACTGACCGAATGATGTCGGAGTTAATCTCTGGAGAAAAGATCTCTGGGCCACGGATGGTATTCGGAGAAAAAGTGCTTTGGCTTGTGGCAAAAGAACTCCGCGCTGGTGCTCGCTTATGAGTATACCCAATCATTTAAAGGTGTCCACGCAAGAATCGTGATAGTCGAGTGGAGAAGGGACATGAAGTAGGTCGGGTCCGGCGGCCACAAGCAACGACTACTGGTTTCAAACCGCGCGGATGTCAAGACGACTATGCACAGTGCACAGTGTGAAGCATAATAATGACGTCGTTAATTACGGTATCATCCACAGGTATCTGTCTGAGAGATCGTATAAATAAACAAATAAACTAAGACATCTCGTGTCGCCTTGTCATTTTTCATCAGCACGTTATCTGTTTTTAGGTTTTTATTTTCACATTTTTTTGTTGTTTTTTTTAACTTTTTTTTTAATCACCCAGCGCTTTTACTTGTTCACGTTTTTTCATCGCTGTCGACGAGTAAGCGTTTGCAATTGCAATCGTTCCATGCGATGCAGGGAGGAGAAATTTCGGAAAAAATCAACAGGGAACAATGAGAACAACTGGATGGGAGGAAGGCAGAGAAGGCAGATTTGGAAGCCATTGGAGCAATGGGCTGTGGACGAACAAGCGTCGATGGACCCACGAATCGCCAAACACGGACCTTATGCTCGTCGAATTAGAGTGATGAACTTTGAATCGCGTCACGAAGTGCTAACCTAAGTTTCGAGGAGCAAGCCGCTTTAAGCGTACGGAACACAGGGAAGTTGTCTACTTCACAATCTAGCTCTTCCTACGCCTGCAGGTGGATCGCTAAGATGGGCGCGGTTAAGTTGGCTACTCCCTCCCACTTGTACTTGTGATCACGCATAGGGCCGCTACAGCTTACGACACCCAGCCTCCTGGACACGCTTGCGTTACGCGCTAGAGAGACGAAAGCTACCGCTAACTAAAGTTTCTCCATAAGCCAAAAAAGATGCTGATGGGGCGCTTGGTGCAATCGCCCATCCTACCGCTGCTTATCGCTGTCGCAGCTGCGCTATTGCTGACGCCAATATGGCCGTTGCGTGCTGCTAACTACGCGCTATGTACTACGTATGTATCTGGCTGCGCATGCATGATTCTCTACGCCTACCTGCGCATGCTAACATTCTCCTCAAGCTTATGAGTGTGTTGCATTATACCCGCCCATTGGGCGCCGTTTAACGACACTATCGCTTCGCCTACTGCTGCTGCGGCTGACGCTTATGCCGTGCCTAAAAGTTTTGTTGCCTGCTCTCGCTTGTCAAGGTCAGACTGCGCAATGCCACGTAACGTTTTTCGCCTATCCCCCCTTCCCCTCTCTCCTCGTCTTCGCTAATGCCTTGCTGTACCTTCCCCACTCTAACTTTCCCGCAGTTATGCACCTAGCTTACGGTTTCGTTAATGCCCGCTGCCGCTGCTACCTAGCCGTGTTGCCAACGCATTGCTCCTATGGCTGACTCTACTCCTCACCAATGCCACCCAACTGCGTAGTACGTAAGGCCGTGCCTTAGAAGCTCCTGCTCTCATCCGCTGATTTATATCCCTCCTGGCTAACCTGTCTAGCGCTAATTAGATCAAGCCGAACCAACCAGCCAACCGAACGAGCGGAAGCACGGAGCGAGAGTACAGATGGGTTCAGAAGGAGGGTAGGAGCCGACAGGGAAGATGTGGTTCTGGTGGGACGAGAGGGAATAAGCGAATCACCGCTCCGATTATCTTTAGCCATTCATTTGCATCCACCGCAATAAATCATCAACCATTCCACTAGCGGAAATTACATATTCAACGGTGGGTGATTAGTCGATGGAGCTGATGGCGCTTGCGACTCACATAAGTAGCATGCTAATCCGCATGAGAAAAGTAATATGGAGTTTTATGGACCGCAAAGAAGATAATCCGGAGAAAACTGCGGGAACCCGGCTAATTCAGCTAAAAATGGAGCGGAATGTGAACGGGGAAACAATCCGATTCTGTCGCTATAGCATGAAATTTGTGGATTAGAATCGCGTAGAACCCATTTAATCCAAACAGGAGAGCGCATGGATGAAATGCTGTCGTCTTTTTAGACACTTTCAAAAGCCGCTCCAAATGACCCCGAAAGCGCATTTTGAAACCCCCTGGTTGCGCGGTCATGTCTTTCGCAAGTGGTATTTTGCCAGTCTGAAATGATGTCAAGAGACACATGAAGCGTAATGGAAGTTCGATTCCAACACAAGGATTAAGTTATAAAACCCATTTATTGCTCCGTGGCCCTCTCTCCCCCTTCTTGTCTCTTTGGAAAATTCCTTTGCAATAATGCAAATGCAACCTTCTAACGGCAAATACAGTAATCTGAAAATGGCCAAATTTCTCTCAGAAAGTACAGTAGGTTTCTCGCTATGGAAGTACAGTATTTATCGCTATGAATGTACAGTAGGTTTCTCTCCATAAAATTACAGTATTTTTCGCTATGAAAGTACAGTATTTCTCGCAAAAATGTACAGTAGGCTTCAGTGCGTCGCATCCCGATTCCCGAAGTCGCAAGTCGCTTAAAAGGCTCGCATCCCGCCCGAGCCAAAGCAAGTGGCGCACAGGAAGACTCTTGGCTCTGTTTCCAGCGCCTCAGGCCTAATGCAGTCATCCGCCTGGAAAAGCCGGGGGTTAGCCCAAAATCAGGCAGTCATACCGCAAGGAGGAAAAGATGTGTCTCTCATGGTGGATGTGACTTGTACCTTAGAGGAGAGAGGAGAAGAGGCATGAAGACGTTCGGTCGGTCGGCCACAAGCAGAGAATTATGGCATATGCCACCACCATGACAAATTGCGCGCATGTCAAGCCGATTTTGTTGCGCGTTTGGCGCACATCACTAAGCATAATAGTTAGGTACATCATGAGGCAGATGTTTGTCATGTCAACATCGATATTCTCACTAGCGCTTTATTTATTTTTCTGATTTTTAATTTTTTACCATTTGGCTTTTTTCTTTTTAGCGCTTTTTTTATTTTGCACTTTTATTTTTGTGCGTGTGGCTCTTTGCTTAGCTCTTTTTTGTTTTTTCACGCTTTTTAAATCGTCATTGCACAGTACGTATTAACGCTGTCAGTTGTTCCAGATTCCGATTGCACGAAGGAAAATACACGCACAATGCACAAAGAGGGCGACCAGATGGAAGGGCTAAATAGGAGGAACATTGGTGGATTAAGTAATTCTATTAAGAATCGCACTGGCGGAATTTGAGTGTTGCACTTGAAACCACCTCACAAGCTGACCACGGATCGAGGAGCAAGACTTGTCAAGGAGCATGCTCATTTTACGGAAGTTACCTACCTTCTCCTCTTAGTAAATCAAACTCGATCTACGCCCGCAAGTTGGACGCTAAACTCCGCACAGCTAAGTAGCTATCGCCGCTTCGTCGACGTACATAACTACCCTCAACCTGCGCCCCTCTGCCTCACAGCTCAACTATCCTCCAGACCTCGCCTACGCTGAGCACTCCGATGACTACAGTTGCCCCTAGCCAACTGTTGCTGATGGCTCACTTATCGGAATCGCCAAAACTGCAGTATTGCTGGCTACCGCTGTCGCAGCTATGCTATTGCTAACACCGATACGGTTTTGCATGCTGCTAACGCTCGCTACTGCGCATGTACCTAACTACGCCTATCTGCGCATACCGCCTGTCTCCTCAAACTCATAAGTGAAACTAAACCTATTCGCTCAATGTGCGCTGGTTGCTAAAACTAATGTCTGCTCCTCCTGTTGATGCTTATGTGGTGTGCCTATGCAGTGCTACCTGCTAATTTGTCCACCTGCTCCACTAACTTTTGCCTTCTTAGTTACGTCCTAGCAAGTGCCTTACTGTGCTTTCCCGACCCTCAGCTTTGCCGCATTGCTAGAGCTCTGCCATCTCACTGTCACGTCTTACCTGCTGCTGTGCGTTCGCCTACGACTAAGTCTACTCCTCACCAATGTCAGGCCTACTGCCTGCATGACTCCTCGCTTTTCAGAACCTTCCCTTCCCTCATCCGTTGGTTCATGCTTATCATTCCTAAACACCCAGTCGTTAGTTCTATCCTACCAAAACACGTCGGAGTGAGCGGGATGTTAGAAGAGGACGGATTGGTTAGAACGAGCGGGAAGAGGAGACTATAGTGGACCGAGTCGATGAGAAATCACAGCTGCAATTACCTTTAGCAATACCTATGCATCCTCGCTATAAATTACCAACCACTCCAATAACGGAACTTACATGTTCTTTCGCGGGTAATTAGTCGATGGTGCTGATGGCGCTGGATGGCTCACGTTATAGTAGCATGTTAATCCGCATAAGCAAATAAATATGGACGCTTTCATGGAAGGCAAATAAGAAATCCTGGAAAAATATGACAATCCGACTAACCCGGCTAAAAATGGTAGCGGGAAGTGAATAGGAAATGATTGGAACCCTGGAAGAAATCGCATTTAGGCTATGGACTCTTTGGCCATGACAAGTAAAGTTGTGGACTAGGATCGCGTAGGCCCCATTTTATCCGAACAGGCGAAAATGCTAACACTTGTAGGCAATTTCGAAACCTGCGGCAGCGACATTTGCGCAATGGCGCAACAAATACCTCGAAAGCGCATTTCACAACCTCCTCTCGCGTTACGCAGTCATGTGATTCGAAAGCGGTATTTTGCCCAACTTCTAAAATGACGTCAAAACACGCATGAAATGCAGTGGAAGTTCGGTTCCAATTCAATGGTTAAGTTATGAAATCCATTTATTCCTTTATGGCCCTCGTTGGCTCTTCATGTCTCTTTGCAAAATCCCATTTCAAGACTGCAATGCAACCTTCACAAGACAAGTACAGTAATCTGGGCCTGGCTGAAAACTCTCATGTAATTACAGTAGGTATGCCTCTCATAAAGTACAGTAGGTTTCTCTCTATGAAAAGTACAGTAGGTTTCTCTCTACGAAAGTACAGTAAGCTTCAGTGAGACGCATTTCGGTTCCCGAAAGTCGCAAGCCGCTAATGGAAGTTGGGAAGGTGTTGGTTTCGCATCTGCGGGTAGCTCGGACAACGCTGTGCAGAGAAGGTGAAATCCGGATCAGGGTTTCCGAGCTCGCATCCCTCCCGAGCCAAAGCAACTGCGCACAGGAAGTTGGAAGAGTGCTGACTCGTGACTCGTTTTTCCTCTGCGCCTACGACCTAGTCTGCCCGCCCGGCAATGCCGGACGGTTAGCCCACAGTCAGTCAGTCACGCCCGCAAGGAGGAGAAGTCATTCTCAATGGTGGAAGCGACTCCTGAAATGCCTATGGGTAAATATGGGCACAAACAACAGCGTCGTTAGTTCCTCCTAGCACAGTAAAACGTTCTCTAGAAACGACCCGAAACTACAGTACACTGTAACTGACCTGTGACCCATGCACATGGATGGCCGTCATGGCTTTCGCGGAGCAAGATGAGGAGCGCGCAAGTGCTGCATCACATTTCGAGGAGATGATCCTACTCCACTGCTCAACCGTACGACGAGTCGAGGCTGCTATACTGCGACGCTGCACACGAAGGAACCGGTCGAATTGGGGGCATTGCGAAAACGCGACGCGGATACTGGCGAGGAGTGGAAAAGTGGAGCACACCGAATAGCGCGCAGTGGGGAAGGCAAACAAATGGTGGTCGGAGCTGTGCCCGACTGCTCGGAGCGTGCGGTTTAAGTAGTCATCGGCTGGGCGGCTGCTGCCATCGGCAACCGACGCCACAGCGACGAAATCGAAGGGGGCCTCCGACGAAATAGTGCGGTGCAAGCGCTGAAAGGAATGAGGCAACATTTGTCGGAGGAGACGGTAGCGAGCTCCGCACCGCTGCGACGTTCAATTAAGCGTAGAGCGCCATCGTGAAAAACAGCCTCCGTCGGGCCGTCGAGAGTGACAGGAGGCACCAAATGAGAGCTCGAGGGACCCAAACGTGCTTTTTCGTCGAGGGAGTCTCGAATGTTCCTCCTAGTCATCGACTGGGCGGCTGCTGCCACCGTGGCAACCAACGGCGCAACGACGAAACCGAGCAGAGCCTCCCGACGAAATAGTGTGGAGCAAGAGGCGGAGAGGAGTAAGGCAACATCTGTTGGAGGAGACGGTGGCGAGCTCCGTCCCGCTCCGGATAGTCAATTAAGCGCAGCGCGCGCAAAGACAGCGCCCGTCGGCCGCCGTCGAGAGTGACAGCAGGCATCCAGCGGGAGCCCCTCGTCAACACGCTATTTTGTCGGAGGAGTCTCGAACGTTCCTCCGGAGGCACAAGCGTGCGGTCGCTACGAAAGCGTGAATGGGTGTGGAATGAATCGTGGCGTTTGCGAAACGTGGCGAAATTACACATCCGGGTGAAATGTAATGTATTTCATGACAGCAAGCGACGAATTTAGGCTGCCATTAATAAAGGAAACGGCCGTCTATTTCGTTCGAAATAATATCGTCACGTAGCTAATTGTATTTCATACAATCCATGGAAATGAACGCCAGCGATTACTCAACGTAACCAAAAACACAGTTTCGACGAAACGGTTCAGTCGACTGCATGGAACTGTCTTTGTATGAAAGTCGACCTTTTGGCTCACACCAGCTTTAAACACAGTTCCACTGCGCCGAGTTCTGATGTGTTTCATACTAGCAGCTAAAATTTTATGATGTAGACTCGTAAACGTTTTTCTTTTGTGGACTCGTTTCCAATGTTGCATTTCGTTTGTATTTTGCCTTCCGTTGGGTTGGTAAAAGAACGTTTTTCGGGACCATGTTGTCGCCGGAAGACATCATATGGGGTGGAAGGCTTAGGTTGCAGATAAGACACACTTTTCGCTTTGATTTAGCGAACCGCATGGATTATGCAAATATACACGAGTTCCTTGCTTTATTGAATGTCTTCGTTACGACAACACGATGGACGTTAGTAATTGGGGCGACGCTCGCACAGGGGCGTCGCGATGTTCCACTTATAGTCTGAGAACCACTGGCCGTCTCGAAGGCTCATCGCAGCGCAGTTTTGAGTCGGCGCGTTTGGGTCGGCCTCCACGGGGTTCCCGTATTCCCAGTTGGTGAACGTCGCCGTCGAACCGTCCACCCACTCCCATCGCCAAGTGCGCCCGTCCGGCTGCAGCACGTTGTTCAAGCCAATCGTAACGGCGATGTTGCCTTTTTTCTCGTGCCGAGCATAAGCTAAAAAGCGACCATAACTACAGTTAGGTACCGGCATGGAGAATATACCTACTGTTAAAGACACCTGAATACGTGAACTTTAGGCATTTAGGCACCAAATGTTCGAGCCCTGTAATCTTCGGGCGCTTTCCTTTCGACCTGGTGGAACAACCCCCCATAGCGAACTCCGTTCCGTACTGACCCTTCCGTACCGATGTCCGTTCCGCAGAGTACGGTCCGGAGAAAACGGAACGGCGAAAGAAAACTTCCGTTTTCCGTGACGTTCTCCATCAACACGGACCAGCGTCAATTTTCAAGTTGTTCCGTACTAGTATGGAACGGGATCCGGACCGTGTTGCCCTCTGTCGTTCCACTTTCCGTTCCATAAAAAAGGAGAAGCGCACGGAACGGAGCACGGTGCGGTACGGACCGTCAAGTCTCCTTAACTGTCAGAATATGTTCTTTAATGCCTACGGACATCGCTCGCGGTGCTGCCCACCCTTCGCATCCGCCCTCCTCAGCAGTCGAAGAAAGTGGATAAGAGCAAACGGCTGCGTGGACCTCTCAGTGATGCTTGGGAAGCATTTGCCAATCCGGTTCGTGGTTTGGACCGGAAGCCCACATAAAAGAATTGGCTGGGCTAGTGCCTTTTGGTGCTCTTGCTGGACCACCTTTTTCGTGGACTGAATTTGACCTGAACCGTACTGGGTCTGGTTCAGTTTAGTTAAGTGACAGTTTTCTGGACTGGCAAGTTCAGTGAAACACTGGTGCCTTCCAAAAGTTCAGCGCCGAAGAGCACTCTGCTAAAACATACACAGTATATGCGCGTTGGTTGCGTTATCTGGGATGGACACGAGTGCAGCGCCGTGGTCGTTGCACGCCTTCCTCGCAGCCGCCCAATTGCCGACATCGCCCAGAACCTGAAGCGCCCGTAGCTGCAATGGTTGAAGGGACGCTCACCCGGTAGCAGAGATTCGTCGATGCGATGTATTGCCAATCCTGCGGGCACTTATCCGACGTGGGATGACTCGGCTCAAGTGTTGGCACCAACGGAGGCGCGGTGTAGTCCGTCACAACTAGAATCGTGTTGGGGTAAGTCTAGCTTAATACTATGCTTCTGCATACCACCCCTCCCCCCGTGACGTGATGGGAAAAGGGATCCGGCCGTGGTTCCTCAAATCGTGTCTATTTCACTAAAACGGCACGAAACGGCAAAACGGATTCAACCCTGTGCAACGGGCCTTCAAGGCGAGGCCCGGCCCGGCCCGCGGGCAAAATTTTGAGGCCCGGGCCCGGCC
>JNEY01000113.1:14740-63672 GCA_020875895.1 Aphelenchus avenae | reverse complement strand
GGCTGGGCTGCGCTTCGCGCAGCCGGCGCCGCTATCGGGGTTTACTTGTATCAAGCAGACAACGTATCAGTTAACTACAAACATGAACGATATTTTTGGATTCTCCATGCAGGAAAACCCCCTAGGTCCGCAAATCAGATGAAGTTTTTGCCTTTTTGTACGCAGGGGAAGCATGCTATAGCGGGCCCGTTATGGCATGTAGGCAGGTGCCAGGAGTTGAAACTTTGGTCGATCATAACTTTTTTTCTAGCCGACCGATCCGGCTGAAACTTTCCAGTTTTACATTACCTTAGAAGCCCTATCGAATGATACCAAAGTCGGGGCGATCGCGAAAACTTTTTGCGAACGAACACACACCAGCGCTTTAGTGTATAAGGATGGCTCACAGATGTTTTGGTGCTTGTAATTCTGGGTACTCATTACTAAATGGGTTGCCGTCCATACGATCTACGTTACAAAAGTGCGGGGCAAGTTGCACTGTTCGAGCGTTGAATGCGTTGCAGCTGGCCATCTTGGTACCGACGGCACATGTTTTCACTCTAAGCATTCGCTCCGGAGTTAGAGTCTTTTTCTGGGCGAGCCAGAAGAAGCCATCAGGGATGGGCGGAATTTTTTCGACGACCAAGACCAATACCAAGACCAAGACTAAAACCACCAAGACTACCGGGACCAATACCAAGACCGGGACCAAGACCAAGATTTCAGTCAATTTCCGCCTCAAAGCAGGGACGGCTAGGTCCACGATTTGCCATTTTTAAGGGTATTTGCGAAATATTTCATCAGACATTTTCGACATTTGGCCACATTCTCGCGGAATTTAGCTGGCCGCAGGCGATGCCGCCGAAATTTCGACTCACATCCTAAGATTTTGACCTAAAATTTGGTCCGGGCGCCGATTGCGGCAGACCGTCGAAAAGTCGTGATGGTCGGAATTTTTTTCGCCGACCAAGACCAATACCAAGACCAAGACTAACACCACCACCAAGACTACCGGGACCAAGACCAAGACCGGGACCAAGACCCGCCCATCCCTGGAAGCCATACGCTACCTGCCTACTCACTTCGGATAACCGGATATGTTACACTCTAAGCATCCTCCGCATGACACTAAAACAGTTCATTCTGAAGCCGGCGAAGACCTAGACGCTTCCTTTCACTCGACAAGAGTGCAGGCTTGTTTCGGGGTATATTACGCGCATTTTCAATAAGCGCTTAATCAGATCGGAGTTTATAAGCTTCTCGTATTGGAGATGATTTTGCGTGATAAATGCTGAAATGCCCGGACTCGCCTAGATCTTTTTGCGACGTCGCCCATTCCCTCGGACTTCCGAACGGGAATTACCACGCCTTAGAAGTCTCAACGGAGCCCGGAAGGATGGGCGACTTCCGTCGCCATTTAAGGAGGAAGTGAGGAAATTCGCCGGTCCAAGGCGCATAGAAAAGTCTCTCGGAATCCAAGCATGCTGGGGCCGGATAAACTTTGACCCGTCCCAGTTCATTCACGCATTCGTCGCGATTTTATTGATGCTGGCAAACAACTGGCGGACAAACAGATGACTTAGTCGCTCGTGGCTCAGGCTTGCACTTTACGTTTTTCACTCAACGTTCTGACGCTGCTAAAGTTCATTCCTCCTGCTTGTAGAATCGTGTGAATATCACCGTTACGAAGGCGTGAGATAGCCCTAGGATCACAGCGACCTTGTCAGCAGCTGGAGGCCCTGGTTATGTCAAGCGAGCCACTGAATTTCACCGAAACTCGTACGCCCTAAGTTCACTAAAAGCTTGTTCACGTAGGAGCAAAACTGATTCTAGCTCTTAGATCAGTGGCTGTTCCATCAGCAACTACGTTTTGGGCCTATGTGCGTAAAAATACACCGGCCCTTCTGCAGAGCGCAAAACACCTAAAGTTCCGAGAAAGCTCGGCCTACGTTCCGCTTGTTAGTGCTACCCTATGCGCGCCTGCAAATTTGATGATGTTTTCCGCCTTTCGCGTAAGCGTGCACTTACGGCGAATGCTCTATATTAAGCGGTAGCTGCTGTGCATAAGCACTTGTTTTGCCACTTTTTGCCCGCGGAGTGTCCTCTGACCTCGGACGGCTAACAGAGTACGCGACCACACACTGAGAAGCCCGGAAGCCTTAGGCAGGAGGATGGGAAATTTGATTTCGCTATCGACTTCCGTTTAATCGCGAAAGAGGCGGGGAACGCTGGAAAATTTCCGGTTCCTTTAGCGTGACTTAAGGAGCTCCGATTGACCATTTTGTTGGTCCGGAAAGCATCCAGGTTCATGGATCAGAGGACTATAGTCCGAGCAACTCTAGCATAACGCGTTCTTCTGATACGTACTTGCTTCCCCGAATAAGGTTACCGCCACCTTCCATAATAGTATTAGGTTCAGCCAAGAGTTTTACGAATGTGTCCAGTCGCACGGGGCCTGGCTCGGTCTGGATTGCAAGAATTGACTCGTTAACGGCGTCTACACCGATGCTTCGACCTTTTTCCCTTCCCGAGTTTCCGCTGCAACATCAGTTCTATGTCGCGTTTCTTTTGAGGCTTTAGTATGCTTGACCGTGAACCTGTATTTTACCTACTGAACATCAGTTCACACGCTTAAAACTTTATGGTCTTTCGGCCATATGTTTGGTGTATCTCACTACGCAGCGAACCCTCTTGCATACCGCTTTTTGACCACGACGAACATCAACTTAAGCGCAGCTTTATCTGCGACTGCATGCGTAGGCGTCATTTGCTAGCATCTGGACGAAAGCTAATCCCTTTGCACTTTCTCGCCTAGCCCGCAAACCAATGCAGCATGGATAGCTTTTCGAGGTTCGGCGCGCCCTGCTCACACCTATCCGGACCGCTCGCCGCGGATTACGCGTTCGCGCAGTGGCGGCAACAAGTGACATAACTCTCGCCGTGCTTTTCGAGAGATTAACAGTGCAGCGCGGCAAATGCCAACAAGTACGGCGGCGCAGGCGCGCGTCCGCTAGGCCGGTTTAATCCGAGATAAGTGTCATCCCCTGCCTAATCGTTGCTTCCCAGGGAGGGGCATCAGCAAGGTCATGCTACCTGTTCGTCCTGGTCGTCGTGGGATCGGCGCAGAGCTTTTAGTCGCTCTGCTTCGAAATCAAGCCCCGCGGCCTCCTGTGCTGCACTGCTAATATCCGACTAGCAATCATTGCTTCGTCGTCACCGACTAAGCAACTGAATCTCGCCGCACATGCATGTCACAAACATTGCGTGACCCGTCGCACGAACTATTTTTCTAACTTGCGCGCTGTTCCCGGGCTATTTCTAGCCGATCGGTCGCGCTACACGGGGCTATACAATGCCACATTTGCTGCTTCCTAGTATGAACGAGTCCATGGTCGCTGCGACCACTTCGGCACCTGACGCCGAGGAGCCGCCACAGCACCTGCTCAGCGACTTCGTGGAGCTCGCCTATCTGCTTTTTCTGGTGCTCGTCGGCACGCCGATCAACCTACGGGTCCTGCTCAAGCTGCTGGCGGAAAAGCGGAAGACCACCCCGTACAGCGTCAGGGTAGGTGCTCGCGTAAAGAATGAAGCATGAAGAAGTGTAGAATGGCACAAGCGAGCACGATACAGAAACAACATCCGCATGATAGACAAGAGTAGCCTAATGGTTCGCTGTGGTATCGCTTGGCTGGACGTGTGCTTGTCGAAAATCCATAGTAGTCAAAAACATCTTCTTCAGATTTAAGCCAGAAATGGCACTTTGACTACCGAATCACAACCTTCCATTTGGCATACACATCAGGCCCAGATTGATGCAGGGACTGACCAGACTGATCTTTCCTGTAATACGCACGAAAGTTTAGACCTAGTTTTCGCCAAACTTAGACCACACGCTTCGCTCAACTCTCATTGTCTTTCTTTCAGAACGGGTTCATTCTGCTCAAGATCAACCTTAACATCAGCGACCTGCTCATCCTGACCGTCTTCATACCGGGCAAGATCGGCTGGATCATCACATACCAGTGGCGCGGCGGTGACGGCATGTGCCGCGTGTTTAACTTCGTTTCGATGTTCTGCCTGTACCTCAGCTCAAACATTGTCGTCTGCATCGCGCTGGACCGACTAAGGACGGTTCTGGGGGCGAGTCAGCAGCACACTAAGGACAAGGTAAGGGAACCTAAGTGTACGGGCCGTAGTACGTACGGCTTTAATACGGGCCGTACCGTATTCTACGGTACGGAGTACGATACGGGGGGAGTCAGTACGGTACGGAGTACTGTACGGGGGGTCAAAGTCGCGCTCTAGAAAAATATGCACATTCTGCTCATTTCACGCCGTACTTCCTTTGATTACATTAGCTTTTAGAGATATCTTTAGTCTTCTTCTCATCGTCTGAGCTGGATCAGCAGAGGCAGTCCAAATCCTAGGCATGCGCTGGTCCTAAGGGAGGCCTATGCCTGAGTTTATGGCCCCTCCTTAGGCCTAATTTGGGTCGTAGGATAACTAGGCTTGAGTCCAGACTTTTAGGCTAATCTCTGTCATCCTTGAGGCTTTTCAGCCTCCGTCAGCACCGTTTATATCAGCTTAGGCCTTTTCGAAGCCCAACACACCGTTTCAGAGCCGAATCATTCGCATCCTGCTCACCATCGCATGGTTGTTCTCCGCAATCTGCAGTCTGCCCCAAGCCTACGTGTGGCGTACGCTAAACATCTCGCCTCATGGCCCTTCCGAATGGATTCAGTGCACGGACATTTGGACCATTGGACGCCACGCGGACTTACTACCAGATGCGCCTTCGATCCCTGCGCTCTGGTATAATCAGTGGTTCGAGAATGCATACGGGTTGAGCCATTTGGTGAGTGCGTGAAAGCTAAAGCGGTAGGATAAATACGCGTTTCTGCTTTAGTTTTTCGTGTTCTACGGGCCACTGGTCGTCCTGGCGATAGCGTACGTTGTCATAGCGGTAAAGCTGTTCCAGTACTCCGTCGCACACCCGCAGACCGTAAGTAGTTTGGATAAAGCCCAGTTACAATTAAGAATTTTAATTGACCTACTTGCTTGATTTGGTAAACTTCTTTAAAAAAAGCATTTGCTTTCACCCGCTTCCGCACAACAATGGCTAACGACTTTCACCATTCAGTTCACCATGAAGAAACGGCGGACCACCTCCTCTGACGGCAACAACGACGATCACCTGCTGATGGGCTCACTCTCACAAGCGGACCCCGCAACGATCGTCTCAGTCGCGTCACATGCCGACTACGCTACGGAGAGCACGAAGAAGCTCAGTGTGGAGAGCCCCAAATCGTGGAGGTCGGCGCTCTCGTTGGTCAGCCAGAAAAGAGTCTGCATAGCGCTATGTAAGTCCGATTGTAGTTCAAGATTTAAGTCGTCATGGAAATCGAAAATTAATGCTTCAACCTATGCAGTTCTTTCATCTGGTCGAATAATTTAAAAAACATGTTTATTTTTTGCAGTTGTCTGGTTTTACGTCATCAAAGCCACGTGTCTACGGATGCAATCCCCGCAGGTCCCTATGCGGGACAGAAAGTGCTGCACTTTTAGTGCGAGACGCAAACAAAAATGAGATATGGGTCCGTCTAGCATCAAGTCCAGCACGCTTAATTAGGTTTGGAACGGCTTCCGGCTCCGGGATGCCCAGCGGAAGTCTCAGCAGAAATTGTCCTGAAGTGATTTCCGTGAAGGCGCCATTTAGGACGCCCTAGAAGTTTTTTGGCGATTTTGGTGCCAACTCCGTGATATCTCTCAAACTTCGGAATAGTTTTTGTTGTCGCTTCGGAGGCCTTGTTTGGAACTATTTTCAGGAGCCTGCTTCTAATCGTTTTTTCTTGCGAATTTCGCGAATAAACGAACACTGATGCGGCTCAGATATCTTTCGAGTGGGGCCGTAGTTTGCTAAATTTATTTGCCTGTCGGCTATCGCTTGACGTTCGTTCCCACACAGGCTTTACTTGGATCCTACGTCTATCATATCGCCACTCTGAGCCGACACGAGAAAAACACTTGCCCCACTGACCGCTCGCTTGGATAGGATCAGAAGTTTGTTTGTCCTGCTTTCGAGTAGTGGTCTGATGACGTAGACTACCGGGAAGCCCTTCGATACCTCTGATCAGCTCTAAGAACCGTTCCACAATGACTCACATTCCTGTAGGACTTCTGACTCGCTAAGCTAGCTTGCTATCCGCAGTACGCATCCTACTAAAAGTCTTCCCGATCATGTTTTCGGCCTGTCGATCCGGGCTCTGACGCAAACGTCCATCTATTGTTCACTGGATGAGTGGAGCGGTGAGTAATTGTGAAAAGGCCTCTCACTGGACTCTTGAACCTGGCCGAGAAGTAAAAGTAACTGCTTAGTATCAAGCCACTTGCCAGCCTCGTCTAACAGCTTACGGCGTAACTCTTCGATTTTCGTTCGTCCCCCGTTACAATTTTTTAGGACCTCCAGCTGGCGGTATTTTACTGACCCTTCAGTCACATTCACCTATGTCGTTGATCATGCGCTCAAACAATGAGTTGATTACCGGCACCGGAGAAGCCCTCTTGAGTGAATGAATGAGACAGCCGATGAATCAGAGGATGCGCTTTGTGTAAGTAAGACTTACACCCTTCCTGGTGCTAACGGCACCTATAGCATGCATGAGACTATGAGACTGGAAAGTAGAAGTCCCCATACGCACTAGAATGATTCCAAGCGGTGCGGCAGTAAATTTTATGCTTCGCATTCAACAGCTTGGTCAGTAAGCTTGCAATGCCGACTTACCCATGAAAATCAGTACGGTAGCAGACGGATTAGTTCGGTACCTACCGAAACGATCTCAATGACCAGGTATCCGATGACGCCAATAGGCGCGACCTTTGCAAAACTAAATTCATTAACCCACACGCACCGTTGTCCCACTCGTAGCTATGACGATATTGATATGGCGTGATATTTATCGTCTTGCAAACCGCTACAAAAACAGCAAAGCAACTGTTTGTGCCGTCTTTGGAATAATGCAGCGCGCCCTTTCATGGAAACTACGGAAATTTTCGCGTTCTGTCGCGATGTTGACTGGCAGTAGTCGCGCAGCGCTGTAGGCAACAACACGTGTCGCAAACACGCGTCGTGTGCGACGACGACGATAGGCTTCGCAGGCGCACGCTAACTGTGAAAGGCTCTGCTCTGCCTTTCACGAGCCGTCTGTAACCCACGCTCGCCGTTGCGAATCCTCTTTCCACGCATAACACTAGGCTCTGTGTCATTGTGACGTTAGAACAACCTGCGCTGCGAGAGCATTCTTTCGGGCATTAGGCCTCCTATGTGCATCCTACTTACTCTGGCCATGCTGACACTCGTCATAACGCTGCGCACTCACGTAAGACTGGTTCTTTTGCGTTGAACAGCGTCATAACTTTGCGGCTGGCGAAGGGCTAAATATGCCTTTTTTACCACTTCCAACCCAACGGTCGCAACCCAAGATTTATTCGTGACGCTATTTTCATGCTGCACCTCGCTCAGTTCGGAGAACTCACAGGAAGTACACGCCGTTCCTAGTTCTTGCCGTTTTCCGCTTGTGCGCTGTAACAAATAACATGCGTCTTCCTCACATGTCGTCTACGACGCCAGTTGAGACCGGACGAACTGTACTTGCGCGCGCTCACCCGGGGCCAAACGAAGCTAATTTGGCACGAGGCAGTAAGCCGAAGAGTCGCCACTAGCCGGTCCACGTCAGTCCCGTGAGGACATTCCGCAGCGTTTGTATGTCTCAATGCGTGAGCCACTTTTTTCCGGGCGCGCGGATTCGCAGGAAGTGGAACAGTTTTTTTAAATTTGCTGTGCTCACGATGCTTAAGGTGTACTCGTTCGGAGTGAACCGTTTGGATGGTGGAGGGGTTCTGGATAACGTCTGCAGAAGCGAAGGACCCGGTATGAAATCCAAAGTTTGACCGTTATTCTTTCGGAATTATACGCGTCGAGATAAGCCGTCTGTACCGCTGAAGTCTTTGATCGATTTAGTTTTCACTTAGTTTCATCCTTACCTATGTTCCCAAGTCGAGAGGCATTTGATCAGCTAACGAGGCGTGAAAGTATATCCCAATATTGTAGTTATTGCTTACCTACTTACGACTGTTTACATATGGACCACCTACGGCTGTTGTATTTGTATTTCAACCTTCGCACTTTGCTCCCATTCTTTCCAGGCCTCATGATCATCTGGCAGTCTTTGGCTCGACTTCTTAGAACGATCCATCTGTTCTGGGAGCATTCGCCCCGTTCCCCGAATACAAACATTACGTCTCGGGTGGATTAATATGCGTTTTTGCAGCCGGTATGGTGGGCGGCATAGCTCAGGCCATAATTCATCTGTCTAGGACGGACAGTAGGTCCTGCATGGGCTCCGTCTTCCGCCTAAAAGGGCATCAGGGTCCACCCTCGCTTCCCCGAATTTCTTACGTGGCATCTTGGCGACGTCGCAAATTAAACGCCTCATCAGACTCCAGACGCGGCGGCCCATCAACGATGAAAAAGTTCATTAATGCTAGCGGAATGAAGCGACCGCTTTGGCGTGGCTGGGCCTCTTCCTCACATACAACCCCATAGAGCGGGCAAAGAGCGCACGATGAGGGTGGCATAACTGACGTAGCGATAATTGGCGCTTAATTTGGTAGGAACTGACGACAAGTCCCACTCTTTTTCAAATTGTTTCGAATAGAAGAATATCCATTTCGTGCGCTTTTTGGCCTGGAGTGGGGCCTCATCTTTCTTCAACGCCCACACGTAAATCAGAGTGCTCGCTTTTGATCTCCTGCTTCATTCTATAATTGGTTGCATGTTTGCTCGCATTCATGGACGAGTCCTGCACGCGTTCACACAACGAAAATTTCTCAATGAAAATTAAAAATTGCGCCCCGCCTCCTCCTGCCTACGTGGCACTGACTTCGAGACTCATATTTTCCAGTCCACTGACAAACACCTGGTCGACGACGTAGTAGCCGACATGCTAACGAGCATATGTTTACTTGCTGTTAACCTCGTTACGATCGCCCGTTAACTTTTTTCTAACGGTTCAAGGCCTTTTGATCCCAGTGAGATTAGGCGAAACCATGTGCTATCCACTTCCGCTACGTGTAGCCAGCGAGTCCCCGACTAAATGGATTTGCTAAAACCGTCCCGTATGCATGCGGAAGTCGCTTTCCAATTCACAATTTTTCCCAGTTATTTCGCCACCTAAACGGCAAAGGTTTTGGTGACAATTAACGCCGCGCTTTGAGACAATCGAATAATCAGGGATGCTATAAAGTGAAGCCGCCCACTAGACCTACGTTCAGCTGTCGGGCAGGATATTACCGGCGGAGGTTTGCTTGCGTAACCATGGACATAATCCTTTTCTTGCGTGTCGAGTGGGCCTTTTTCGCAGACATTTACGATTGTATTTCATTATTAGCTGCCCGGGTCTCTATGCCATTTTGGTTGTCCAACTGAATCCTGCGCCTCAGATAACATCCGTTCCTAAGGAAGCTGTTGGCAACGTCTTTTACGGACCTTAGTTTTTCAGCAAGTGCACTAAATTTCTGCTTCTGGGTGGTCGAGTCGTGTCTCATATTTATTCTTGCATTAGGGTTGTCAGAGGAGTTGGCATAGACCTCAAAGTTCCTGCTATTCCTATCACTTTATGTGACGTAGAGCGGGCCACGCGCTGTTCCTTCCCCAGAAAATCGACGGACATACCTTCGCTACATTTTTGCGTGGTTCTGGACTGTACTTTCGCAGACAGGAGCTAGGCAGCCTCATGGCTAGACGCTTATAGCAGGAAGCAACCGAAGTGCAGGGCAAGGATTGGGATCATGTCGAGTGAGATTACCGTAGGCAATTTCCCGAACATAATGACCGCAAGTGGTCGTCCACGCGCCGCTGTGAAAACATTTGTAGTCAATTCGCCGACCACAGATCGTTTTCGCCTAACGCGACTCAATTTCACTTTGGCATTTCCAGCGCCGCGGAAGGAGAAGACCGCGAGGAGCTGCAAGGAGCTCGCCGCGCAAGCCCGTCTACCCACGTGGCGTCGCCAGCTGCGGAGTCACGTCTTCCGGACCACGCTGCTCGTGATCCTCGCGCACGTGCTGCTCTGGTTGCCCTACAACCTCTACGCGCTGATGCGCTACGTCAACGTGGAGTGGTACGAGCAGCTGAACGAGCACGTCAACGTGCTCAAGGACCTCCAGTTCCTCATCACGATCATCAACCCGTTCCTCTACGGCTTCGCCAAGTAGGCCGGGTGAGTGCATTATTTTGCTTAAAAACGGGACGGCGGCTTTCATGGGGATTGAGGGGGAAAGCAGTTGGGTATGGAACATACGAGGCTATGGCTACAGCAGGAGAGAACTGGTCCTAGAGTTTAGAATTTGGCCAAGGGTGTGCTAAATCTTCTAGACCCCATTTTCAACTGTCCATACCAAATCTGCTCGGAGATACTGAGCTTAAACTTCTTTATGGCTTGCGTGCGGCTAAAGTCATGAGCGTTTACTTCTCGAGCTGTGTAGGCCGAACATAAGGAGGTCGTTGCGGCATGAAATTTTGTAGTTAAATTAAAGCAAAAAGTGACGTATCGGTGCATGTGAGCCTTTCGTAGAACTGCTCGGCTGAGTCAACCCAAGAAGCAGAGAACGAATAAGATAGGCAGGTGATAACCTAACAGACAAAGCACTGAACCAACGTCATAATCTACGGGGCAGTCCGCGAAGAATCTACTTGCGTCCCGCAAATTCTACACGCCCATGTGGCCTTAATGGGAGTATTCTAGCATAGCAAGCAGGGCTAACTTCCATTAGTTCGAGGCGACGTTGTTACTAAAACCTGTGTTTTAGCCCCGCTTCATGCTGCCAAACCCGTACATATCACACCATAAACGATGCTCTCCACGCCAAGCCCGATTTTCCCCGTCGCCGCACCGAGCCCGTCCGTCTCCGCTGCCTTACACGAGCTCACCGTAACGCTCATACCGTCTAACCGGGACGCCATGGACCAGGTCGAGATCGCCTACCTCTACGTCACCATAACGCTCGGCACCCTCCTTAACATGGTAGTCCTCGCCAAGCTCCTCAGTCGGTCTAAGACTCCGACGGCGTCCACGTCGTTCCTCAGCGGTCCCTATCAGGTCACTTCGTTCACGCTCTTCAAGATCCACTTGAGCATCACCGACTTCGCCATTCTGCTGATTCACGCGCTGGGAAAGGTGCGACGGAACATGACGGAATACATAAATTCCGACCCGTTTAGGCCATTTGGTTGACAACATACGAGTGGAAGTTCGGCCTCTACGGCTGCAAGGCGTACCAGTTATTGTCCGCCTTCAGCTACTACAGCAACAGCAATATCGTGGTGGCCATCGGCCTTGACCGGCTTAAGATCGTCTACACGAGCCACGTTCAGGGTAAGTCACGAGCCTTACATCCACCCAAGCCACTTACCCGTAAATGTTCTCATACCATAAATGTGCTCGCATAGCGGCTTTGTACGCATGCGCATCCATGCCATGCATTCGGGCACTTACACACCGGCTATCAGTGCCTTACATGCTCGCATGCCATCCGTTCCCGTACACGCATGTCACGCCACATGAATGCATGCGTTGCATACACGTACGCATGCGACACCGATGTATCCATGCACAAATGCCTCGTACACGCACACAAGCTTTGGGAGTAACTTTTACGCTATCATGCCCCCATACGTGTCATGTACGCATACAAAGCTTTGAGAGTAATTCTCACTCTTTAAGGGGCCACTTCGATCCGTCGCGCCCGCTTCCTGCTCACATGCGCCTGGTTGATCGCCGCCCTATGTGCGCTACCGCAGCTCTTCGTTTGGACGCTGTTTGAACCCGAGAAGGGCTTCTTCCAGTGCACCACCGTCTGGGCAGTGGCTCAACACCAGAACCTCACTACGCCGATGCACGAGGTAGAGCAGGTGCTCTACGAGCTGTGCCATCAGGCAGCGGTCTTCTGGATCCCATCGGCGATGTTGGCGATGTCGTACTTGCTCATCGTCTTCCGCGTGGTGCACTACTCGCTGAGGACCACGTCGATACGGAGCAAAGAGATGTGCCGGGATCGGAGCCGGAAGTACAAACAAGCCGAGCTGAGCCGCAAGTTGATCAGCCTCACTCCACGGAGCATCATCAAGGAGTACACCCACTCATCGATCTCTCAGTCGCCGAGTGAGGCCAGCTCGTACAAGCGCGAAGTGACTACGTCCCTCAGGCCCCTCTCGGTCGTCTTCGCGTGCGTCGTGCCGTCCAGTGTGATGCGGCGAACGGAAGCGAAGACGAGAATGATATGCTGTGGGACAGTGAGGTAAGCAAGGCTTTACTGAGACCGCGATAGCCGTAGAGAGACAGACAAAGGTTTGGACTTGTAAAGGGTAGCCAATAGGTTTAACCAGCGAGGGTCTATAAGCTAATTAGGCTAGCCCTACGTGTGGCTCCAGTAATAGCCTAAGTTTGGCAACAGCAGCGTAGGGCTGAGAACAGTGAGATACGTCCTTGGAAAGCATGCATCGGGTGTGAGAGAGAGCGAGGAAAAACATTATAGGCTTAAAATACGAAAGACCTGCAGCAAGTTAGCGAACATCTAGCAAATTATTTGATGCTTAAAAACAAAGTTTAGACCCTGTTGCTTCGAGATACCCGAGCCTCGGCCCGCACTCAAACCCGCCACACCACGTCGCCCTCTGCGGCGTTACACAATCGGCTCTCCGGCGTGGAAGCGACAACTACGCTCGCGGATCTCGCTGACGTCTTTCGCCATCGTGATTGCTCACTTCATCCTCTGGCTGCCCTACAATATGCTCAACTCCGCGCGTTTCGTGGACCTAGCCGCTTACGAGCGCATGGTGGAGGGCGGGTGGCTGCTACTCGAGGACTTGATAGTGCTGAACAGCGTGTTGAATCCGATTTTGTACAGTTACGGGATGCGCTGACGGTTTTACGTACGGGTTTATGTTACGTATCTATACACTTGATGAAAAACTACTATTTGTAGGACGCTGATGTGAATAAAATATGTGGAACTCTGGATTTCGAGCCACTCATGACGAGTTCCACGCTCGTCATGAATGGAAGCCTTTAAGGGAGGATTAGTGTCTCATGCAGTAATGGCTGACGTCCGTATTGTGAAGGAAGCCCGCGTTCTCGATCTCTCGTATGTCTAAGGGATAAGACATCTAAGTAAAAAACTTGCTCTACATGCAAGAGTTCCCAGAAAAGAGGACGAATTCTTCATAAAGCGCCAAAAATCGACATACCAAAAAGCCACTAAACTGCAAGGCCCCTCACGGCACCCCACGCTGTTGTCCAACCAGCATGATCTCGTTATCCAGGAAGTTTGTGGAGGCGCACAAGGGTCACGATGTTAAGAAGGGTCATAAGCGGGAGTCACAGTCCATGCCATTTTCGTGTGGCGCGCGCTCGTCTTGTTTGCGCGCAGAAAGAAAGATGCGCATGATTCCCCTCGCATACTTTACGGCATGCTTAACAGCGATCTCGCTAGGCTGTCACGGAAAACCAACCGTTTCCGATGTGAGCTTCTTCTGCGTCGGCGCCACCGTGTGCCCATTCAGCGTAGCGTTGTCGCGTTGCGAGGCCAGCGAACAGCGGATGCTGATGTCTCCGGAGACCGGCAAGCCCTGGGCGAATCTGGAACGTGACTCGTCACAGCGTTTCCAGTGATGACCAGTGCTTACTTAGCGTAGACGGTGGTCATCAGCGTGAAGACCGACTGGTGCGACGGCTCGATGCTCAGGAGGACGCGGTACTTGGGCATCACTAAAGCGATCGCTAAGGTCCTTGGAGGCATTTGTAGTCCACAAAATAGCAACATATTCCGGCAAAAAAAAAGAAAATCGTCGCACTTCGAATAAAGTCTAACCAAAAAACAGCATTCACCATGCATAGCCAAATCGGTGTTGAGCGTTCCGATCAAATTGCGCATGCTACTGCATTAAAATTACTAACCGTATTCCTGGACGCGAATCAGGGCGTCGAACTTCTCGCGTGGAGAGCCGACGGCCTTCGCTACCACCTTCCAGTCGCCGAACTGCAGGTATTGCGGAAGCTCGAAGGACGCCGGGACGAACCGATCTCCAGCTTGGACGGTCTTGTTGTGTATCCGAAAGCCGTTGGGATCCTAAAGCGTGCCGCAGGTAAGCATCGTGGGCGATACTATGGCGCTTACAATGAGCATCAGGTCGATCTTCCCGTTGTAGATGGTGCCCTCGTAGGTCAGCGGAAGAAGACGGACGTTCACTGAAAGTCACAAATTATGTATGCTAAAAACGTTGTTCGAGTGGTAAGCAGCAACGAAAAAAAACCACAAGATTCTTTCTTTGGAATCGATTCTAGGCATCGTTCCACACGACTGATTTGCCAACATGGTCGGATTAAAAAAAGTGGGACGATTTTACGAAGATTCTTTCACGAGATAACTGCCGCAAGAGTCAAGAAATATTGAATTAATGTACTACGTCCTAGCTCATAATGGACCAGTCGCTACCTTACACAGTGTAAGGTAGCAGATGTCAGTGTAAGTTACACTAACATCCCTTCTTCAGTTACTAGTACTAGACGCTAGCAGCATACCTCGCTCAGCAGGCGCGTAGAACACCTTGTCCGTCTGCACGTGGATCCTCCGCACATTCGGTCCGTTGCCGACGGTCGCAGTGAAGTCCTCATGGCCGGTGACACGCACGCGGATATTGTAAGAGCCAGACGGAGATTCCTGCTTCACCGATGCCGTTAACTTCGAGGTCATGTCGGATGGGAGATTCCGGAAGAGATTCGAAAAGGCAGAGTACTTGGCGCCATTCAGCTCGGCACTGATCTCCACGGCGATGTCGACCAGTTGCTGCGGCTGCCGCAGCGGCGTGACGTAGATGTCATTGTCGGCGTCCCAGCGGATTATCGACGGAAGCGCGACAAACGGCAGACGGTCACTAAAAAGGTCACTCATTGCGATTGAGGAGTGTCCCATGTTCGTGAGCTAACTGTAAGAAATTACTGGACATACATGTCGCTTAGACCTACCTCAAGCAAAGATCGAGCATTCAGCAAGAGGTACGTATGGGGAATGTANAGTGGTCAGAGCGTACATGCATAACCAAGGTCCAATGTGTGGTGATATTTGGCTCGAGTGAGGTTGTTCTGCTTGGAGACTGCGCTCCTGACTTACCCGGATACCGTACTGACAAAATACCCGCGGTTGACGATTTCCCCGCAATTAGCCCCTTTATATTCTGCATTACTCTGTGGGAAACTGTTTACGATATGGTCAGAAACCAAGCAAGCTCATCTGCCCATAAGCAGACTGCAGGTGCTGTCAGGATAGATCCCATAAACCCACTTATCCTGGCAAGCAACTTTCAAGAAAGTTGCATTCGTGATCACGCCACCTTAAGCTTGCGGAGGACCAATATCCGTCGCTTCCGCGGAAAGATGACGCATCCGCTGGACGCGCATCGATTGCGGTCTGGCCGATCAACAGCTGCACGGAAGCTTCCATATTAGCTTAAATCCCTCAATACAAAAGTTCTAGGGAGTCCCGCGCCTTGCCTAGGTCACACTGGTCCTAGTGTTTAGACTTAGGCCAAGGGTGGGCCAAACCTTTTAGGCCCATTTCGACCTGTCCATACCAAACCCATTTCGGCGTACTGAGCTTAAGCTCTCTCAGCAGTTTTTACCTCTGAGCTATGAAGGACGGACTAGAGGAGGTTATTGCGGCATAGAAATTAAAGTAGCGGTACATGCGAGGATTCCTAGAATCGATAGGCTGAGTCAAGCGAGATGAATCAGAGAACGGAGAAAAGAAATAGGCAGGTGATAACCTAGCAGGCAAACCACTTAACCAACGTCACAATCTACGGGGCCGTTCGCGAACAATCTACTTGCGTACAGCAAAGTCTACATGCCCATGTGGCCCTAATGGGAGTATCCTAGCATAGCAAGCAGGGCTAACTTCCATTAGTTCAAGGTGACGTTGTTACTCAAATCTGTGTTTTAGCCCCGCTTCACGCTGCCAAACCCGTACATATCACACCATAAACGATGCTCTCCACGCCAAGCCCGCTTTTCCCCGTCGCCGCACCGAGCCCGTCCATTTCCGCTGCCTTACACGAGCTCACCGTAACGCTAATACCGTCGAACCGCGACGCCATGGACCAGGTCGAGATCGCCTACCTCTACGTCACCATAACGCTCGGCACCCTCCTTAACCTGGTGGTCCTCGCCAAGCTCCTCAGCCGGTCGAAAACTCCGACAGCGTCCACGTCGTTCCTCAGCGGTCCCTATCAGGTCACTTCGTTCACGCTCTTCAAGATCCACTTGAGCATCACCGACTTCGCCATTCTGCTCATTCACGCGTTGGGAAAGGTGCGATGGAACATGACGGAGTACGTAAATTCTAACCACGTTTTAGGCCATTTGGTTGACAACATACGAGTGGAAGTTCGGCCTCTACGGCTGCAAGGCGTACCAGTTCTTGTCCGCCTTCAGCTACTACAGCAATAGCAACATCGTGGTGGCCATCGGCCTTGACCGGCTTAAGATCGTCTACACGAGCCACGTTCAGGGTAAGCGACTGCCTCAGTTGCACGCATGGAATGCAAACTCATACGTGAAGCATACCATGCGTCAATGTGCGTGCATCCATCCCCATGTGCATGCACATACATGCTACGGATTCTTCCAGTCATGCGCCGGACATCAGTTGCGTTCGCATGCTTGCATGCCTCCCATTCTGGCACTGCTATCCACGCATACGCATCATGCACGCATATGATGCATACGCATCATACGTTCATTACACGCAATATTATGCACGCATACGTATCATACACGCATGCCACACGTTAGTTATCATGTCCGCATGCCGCGCATACGGATTACGAAGCCACACATACTTGTCGTGCACGCATTTGAAGCTTGAGAGTAAGCCTCAACCTTTTAGGCGCCACGTCAATCCGTCGCGCTCGCTTCCTGCTAACCTGCGCCTGGCTGATCGCCGCACTATGTGCCCTACCACAGCTCTTTGTATGGACGCTGTTCGAACCCGAGGAGGGCTTCTTCCAGTGCACCACCGTCTGGGCAGTGGCTCAACACCAGAACCTCACCACGCCGATGCACGAGGTGGAGCAGGTGCTCTACGAGCTGTGCCATCAGGCGGCGGTCTTCTGGATCCCTTCGGCGATGTTGGCGATGTCCTACTTGCTCATCGTCTTCCGCGTGGTGCACTACTCGCTGAGGACCACGTCGATACGGAGCAAAGAGATGTGCCGGGATCGGAGCCGAAAGTATAAGCAAGCCGAGCTCAACCGCAAGTTGATCAGCCTCACACCGCGCAGCATCATCAAGGAGTACACTCACTCATCGATCTCTCAGTCGCCGAGCGAAGCCAGCTCATACAAGCGCGAAGTGACTACGTCACTCCGGCCGCTCTCGGTCGTCTTCGCATGCGTCGTGCCGTCCAGTGTGATGCGCCGAACGGAAGCGAAGACGCGAATGATATGCTGCAGGACAGTGAGGTAAGCAAGACTCTACTGACACCGTGATAATCATGTGACGAGAGAAGCAGAGGCTTGGACTTGTAAAGGGTAGCCAATAGGTTTAACCAGCGAGGGTCTATGAGCTAAAGTCTATCCGTAGATATGGTCTTTTGACGAGTGTAGGCCCTATAGAATTTGGCATGTGCGCTCCAATAATAGCTAAAGTTTCGCGATAGCAGTGTAGGTCTAAGAACAGGGATATAATGCTTGGAAAGCAAGGACATGGTCTCAAATAAAGAGAAAAAATAGATGTTCTAAATATGAAAGACCAGGTGCAAGTTAGAGAATAGCTTGGAACTTAACTAATGCTTAAATACAAAATTTAGACCCTGTTGCTTCGAGATACCCGAGTCTCGGCCCGCACTCAAACCCGCCACGCCACGACGCCCTCTGCGGCGCTACACAATCGGATCCCCGGCGTGGAAGCGGCAGCTACGCTCGCGGATCTCGCTGACGTCTTTCGCCATCGTGATTGCTCACTTCATCCTCTGGCTGCCCTACAACATGCTCAACTCCGCGCGTTTCGTGGACCTAGCCGCTTACGAGCGCATGGTGGAGGGTGGCTGGCTCCTATTGGAGGACTTGATAGTGCTGAACAGCGTGTTGAATCCGATATTGTACAGTTACGGGATGCGCTAAGGACGGTTTTACACACGGGTTTCTGTTCCGTATCTGCACATTTGAGACAAATACTATTTGTAGGACGCTGATGTAAATAAAATACTGTGAACTCTGGATTTCAAGCTATTCATGACAAACTCCACACATACATGTATTCGGAAGCCTTTAACGGGGATTAGTGTCTCATGCAGTAAAGGCTCACGTCTTTCTGTCGAAGAAAGCCCACATTCTCGATCTCGATCTAAGGGATAAGACATCCAAGTAACAGGCTTGTTTCACATGCAGTAGTTCCCAGAAAAGAGGACGAATTCTCGAACGGAAGCCACTAAACTGAAAGGCCCCTCAAAGCACCCCACGCTATTGTCCAACCAGCATGATCTCGTTATCCAAGAAGTGTGTCCAAGCGCGCAAGGGTCATGACGTCAAGTAGGGTCATAACCGGGAGTCACAATTCACGGCATTTGGCGTTTGGCGAGCGCTCGTCTTGTTTGCGCGCAGAAAGAAAGACGCGCATGACGCCCCTCGTCATACTTTTCGGCAGCGCTTAACAGCGTTCTCGCTAGTCTGGCACGGAAAACCAACCGTTTCCGAGGTGAGCTTCTTCTGCGTCGGCGCCACCGTGTGTCCGTTCAGCGTAGCGTTGTCCCGTTGCGAGGCCAGCGAACAGCGGATGCTGATGTCTCCGGAAACCGGCAAGCCTTGCGCGAATCTGAAACGTCACCTTCGCAGCGTTTCCGAATGTTGACCAGTGCTTACTTGGCGTAGACCGTGGTCATCAGCGTGAAGACCGACTGGTGCGACGGCTCGACGCTCAGGAGGACGCGGTACTTGGGCATCACTAAAGCGATCGCTAAGGTTACCCTTGGAGGCATTTGTAGTCACGAAAAGCCACATTTATTCGACAAAAAAGTAGCGAAATTGTCGCACTTCGAAAAAAGTCTGACCAAAAACAGCATCCACCATGCATATCCAAATCGAATTTTAGCGGCCAATCAAATTTAGACATGCTACTGAATTCGTAACGACCAACCGTATTCCTGGACGCGAATCAGGGCGTCAAATTTCTCGCGCGGAGAGCCGACGGCCTTCGCTACAACTTTCCAGTCGCCGAATTGCAGATATTGCGGAAGCTCGAAGGACGCGGAGACGAACCGATCGCTGGCTTGGACGGTCTTGTTGTGTATTCGAAAGCCGTTGGGATCCTAAAGCAAGGCGTAGGTAAGCATCTGTGAACGAAAAGTGGCTCTTACAATGAGCATCAGGTCGATCTTCCCGTTGTAGATGGTGCCCTCGTAGGTCAGCGGTAGAAGGCGAACGTTCACTAAAAAGTGACTGGATTTTAGCAAATGTTTTGAACTAAAATGTGTCGTGTACACACCGTATAAGCTTTCTTTGAGCACACTCAAAACGTTGACAAGCACTTGCTAGTCTTTTGCCGGGAGAACCCATTACAAGCAGCATGGGCATCGCTAACCATTTTGAAGAAGTCCCTTCCGGAAAGCGTCTAGAAATACCTCACCCAAAAGCTATGCAACCCTACATTTGAGCATCGCATCCTAACGTCGAATGGACATTTCGCTACCTTAAACTAACTGCCGTTCGCGGTCACTAGTACAGGCTTTCGCAGCATACCTCGCTCAGCTGGCGCGTAGAACACCTTGTCCGTTTGCACGTGGATCCTCCGCACATTCGGTCCGTTGCCGATCGTCGCAGTGAAGTCCTCATGGCCGGTGACACGCACTCGGATATTGTAAGAGCCAGACGGAGATTCCTGCTTGACCGATGCCGTTAACTTCGAGGTCTTGTCGGAGGGGAGATTCCGGAAGAGATTCGAGAAGGCGGAGTACTTGGCGCCATTCAGCTCCGCACTGATCTCCACGGCGATGTCGACCAGTTGCTGCGGCTGCCGCAACGGCGTGACGTAGATGTCATTGTCGGCGTCCCAGCGGATTATCGACGGAAGCGCGACAAATGGCAGACGGTCACTAAAATGGTTACTCAATCCGTTTGAGGAGTGCCCCACTTTCGTGAGCTAACTGTAAGAAATTACTGGACATACATGTCGCTTAGACCTACCCCAAGCAAAAATCGGGCGCTTAGCGAGGAGTACGGGGGATTTAATCCCATTCGGCAAGGCCAATGAAAAAGGGAAAGCGGAGCATGACCGCTGGTTTCCCATTATTTCCAAGATTGATTGCCTAAATTTGCCAAGAAAATGACTTGCCAAGATTGTTCCGAGTGTCTTAGTACATCCAAAATAATCGGCCTCCAACACCTGAATATGTCAGGAAAGAGTCTCCCGCCCCGCTCGAGGCATTTCAACAACTGTAGCCATGACCAAAATACGGACCGTGCCCTGAACAAGATCTCAAAAAGGAAGTCATTCGCAAATTTGCTTCAACAGAGGAGAATAAGTATCCGGAAAGCTTGGAACGAAAGCTTAAGCCATATTTTAGCCAGGTTTAGAATGCCGCCACTTTCTTTATACCTACCTGGAAACACTGGCATAGAGAGCAGCAAAATGCAGAAGAAATACGGCAAGAATTCGACGCATTTCGGTCACCGGTGACACGGAACCATCTGCTTTCTCCGCGACGTCTAAAAGAACCGTGCGCTGAAGACAAAAAAAGTTCGATGACGTAACGCCAATGCGGAGAACAACGCGCGAAACGCGGAAGCACGCGATAAACAAAGGGGCGCTCCTGGATAGGTCGCAATAAACCACGCGCGCAAGGAACGAATTAACCGTTTAATGTTAACGCGGCGTAGGGAAATTGCAAAGGAATTCCTAAATGGAGGGTTATTGGAGATGCGGAAAGGATGATCACAGTTGTTGGTAGAACAGGAGCTCGCAAGAGAAAGTCACCGCCTTCTAATCCAGTGAAGCACTCAATAAAGTTCATCTTCGGAAGCATGGGCAAATTTCAATGAGTCGATGCAACGGGAAGATGGAATTGAGGGAACTCAAGAGTCCCCAGGTCAAATACCGTCTGTGAAATGAACTTCGTCCGCTAAGGATTCCGCTTCCGCCTATTTCGTCAAGCATACAGTCTAAACTGGCAAGCGATGCGTACCACCGACAATGCCAGTAGGAGAGTTTAAGTCGTAGCAAAAGAGAGGGTCGCAAAAAGTTACCACTGAACGTTTTTCTCGTGAGGACTGGCTTGCACTAGAAGAGAGAGAGAGTTGTTGTGCGCCTATTCGATGGGTTGGGCCAAACGCTTTCGTGATATAATGAATCTCTTCCAGATTCCACACATTTACAGCTGAACGCTCAGTAGACCATGACTGAGAAACCGTGAAGAACCGCTTACAAGCCACCTTCGACCGGATGAATAAACATACAAAGACCGCAAGCCCGGCCGCAAGTGCTGAGCCGGACGTCACGGATTTCAAACAGCGCTTTTCGATAATAAACACCGGCCGACGCAAGCGCACGCATCGATTGCTCATCGCGAGAAACCGAGAACTAGCGCGATTTGATTGACTCACACCCGCGTTCAGATCAAGCCGCTCGATAAGTCGCCGCCGCCACCGCTAACGGAACCGGTTCGGAAGCGGAGGAAACCGGGCGGAAGGCCCGGGAAGGTGAGTTCAGACGGCCTCTAATGAGGCTCTAATTGCACGTCAGTTAAGATTGTCGCCGACACGCGAGATGGCCTTCAGTCGTCCGTATCTATAAGAGGGCATCTGTTCCTATTGTTTTGAGATCGGTCTACTCGGATTGGAAGCTTCTCTTGCTAAGCAGCCTTCTCATTTTCAGGGTCAGTGCAAGGGCCGCAGCTTCCGTCATATGACCGTTGGATGGCCGATCACATGAGCACTTTTAGATTAGCTAGAAATTAAGCTAAGCGAAAGAAATTCACGCCTGATAACGCAAGACATCGTCACCGAAGCTAGTGGCATCGGAATTCTTTACCTGTAACGCTTAAATCTCCATCAAAACATTTGCACCGCCTAGCCAAGTTACGCCGCGGTTGTATCGATAGCGGGGGTCAGAAGGTCAACGAGGTCGGTGGGCTCACCAAAATGTATCACACAGTGCGGCAAAAACTTCATCGGTTAGCTAAGCGACTCTATGACTAAGCGTTGAAAGCTGCAATGAAGCAGTAAGGCCATGAAACATTCAGCGAATCAAACAGTGACCAAACTTCACGCATTACATGAATGAAATCAGTGTAAAAATTACTCATTCGCGATAGTACAGATAGAGAACCCACAAATTAAGGGCGACGGCATCACGACAAAAATACTTTTATTGAAGAATGACTGGAAAGGTCACAACGCAAAAGGACAAGCAGCATAGTTTCCTGTGAAACACATGAAGAAACATGCTCCTAAAATGTACGAATCGTACATGCGTAGGACGGGTCGCAAACCGAACGGCTAAACGTCACACATTTGTTGGTTTAGCTGCGAAAAATGCAAGCGTCTGGACGGGCAAGGAATGGAGCAGGCCTACTGCAAAACCTGCACATTTAAGGCAAAAAAAGTTGCGCGCCCAAAAGGAGAAAAACTGCTGGAGAAGAATCGATTCCGTAGTCGACGCGACGAGCTCAAATGGTGGCGCTGATCGCCTCCGCTTAGGGAGATTTGTTGACGACGGCCAGTGAGGACACGCATAATTGTCCAAATTGCCGGAGCGCCGATCGCTGCGTGCACGCGCAAGCGATGGCCGACGTTTGCGGAGGGAAACTATCCGTCGACCCCGTTCGATTGTTTGCGGGATAAACCGCCGGGAACGGCCACCGGAAGGACGCTTACGTCACAGGAATCAGCGTGACATGGATAAGGCGACATTAAACTGATGCGCGAACGTTTTAACGCGCAGCTTTCAGCGGAGTTCGTCAAGGCACAATATTTTTGTGAAGGCTTACTCTGCAACAGAGCCTCACATCAACTGGAGCACAGGTAACGCATATGGAACCCATATGTCCAGAATAAGCGTACTCGTGGACAGTCCAAAGCGAACTTGACGACAGAGCAGTCGGTAAACCAAGCTGATTTGAATGCAAAACGCGCCAGATGAACGACAAACTAGACATGTGCAGAATCATTCTGTGATAGTACTACAGCAATGGCTACCAGCCACCAGAGTTGGTTGGTTCAAATGTGTTGCGCCATCAGGTAATCAGACGTGTTCGACCTCGACCTGGCCATGACAAATGTCAGATGCTGGGTCAGGAGACTGGACGTTTGGTATGCACAGATACAGAAGTATTGATGAGATGATCGGTGTCCTTAGTTAGGGGAAACGACGTCACATTGACCGGGATCAAATAAACTTGATTGCCGTACGCCGCTTTGGTCGGTTAAAGACTGATTAAGGCAAGTTGGATGTGCCAGCAAACGGCCGGCTGGTGCGAAAAATCGCAGTATAGGCATACGTCGAAATCGATGCAGCAAAGCTCGTTAAGACTGAACGGGTATATCGTAAGGCTTATCCAGCATAGACAAAACGACAAATATTGTGCATTCCTCAAGTTCGATGAAGCGGCTAAATTTAGCCCAGCATATCGACGTCTAGTCGCTGCAGGGCGACTCGTGAGCGTGTGTGAGAAAGAGAAAACTGGACGAGGATCAGCTGAATGAAACCCTGATGGCCTTGATCAATGGCGGCCCGCAAAGCACAGCTGTGGTCCGTCCACTGCGCCTCGCGAGACGCGGGCCACTATTTATTGCTTCGCATTACACGTCTCGCAAAAATAGTTAGCACCACATGCTCGGGTCAAAAGACGTGCTTGTGGTCCAACACTGTTCGTCCTCGAGTAGTCAAGCCTGACGCTAATGACACTGACTGAATCCCGCCATGACCGTGAACCCACCACTCCAGCGCCGCCACCATTAGCATTTCCAGAAGGGATTAAAACGTGCAAAATCGACACGTACATTACCGGAAATCTTGGACGACATATTACCCTCGGTATCCCGAGGAAGCGTCCTTTGTTTACGCAACCAATGCGCAATCTATTCGGGGAACTCCTCAGGCCGAGGCAGGCGCTTCCGGTTTACCGTCAGTCCGAATGAGTCACGCCTTTTTGTCGGAAGAAATGAGGCGTTTAACTTCGTCTGAAAGGTCGTCTCGGGTTTCGTTATTGGGGCAAATGGTACTCCGACTTAACGTGGACAGCATTATCAAAAATTAGAGCCTTTAAGTAGGAATGCATGTTACCAATGATTATGTGCTGAATATGAAGTCCAATATCTCAATTGTTGTGTGAAAAGCTGACACGATTGTCCCACTGTCAGAGAACGGACATCTGCCTAGCAAAAGCCTATGCACATGGAACACTATTACCCCACATATCATGAGTTCCACTATCACCATTCAGTTTACCTAAGGCTTCCAAATTTTGTTCGTACGGTACCAACGTCCCTGATCTTCTGCGATAGGGAACTCACGTTTCGTCTGGTTCTTTGGTTCGCGCAGGTGGCATTCGCAAGCTTTGACTCATGTGCTCGGGAAAATTTTTTTGTGCTTTGCGAAAAATTCATTGTCGCACGGCCTGCGGTGTCAATCATTCTTCATTTTCGAGAGCACGTGAACCGTGAAAATGAAAAGTCCGTGGCTCGCCAACTCAAATGTTGGAGGAGGTAATGTGTGAACCACTGCCGAACAGTTTGGAAGGCAAAATGTTGACATAAACGCTGGTATTCTGCCGCTCTATGGCCTATCAGACTAAGTTCAACCGATGTGAACTTGACTTTTGGTAGTTCTGACGGACGTTCACCGAAATTTGAAGCAAACGCTGGCCGTGAGAATCGAAGGAATCGCCCTTGATCTGGGCCCATAAATAGCGACCAGAAAGGAGCCTCACCACAGTCGCTTCTGCTGACTTTCATAACGCTCAAATCATCGCGGTCACCGTTTCTTCCACTGCTACAATGTCCGACGCCGCTACTGTCTCTGCTTCGAGTGCCGCTGCCCCTGCTCGCAAGGTCACATGCCTCACTTCGGACAACGAGAAGATCGAAGTCGACGTCGACGTGCTGCGTCTGTCGCACACCTTCGACACGATGTACCGCGACCTGGGCCTCGAGGAGAGCGGCGATTTCCCCGGAGACTACCCCGTCAAGGAGATCGAGGCCCGCGTCTTCAGGAAGGTCGTCGAGTGGTGCACCGAGCACAAGGGTAAGCCAGTTTGCTTCTGTAGGACCACTATGAATTCAACTTTTTGGGCCTAAATTGGCTTTTTTAAACCTTTTTTATTGTTGCCTAGTACGATCCTCGCTTGCCTGGAACCGACCTTGCCGTTGTTCTAATCCGTTCCTTTAGGCCAGCCGGACCCCGTGATCGAGCAGGACCCGAACACTCGCGAGCGCAAGTGGTTCACCTTCTCCGACTACGAAAAGAAGTTCCTCGAAGTGCCAGTCGAGGAGCTGGAGGAGCTCGTGATGGCGGCGAACTACCTCGACATCAAGGGCCTCTACTACTTCGGGTGCCAGTCCATCGCGGCGCTCATCAAGGGAAAGTCGCCTGAAGAGATCCCCGCTCTCTTCGGCCTCGAGGACGACCTTACCGAGGAGGAGAAGGCGGAGATTCGCAAGCAAAACCCGTGGTGCAACTATTAATCCACTTGTACAGCATTTCTCTTGTTGTTCTGTTAACTACCTGTCTCAATTGTAGTTATGTTCACCATGGCAAAGAACAATTTCCAAGCTTTGACAAGACTAAGAGAATGCATGCAAATAACGTTAGGGCGAAACTAAGTCAGGCGTAAGAAAACCAAAAGTACTAATATTTGAATTAATTATGTTTGTATGGACAATCATCCACTTACGCTGTCTTAACACCTCACAGCGTAGGCCTAACTCCGTTGTTGAGTGACAACTCTTGCACTATGCGGAATGACTTAGCCGTTTGTCGTTCCCGGACACCTAATTTGGCTTGAGCAGCTTCACATACCCGCATCACATTACACAGTTTCCCATTTTCGTTTACAAGCCTTAGGGGACGACCTACGCTCATTTGGCACGGACGGCTCGGATACGTCTGCAATGCAGAATGCTGGACGGCCTACTTTGCTGCTGCATACTACTGAGGCGCCTCTCCAGCAACATGCAATCTGATCGCTGCAAAACGGCCGTGTGACAAGTGCTCGTAAGCAACATTGGTGTGAGTAGCTACCAAAGTATCCGTTCCTCCAATTAAGCAAATTCACGGCCGCTTCTCGAGGCAAGCACGATTGGATGAGGTCGGCCTTATTACGAATGTTGATCGCTTTAGACGACGGCTGAGCTGTCCAAATGGATGACGTCACTAACTGTTGAAATGTGTTGTCGCGAAGTCTAGGCAAAGATATCGTGCACCTTCCTTCGCGACGCACGGTGGTTGTATGTTTTGTTTGTCAGCTAGGCCTGCCTACCGATGTAAAGCAAGGCTATTCATCACTCAGAGAACGACGTCATAAATACCATGCCACATTGATTGTTGGATGGAAGATGTTGTACCATCGCCGCAACCATCACCGGCTAGTGTGCTACGAAAGAGGTAACACATGAAAGCACTTGTTTAGTGTACTTCAGTTCTATATGTCTATGCTAGAAAATACGTGCTCTCGGCACAATCGCTACGTGCTAGCAAATGGTATGTCAGTTGTTTATTCGCCCGCTAGGCCTGCTAGCGCGCACGAAGAAAACATGATGAGCGAAAGTGTGTCAGTGTCATACATATACCAGTAATAGTCTAGTGAATGAGTGGGCAAGTCACTTGCGGTCGACGGTGACGCCGGTGCGCCACCACGTAGTGTCATCCTTTTCGGAGCGGACGTGAAGCTGCTCTCCGATCGCGTTCGAAAACTGCTCGTTCACGTGGACGTCGTAAAACGTGCCAATGCGGAGGACGTACGGCTTGGGGCTAGTGGCCGAGAGGAATGCCTAAAGTTTAGAGTAAGCAAGTGTGCAGTCTCAAGACTTCTAAGTATAAAACGTGCCTGCTTGACTGCGTCCACCACTCTTACGTGATAGTCACCGAGGCTGCTCTTGTAGAGGTCCATCTGCCGCCGGAAGTCCCACTTCGTCTCCGACTCGCGCTCGAGCCATTCGACGACGTCAGTCGGTTCCGGCTGCGAAGCATGAGTCATACCAGGTCCAGCTTTAAACCGCAATTTGCTTATGTCAAGATAGTTGCAGCTGACGATGCCTGGGAGATGCATGAAAGAATGCGGCGAGCGGGCTGTGAATCCGCTGATGTGGAGTTCCCTGCGGAAGAGGAGCTGCTTAGTGAGTAAGCGAGTGCGGACCGAAGATGGCATGCTGTCCAGTTGTATCCATTCAACCGTGTCCTTCCAGGCGGACTTTGCATCTTCCCAGGCGGATTTTACTCGGAGTAGGAGAGTGTAGTGTGCGCTGCTAAGGGGTTTACCGAAACTAAATCACCACAGTTCCAAAACATTTCGTTTCAGAGTGACATACAAGAAATTCTGCCACGCACAGCCCTTGAGACACATCGCTTTCCCGATGCCTAGAACGAGTTTGCAGGGCCGCTCCGAGTAGTCCCAGTGATTAAACTCCGATGTCAAATGGACTTCGTCCAACGGACGCAGCGGGAGCTTCTCGTTGTGAAAAATGATGTTGTGGAACTGCCTGCTGACAAGCTGGAGTCGCTCGAGATCCGCACGCGCAAGTTTCTCGAAGATCGTGGTCAGCACCTCGCTCGGAATTTGGATGGGATTCTAAAGCACCGCTTTCAGAAGGGGGTTAGGGCTGTAGCAGCAATAGCTGTAATAGCACAGAAACCTACCGGGACGTCTCCCGCCTTCCCCACAACTTCGGCTTTCCGATTCAGCCAAGGGCACTCAGCTCGCGTGCCGCTGACTTCGGTACGCTTGAGGTCGAACTGCTGCTGCAGAATGTGCCGAGCCTCGAGCGTCTCCTTTCCCTTGACGAGGTCGGCGATAGCCTGACATCCGTAGTGGTAGAGGGACTTAATGTCGAGGTAGTTTGCGGCCATGACGAGTTCGAGAAGCTCCGGCACGGGCATGTCGAAGTACGCGCGGTCGTCGTCGGTGAACTCGAACCAAATGCTCTCTCGTGTGAATGGGTCCTTTTCGACGACGGGGTCCGGTTGGCCTAAATCGATGGTTGTGCCGTGAACGTAAGCGGATAAGGTCTTTAGTCAGTTTCAATCACAGAGCACACGGAGCCTATGATTGCTTGCTGCTTACCTTTGTGTGCCTTGCACCAGTCGACCACCTTCTCGAAGACGCGAGCCTCGATGTTCTTCACAGGGAACGTGCCGGGGAACTCGCCGCCCACCTCCTCGAGACCGAGAATCGTGTACATGTCGTCGAAGGTGTGGGAGAGCCGCAGAACGTCCAGCTCCACTGCTATCTGCTGCTGGTCCGACGTCTCGCAAGTAACCTGCTTAGGCGTAGCGGGACTTGGTGCTGCGGCTGAGCTCATTGCGGATCGCGGCCGACGGACGAAGGATACCCTAAAGCAACCAATCTGCATGGCACCCAATTAAAAGGAACTAAAGAAGTTGTAAGATGGGTAATCCTCGTAGCGACAAGCAAAGATGTCTTCAATCGACAAAGTAATTCAGCGCCCAACTCAGAAACTTTCGGTCTGCTAAAGTTTCGTGCGCAGGTCTTTTGATTTTCTGTCGCTTTTGTTAAACGACAACAAGCAAAAAAAAACAGACGGACGTCAACAAACGTATGAAAGTAACGGTCGGCTGAGACTTGCGATGTTGCTCTGTCAGCTGGGCTGCGTGTGCGGCCGCAGCGGCGGTGGGACGGTAGAGCAGTCGCAGGCCAAGCGCTGTGGGACCGTCGTGTGCAAAAGTGCACGTCGGCAGCAAACATGCAGACCATTCAATGTTGTTGAAGCCTGTTAGCGATAGATCGATTGATATTGCAAGCTAAATCTGCCTAGCCTGAGCTAAAGACACCTCCGAGTAAAGCTAGTAGTGAACGGCAGAATGCAGCTTTCACACAAAACACGGTTTCAGCACGATGAGATAGGAAGATACGGAAGATACAGTAATTTCGTTTACCTCTGAAAAAAGAACCATGGGCCTGCCACGTTTTCAAGTATCATCTTGACGTGCCCGGCCAAGCCCATGCCCGGCTGGAAAAAAGGCCCGGCGACCCCTGGTCTGGTCGGCCTCTATTTGCAGGTCCGCGGGCCGGTCGGGGCCTCGACTGGACAGTTACAAACAATGAATGTAGACACTAACGTGTAAGCTCAATAAATATCTGATCAGACAGGCCAGGACTAAAATTTTGGGTGGTTAGTGCGCAACGTCCGTCTTCGTCCCCGTAAAGGATCGTCCAGAAGATGGTATTACCATTTGTGGAGGGCATCATCGATGTGTGCCATACGTTTTGGCATCATTCAGTTTGGCACCCCTTTTGGCACTGTTATGTTTTGGGACTGTAACGTTCTGACACTTTTCATCTTGGCACTGGGCCTACTACTACTGCACTGCATACCGCCGAGGCGGCTCTCCAGCAACATGAGGGCTGGTCGCTGCAGAACGACCCTCAGAATAAGCACGATTGGAAGAGGTCAGTAGACATTGCGTCTGATGAGCGCTCAAGACAGACGGCGGAGCTAGCAAGATGGATGAAGTCACTAACAGTTCAAAGGAATTGTCGCGAAGTCAAGTCAACGACGTCCAAGTACACCATCCTCCGCGAAGCACAGTGGTTGTATGCTTCCCTACTCTAGCCTAGTAAGCTAGGCTCACCAGCAGGCACACAAAGACGTCATAAATAGCATGTCATTTTACCGCAACCACCGCCTGCTAGTGTTCTACGAAAGACCTAACACACCAAAGTATTTTCTTAGCGCATTCCTAGTTCTACATGTCTGCTACACAGGCACGCTTTCGGAACTATCTCCACCTGCCACCTAATTGTATGTCCAGTTGTTTATTCGCCAGCTAGGCCTGCTAGTACGCACAAAGAAAGCATGGTGAGCGAACGTGTCATCCACGTGCCAGTAAGGAACTAGTGCATGAGTGCGCAGGTCATTTGCGCTTGACGACAAGGTCGCTCTCGTGCATCCACCGGTGTTGACGGAAGCGGATGCGAAGCTGCTCCCTGACTGCGTTCGAAAGCGTCTCGTTCACATGGTTTATGCCAGTGATGCTGCTGATGCGAAGGATGTACGGCTTGCGGGTAGTGGCCGAGAGGAAGGCCTAAAGCTTCTGGTAAAAGTATTAAGCTAAAGACTCTTCTAACTAGAACCTACCTTCTTGAGCGCGTCCACCACTCCCGCGAGACTCCCAGTGTGTATCCCCTCGCGGAAGAGGTCCAACTGCCGCGGCTCGTCCCACTCCTTCTCCGGCTCGTGCTCGAGCCACTCGACGACGTCGGCCGGTGTCAGCGTAAAGCGTATCTCGCGCATGTCGAGATGACTGCAGTTGAGTATGGCAGGGAGATGAATTAAAGCATGCGCTGAGCGGGCCGAGTGTCCGCTGACGCGGAGTTTCCTGCAGACCAGGAGGTCAGTGTGTGCGCGATTGAGCGTTGTCCGTGTTCCTGGCGGGGAGAAGAGGCGTCGCCCTGTCCAGTAATTAGTCGAAGCCTCGAAATGAATATCGTCCAGCGGGTACAGCGGGAGCTTATCGTCGTTGTGCAAAATGATTTTGCGGAACTGGTGGTTGACGAGCTTCAGTCGCTCTAGGTCCGAGCGCGTCAGCTTCTTGAAGATCGTGATCAGCATCTCGGTCGGAATGTGGATGGGGTTCTAAATCAATGGCTTTCATTGGCGAGCGCTACCAGCAGGAGCACAAACGGGTAGGTATACTTACTGACACTGGCATTCCCACAACATCGGCTTTCGGATTCAGCCAAGGAGACTGAGAACGCATGCTGCGGATTTCGTCCCTAAAGAAGTCGAAATGCTGCTGCAGGACGTGACGAGCTTCGGCCGTCTCCTTGCCCTTGATGCGGCCGGCGATGGCCTGACATCCGTACTCGTAGAGCCCGCGAATGTCGAGATAGTCAGCGGCCATGACGAGTTTGAGCAGCTCCGGCGAGGGCATGTCGAAGAACGCGCGATCGTCGTCGGTGAACTCGAACCATTTGTCCTCTCGCGTGAACGGGTTCTTCTCGACGACCGGGTCCGGCTGGTCTAAACCGACAGCTATGACACGAGACACACGAAGCATGCCTCGAACGACGTTTCCATCTACGAAGTCCGAGATTGCTCGCTGCTTACCTTTATGTGCCTTGCACCAGTCGACCACCTTCTTGAAGACGCGGGCCTCGATGTCTTCACGGGGAACGTGCCGGGGAGCTCGCCGCCCTCCTCCTCGAGACCGAGATTCTTGTACATGTCGTCGAAGACAGGTAGCAGGCGCAGAACGTCCAACTCCACTGTGATTTGTTGCTGATCACACGTCTCGCAAGTAACCTGCTGCGGTGTAGCGAGATTCGATGCAGCGGACGAGCTCATTGCGGAAGGTGGTCGACGGATGAAGGATACCCTAAAGCAGCAAATGAGCGTGCGTCTCTGACGAGGCGACTGAAATCAAGGAAGCTGAAAAACATGAGATACTGGTAGGGATAAGTATAGACGGCTTCATTCGATCAAGTCATTCAACGTCCAAATCAAGTGACTGTGGCTGGCTAAAGTATCTAGCGCCGTTCTCTGATTTCTGTCGCTTATGTTAAGCAACAACAAGTCATATGAACCAGGTTGACATAAAACATCGTTGGGCAAAAGCACACACAAGAGGAACGGATCTAAAATGACCTGCCATGGTGCTCTCCCGGCTGGCCTACTCGGCTGCTATGAGCGTCGGCCGCAGTGGCTGCGGGACGGTATAGCAGTCGCAGGCAAAGCGCTGTGAGACCGTCGTGTACAAAAAGTGCACGTTGGCAGCAAGCGTACGGCCATTCAGTTTTCTAGAAGACAGGACGTCTCATCGATCTAACAGCTCACACACACGAAATACGTTTCAGCACGGTCCTTACATACCTTGCGAACGATGAGTAACGGAAGGGTCAATGTCACTAAAGTTATGACTTTGTCCAGAGATCCTTATTCGGACTTGAGGCCTTTACCTTTGGGCCGCACTCATCATTGGCATCAGGATGAATGATCGGCTTTTAGGGCTTTCGATGGGGCCTTGCAAAACGGTAGGGCCTATAAGCAGTGTTTGCACTAAACCAGAACTTTTCAAGGTTAGAACTGAACTCGAACTGAACTGGGTCTGTTTCAGTTCAATACCTTAGCACTGACGGCAAGTTTAGTAAACACTGCTTACAAGTATGCAATCAGTATATGGCAACTTTGCTAAATCATTGCGTGTATGTTTTCAAAAGTTGACTTACCTAATCGAAAATTTACAAAACAAAAAGTGCACCGTGAGGCTCTAAGGCTTTTGTTGATTGCACTTTAATTCGGTTTCTTCTGCTTCCTTTCGTCAACAATACATGATGTGATCGAATTAAACTGTAAGGGTGACCTCGTACGAACATTGCCGCCTTACGTTTAGAGCGGCCGTGTGTAAAGTGCGGCTGAACAGAATCGAGCATCAGCATAGCGGGCTACTGCGTTGCCCGTTGTGTTGTTTTGCAAATTCGAAGTGACATTTCTAGGCGGGAAACACGGAAGTCACGTCGACTTCCCCGTCTGAGGAGGCCCTAATAAAGGGCTCTGTCTGCAGTCATCGGAACATCGCATCACTACCTTCTTCTGTGCACATCGACCTTCCGCCTGAGCCCTTTCCGTCAACGAACATGTCCGCTATCCGACTAAGCCTGGTCCTCTCCGGGGCTTCGACGTCGCTCACGAGGCTCATCTTCACCGCCGCCACGGCCCGACTCTCTGCCTGCTCCACATTTGGCGTGGCTGATGTCTCGAGGATGTCTCCGTCGTACAGACAAGCGTCCACAATGGCTACGACTCTTACCAACGATGCTGACGCCGTCGACCTCCTGCTGGAGCACCCCACCTGCTCTACGCCCGGCGAGACGCTGTTCAACTTGGTCAACGTCTCTTCGCGGCAGTATGCCTTCTTGTGACGAAGCGGCATGACCAAAACCATGTCTACCTCATTGATCTCAGTGTCCTGTACATGAATGTAGATACGAATGTTCAAGCACAATAAACATCTGATCGCACCCTATTGTTGACTGGTTAGTGCGTAATGTGTCCGTCTTTATAACGGTCCACCCCAGGGGCGTAGCAGATCAAAATTTCGGGGAGCCGAAAAATGCCCTGGTCCCCGCTTTGATACTTTTCCTGCAGGGTCCGATTTTGCCCTTCTAATGGACTCAAAGCGCGCTTTATCTGGTGGCATCTTAAAATAGCCTGCTGCAGGCGCCGCCAGCGAGGATATTTTGGGCTTTTTGCGCAAAAATCGTTGAAATTTTTTATTCGGACGGACCACAGCAGCAATTTGTTCTTAATACGGACCTTAAAAAGCCCGCCACAGGCGCCGCCAGCGAGGATTTTGGGGTTAACTCGTAGAACTCGAAATTGCGCATCGGGAAGGGCCTCATGGGCTTCCGTTAATGGGATTCATGAAGCGAAAACCTAAATGAATGCTCCTCTTTGGAGCTCCACGCTTTGATTCGGGTTCACGAAGAGCATAGATCGGAGCATTCAAGGACGCAGCTTTCTTCGTGTTTCTGGCTGCTGTCCTTCGGACGATTGACTTCTGGACTCTGCGAATTTGAACTGTTAGCTAATCTTTTCCTGAAAGTCAATTTTTGAGAAACTTGAGAACACTAGCCACTTAAACTTCTCGGTCACCGGGAAAAGCTTGTAAAACTTCTGAACTCTGGGATTTCGTCGCTCTTCGGAACTGTGCGAAAGCACAGTTTGGAACCGGCGCCGTTGACCGATAGCTAAGGCGAACGGAGGTCATGGGAAATGCTGCGGTCCGCCTGCGATCCTGGGTCTATAAATAGCGGCCTGAAGGCAGCCCCAGTACAGTCGCTACAGCTGACTTTAGCAACCGCTATAAATCTTTGCTACCACCGCTTCTTCAACTGCGACAATGTCCTCCGCTTCCACCAACACCGCTGCCCCTGTCCGCAAGGTCACCTGCGTCACGTCGGACAGCGAGAAGTTCGAAGTGGACGTCGACGTGCTGCGCCTCTCGCACACCTTCGATACGATGTACCGCGACCTGGGCCTGGAGGAGAGCGGCGAGTTTCCCGGCGACTACCCCGTCAAGGAGATCGAGGCCCGCGTCTTCAAGAAGGTCGTCGAGTGGTGCACCGAGCACAAGGGTAAGCTTATCACTGTATATACGACCCCCTATAGAATTCATGGACTTTTTGGATGGAAGCAAGTTTTTAATTTTTTGGAACTCGATTCTAAGGATCACCGGGGTAGGCTTACTTTTCCTAGGCGACCATTAAGGAATTCCTTATTTTAATGGCGTTCGGGCTTGTCATCGCTTGACTCGAATCGATCTTTATCTATGCACAACTGCCTGTTTTAGGCCAGCCGGACCCGGTGATCGAGCAGGACCCGAACACCCGGGAACGCAAGTGGTTCAACCTCTCCGACTACGAAAAGAAGTTCTTCGAGGTGCCGGTCGAGGAACTCGAAGAGCTCGTCATGGCCGCGAACTACTTGGACATCAAGTCGCTCTACTACTTCGGGTGCCAATCCATCGCGGCACTTATCAAGGGCAAGAGCCCCGACGAGATCCGCGCCCTCTTCGGCCTCGAGGACGATCTCACCGAGGAGGAGAAGACTGAGATCCGGAAGCAGAACCCGTGGTGTAACTACTAGCGGACTGCGACGTGCACCATCTCTGTTGCATTATGTTTCTTCTTTTGAGTTCTACCTGCAATTTAATCAAGTAAATTGTTTGTACCGCAAAGAGCTAAATGTCCTTTGTTTGTTCGTATCGTGTGAGGCTCTAACGGTACAAGTTAGCAACGAACGGGACAAATTAGACGGGACTAAGCAAAGTTGGAAAAATCTCAGCTGAACAAGTAATCAGCCATGATGTAGCGTTGTGAGCAGGAACGTTGATACGCAGGCACAGCAAAGCTGCATCGTATGCTCTTAAATTCAAGAAACATAACGTCATCGACCTTGGCTTGTAATTTCTGCTACAATCAGTGTACGCGAGACGCTAAGCTTCTGTTTGCTCAGATGTTTGTTCTCAAGATTATCTTTGCTTTCATTGAAACAACCGAAAGCAACACGTTTTATTTCAGCACTGATCACTTCTCCAGCTCTCTAGAATCAACGAGCTTTCATAAATATCATCCCTGCTAGCAGCGTGGTGCAGAAGCCGTTTTCGCACTCAGACATCTAAAAGTTGAACCAAACATTTACGTACACCGCTAACGGAGTACCTATTTTGCTGCTGCCATCCTGTCACCAAAATTATATAATCCTTGCTTACATGTAATGCGTAGCTGCTCCAACCGCTTCCATAATCGGTGGCAGGGTGGTGAGTACGTGAACAACTAATAGCCTGCTAAACCCTTGAATCATCCTCCTCTCACGACCCATCCGAGCATTTGCCAGCGATCCGTAACTAAGCAGCGCTTCACGAGCGCCATCCCACCTGGTACGACTCACTCTTTTTGGGACACCCAAATCTGCGCCGCATGACGCGCCCGTCCATTCATAAGCGGCAAAAGAGGCCCTCCGGGCGGCTGTGACGACGACACGGCGGCGGTTGTGAAATCATCGCTTTCGTTGTTCCGCAGCCCGCTTACTGACTCCGCCGCTGCAGTGGGGCGCACTTGCAAGCGGGACTCCGTCGCGCACCTTCCGCGACGGGTTATTTGTTCAGTGCAATGCTAGCGACGAAGACCGCCGCCGCACTCCAACAATCCACGCGCACATGCGACTAAGGTCGATCGATCCAGGACGCGCTTTTCGCTATTTGCCGCCTCACCTGGCGGGTCCGCTTTACGAATACCGCCTTCGTAGCTTGTTGTCATTCGTGATACGCGTCATCGTTGTTCAAATGTATTGTTTCCTCTTGCGAATGGCGTCGCGCATCGCTTACCAAAATTTGATTTTACCGAAAATGCTTTTGCAGTCATGTGCCAAATTCTATCCTCGTAGGCGTGTGATCTCGGCCCCTCATCCCGGAGCCTGCCAAAGAAATGGCATGAATTCTGGCCTGTATGGCCGGCCATAAACACGATTTAACGCTTGGCATTTTTCGGAGGTTCGGAATAAATCAGCAATTTTTGGTCATGTGGGCCGAAGAAGTAGACCTGCGCCTGTGCCGTATAAGTGAAGTGATGGTGTCATAATAACCCTGCTTGTCACAAACGCAACGAGGCTCTTCTCACAGTATGACTTCACCAGCCACCTACTTTATCCCATAGCGGTAAAGTCGGATGTTGAGTGATTCGCTATTGTCCATTCTACCCAATTCTTACATGGCTAAACTACGAATTCTGTTCTTGGCGGGTCTTCTATGCTGAAGTGCACGGAAGGGCTTCCTGGCTTGTTCCTCGTGCCTCCAAGGGAGCAAACTACGTCGCGACACACCTTGGTGACGTATCGACCCGGGTTGCCATGTGAGTCGGCGGCTCCGTTGCGAAATTGTTGACGCTTTCTCCAGCTGACTCACAGCGAGGAACACGGAGAAATCGTACAAATTGTGTTGACGACGCAGACTGTACGTCCCAGCGGAAGTGTTAGTCGATGTGCTGAGCGTGTGGGGTGCAGCTGAAAAGAATGATTTTGACGGTACTGAGGGATTAACCGGCTGATTAGTGGTATTTGATCTTCATGAGCCGAAACTGGCATCCGGCGTGTCCTCATAAAACACTATTCTCAAGTCTAAGCTTAACCCCTTAGCACTTAAGTCTCTTCTAAAGTTTTTCCAACAAGGCTTGGTACTGGACCCGTGCTATTTTCCGTTCCGTGCTGACCCCTCGCGTGCTGTTTTGATGAACTAACTACCGTTCCGTCATCTAGGATTTTCATGATGTTGTAATGAACTGCAAAAAAATACGGAACGGTACGGCAAGACAGCGAAAATACGGGACGTCCCCTACCGTGTTGACCCCCCCCCCCGCCCCGCTCGTTTCCCTTTTGATAAAGGACGTGTACGTGCAACGCTCGGGGATATCCTTGGTTTGCCTCTATCTGAGTCTTCGGCTCTCACCTTTGGATACACCCGTTTGTAATTGTTCACAGTGCACCCCACTCATCCCTTCGCCTACCTACTATATTTTCCTTCGCGTTCCTGCCCCACCTCATATCGGATTACAGCGTCGGCGCGAGTCGTATGCATATCTCATTCCGGAAACAAAGAACCGGTTCCACACCCGGCCGCTAGTGGTTCCCTCCGCTTGCATAGCACCACTCAGCCGCGACAATGTGCGGAAAACGCGTGTCAAGAGTCATTCGCGCGGCGCTGAATGGTCTTTGAAGGGTTCCGGTACCGCTAGGTACGCATGGGTACAGGTTGCGACAGGTGGAATGCATAGGTCCCGCATATTCGGGTGCCGAAAACCCATGCTATGTTGCCAGTTTTGCAAATTAATTGATGGCATTCAATAAGTCCTGTATCCGCTAGCACGTTATGATCTGCGGCATCCATGCCACTTCATATTTGAGAGCCGCAAATTCGGCTTCTCATTCGCGTACAATTTACGCGCATGTCTCGTGAAGTTGACGTTCGCAAGTACATCATGGCCACAGTCTACCAACCCACTTGTTTAGGCACTCTAATGCTTCGAAGCGATTAAAGAGCCAAAATGGTGCGCGATCGCCTCTCGGAACTCAAGGTAGATCCGGCAGGATTCAAGGCCCTTTAACCAGTGTGCATTGCAGAGACAAGCCGAGCAGCCGGCGGTGCTCCAGGTCGACCCGGTGACTGTCGCCTACGACACCGGCGCTCGCCTCTCGCTGTTTCATCAGCACGTGGATGAGCTGAAGCAGTCGATCGAGCAGCTGCAGAACCGCATCCACAACCTCCAGACGCGTCAAGCAGCCGTCTTGAGCCAGCCGGTGGTGAACCCTGGAGATAAGGTACCTCTTGGTGGCCGAAATGCTTTCATTATATGACTTTCAGGAGCGCCTGGAAGCACTGATCGTCGAAATCCGCCAGCATACACGTTCGCTGCGACCGCGGATCACGCAGATCGAGGAGGACCTGCGGCGAGATGAAGCTGCAAGGCCGGAATACCGAACCGGGGCCGAGTACCGCATCCGGAAGAACCAGTGTGAGATGCTGAAGAACCGTCTCAACGACATCCTGATGCTGTTCAACCAGGCGCAGGTCGAGTACAAGCAGCGGGTCTCGAGTAAGTACTGACGGAGTTAGCGTTACAAGCTATTCGCGTAGAAACGTGTAGAAACTGTACGTTTTGAACGGTTCCGTGGATACTAAAAATTTCTTCCGTTTGCTACTTTACCGACATTGCCCTAGTCTGCTAATGGCAGCACTGAAGTCAGGCCCAAGTCGGTTTGAATGAGCTGCTGCCGTGTCACTGTTAAGCATTTTTTTAAAGTTTTTAAGCGTTAAGCATTTTTTTAAAGTTTTTAAGCGTTTAAGCACGAATATTTTCGTAGGCTTTGTTCCGGATCTCGCACGCTAGCATTCGGAACCGGAGGCTCATAGAATCGTTAAAATGGCAAAAAATGAAAAGGCACAAAAAACGGATATAATTCGTGGTCATGTCGTGTTCCGTTCCGAGCTGGCTGTGTCCATTTCGGCACTGGCAAAAAAGCATGGGCCGCCAGTACGTGATAGGACCGCACCAAATCCTATTTCAGTCGCTTACCACCAACTTTTCAGGACGCGTGAAGACGCAAATGGCGATGGCGGGCACGCACATGTCTCCGCAGGAGGTGGACGACATGCTCGAGTCAAAGTCGGACGAGATCTTCTACCGCCAGATCAACCCCATCAGCATGGCTGCGCGGTTAGCGGTTGAGGATGCAGCCAATAGACATCGCGAGATCCTGAAGCTCGAGGAGAGCATCAGCGAGCTGCAAGACATCTTCCAGGACATCTTCCACATGGTCGACTCGCAGGTATGTGCCAAGGGTGCACCTGCGACTCCTTGCCAATCTGAGCTCTACGCGTGTCTAAGCCGTAGGTGGACTGCGCCTAAGCTTAAGCCTCTTTTAAACGAGTATGATCGCGCGCTTCGCGCGCGCACTTTGCTGAAAATTCGTCAAATGATGTTCAAACAGAAATAGAGAACATAAAACACAATAGTGACGTAAGTGACGCCAAAATAAGCGCTTTCCATTGCCAACGTTTACCAGAAGCCTGCTTCAGTTAGCTGAAACCGGCTTAACTCAAAATTTCGGGAAACTCCCGAACGGTTGCTGGTCATTTTGGGCACGAACCCGCCCCGTGGAGCCGAGCGGACCCAAGGCGGGACGGAACCCCGCTCCGACCACAGATTCGGACTCAGCATGCTCGAAAACGGTCTTCTCGCCATTTTGGGGCGTTTTGGGCACAAATGCTGAAGCCATCCTCTGGAGCGGGGCTAACCCAGGACGGATCGGACCCCCGCTACGGCCCCAGGTTCGACTCAGCATGCTCGAAACGGTCTCCTGGCCATTTTCGGGCGTTGTATGGCGCAAAGGCAGAATCCGCCCCAAGGAGCGGGCCGGACCCAGGGGCGGGGCGTAACCCCACTCCGACCACAGATTCGGACTCTGCGTGGTCGAAAATGGTCTCCTGTCCATTTTGGACCGTTTTGGGCACAAAAGCGGAATCCGCCCCATGGAGCGGGGCGGCCTAGGGGCGGGGCGGATCCCCGCTCCGACGTCAGATTCGGACTCAGCGTGGTCGAAAACGGTCTCCTGGCCATTTTGGACCGTTTTGGGCACAAAGGCGGAATCCGCCCCATGGAGCGGGCGGCCTAGTGGTGGGGCGGAACCCCGCTCCGGTCTCAGATTCGGACTCAGCGTGGTCGAAAACGGTTTCCTGGCCATTTTGGACCGTTTTGGGCACTAAGGCGGAATCCGCCCCATGGAGCGGGGCGGCCTAGGGACGGGGCGGAACCCCGCTCCGACCACAGATTCGGACTCTGCGTGGTCGAAAATGGTCTCCTGTCCATTTTGGACCGTTTTGGGCACAAAAGCGGAATCCGCCCCATGGAGCGGGGCGGCCTAGGGGCGGGGCGGATCCCCGCTCCGACGTCAGATTCGGACTCAGCGTGGTCGAAAACGGTCTCCTGGCCATTTTGGACCGTTTTGGGCACAAAGGCGGAATCCGCCCCATGGAGCGGGCGGCCTAGTGGTGGGGCGGAACCCCGCTCCGGTCTCAGATTCGGACTCAGCGTGGTCGAAAACGGTTTCCTGGCCATTTTGGACCGTTTTGGGCACTAAGGCGGAATCCGCCCCATGGAGCGGGGCGGCCTAGGGACGGGGCGGAACCCCGCTCCGACCTCAGATTCGGACTCTGCGTGGTCGAAAATGGTCTCCTGTCCATTTTGGACCGTTTTGGGCACAAAAGCGGAATCCGCCCCATGGAGCGGGGCGGCCTAGGGGCGGGGCGGATCCCCGCTCCGACCTCAGATTCGGACTCAGCGTGGTCGAAAACCCCCGAGGGTACAAAATCTCGGCCCAAAATCCACCGGAAAGCCGAAAACTGAAAAGCGTGACTGACAAACTGACAAACGGACAAACTGTTCCCGATTATTATATAGGATCAGAAGCCAAGCGTACATGGCGCGCAAAACGAGCTAAGGACCCCATGCGGTAAGCAGTCATGGATTAGTTGTAGCTAGGCGTATCCCCTTCTGATCATCGATCGGAGGCACCAACTTCTAAAGAGTAACTTACTGATGATCTAACAGAAGACCACACTGAACGTGCATTACGCACGATTAAGTTGTCATGCTTATGTCCCATTTTTTAGAACGCGCTCGTGAACAACATCGCGAAGAACGTCGAAGACGCGAGAGACTACACCCACGAGACGCATGTGCACCTCACGCAGGCCAAGAAGTACAAGAAGGCTTCCAACCGCAAGAAGATCATTCTTGTGCTGCTCCTCGTCATGCTGCTGGCTCTCCTCGCTCTCGTCATCGTACTCTCTCTGGGCCTTGGAGGCAGCAAGAACAAGTGAAGTGGGACCGAACGATACTTACGTACTTTGCGGCAACTATACGCCCTTTGCCTTGCTCCAAGCTACTGATTTCTTTGTCACGATAATTCTGTCTACCGTTGTACGTTTGTATTTCCCGCCTACTATACGCCGCTCTACTCGATAGTCTTACCCTGCCTTCCCATACGGGTGGAATCTCTGCACTACTCTCGGTTACCTAACGGATGCGTAATGTTCGTCTTTACTCACTTATCAGTTAAATACATACAGAAGTGCTTGTCTCGTGTGCCGTCGAAGCACAAGCAGTGCGTGCTTGAATGGGATCTTGCTTGAAGGCTGTTGAAGAACAAGCGTGCATTGGCCGTCATCGGCGACCGTAGTAGTAGCCAAAGGATGAAGGAAGGTTGTAGTTTGCTAAAGAACTGAGTAAAACACAGATTCATAGGCTTATAAGACCGCACAAGTGCGGGAACCACATTCATTTCCTGCTGGACCCTGGGCAACAGTGAACCGGCCGCAGCTTTCTGCTGAATCTTGGCTTACATAAGGGCCTTTTTTTATCAGTGAGTCGCTCCGCTCAAATGCTCTCGTAGATCCAAAAATTAAGTGCTTGGGAAACTAGTGCTTAGCCTAGGGCAAGATGCAGATATTAGAGCAACGATTTCACTGAGGGCTTGCGGATTCGCATCACGGCATTAATTTGAGCATCGACAACGAACCATTGTTGCTCGCGAAGATCGGAAGCCTTGGTAGAAAGCCCAAGCCGCCACCCCAGGGCTGTAGGTTCGTTCCGCTGGTGAAGAAGTCCGTCTGTGGCCTCGCTAGAGCCATGCCGATCAGGACGGCGACGAGGAAAGTCGACGCCAGAAGACGTACCAGTCTCATACCTATGACAACGACTGCGAGCTGGTGAATGACGAAGGCTGGTGGGCCGATAACGAAGCACGAAGTCCGTCGACGGACAGGTGATTTTATACCGACACCGCCCCTACACGACCTTTTTGTTGTGACCAGGTGCCGCTAGGGAATTGCTAATTGGTGCCTGTGCCCAAGTACGAGCTGATTAGTGGCGGTACGAGGTCCGCAGCCTTCACGGTAGCGTCGTGAATTCAGTGCGCACCTGGAGTAATTAGTCATTCATACGCACATCACCGGCTGGGCGGCACGGTGGTCGTACCAGGAAACAATAGACAGCGTTATGCACTTTTCACTGCCATTTTCAGGTGAAACTGACGAAGTAGTGACAGCACGGCATATAAAAACATGTTGGCATCACCGACAAATGGTGTTGATTTGGTAAAATTCACAACGCGTAGAACCGGAAGCATAAGTAGCTTCGCATGTAGCTGACCTGTCGGCAGTTCAACTCAGCCAACAAAGTCCGATTTGTAAGCACTTTTTAATCGAATAACGAAGCCTGACAGTTTGCCGTCTACCACCGTCAGCTTAGCGATAGGTCTCGTCGTTTGCACGCCAGGCAGTAAGCAGAGTATGCTACGAGCCACCATGACGGAAATTCTAGCATAAATGGGCCTACTTCCGTGACATGCGGCTGAATACCGAGTCATCATCGAAGAGGCTTTTGCCTCTAGGTAGTCTCTATTTTTGTAAAGTCCTGGTGCCTTGTGTAGCTTATGAATATTGTCTTAGAAGCAAATCAAGGTTACATATGATGCAGTTCAACTGGCAACTAAGTTGGGCTCTCCATCTAGTGCCTTTTTAGTGCGGTTCACATTCCGACTACTTAGACAGGAATTCCATCAGCATTAGTTTGTACCCGTCGGGAAAGCTTTGTCGAGAAACCAAGCTGTCGACACTTTGCCAATGGCACTCGAAAGGAAAGCTCTTAGTCGACGTTTTGTTGTTGAATCCTTATTTACCATTTGCACCTCAACGTAGGAAACGTAGGCAAAAGAATAGCCACTAAATGAAAGAATTTTGTAGTGCACACATTTTCTTACACTATACTAATGATTGCCATTTTAGACCAGACTTCATGAAGGAATCCATCGCCTTGTTCGCAACTCTCTTTGCGCTGTGCGCAGCGGGACCGACGCCAGTGTTCCTCTCCAGCTATTTCTCCGCGGAGGACCGTCAGAATTTCCTCGACATCTTCCATGCGGCACTAGAGACGAAGGCGGACGACGTTGCAGCCCTGCACTATGCCGCAGCGGGCATTAAACTGCTCGGCGGAACCATTGACGCCACAGTCGCTACAGTAAGGGCAAAAGCTCATAAGAAAGAGAACGAAGAGGCGTCTGTAAACATCTTGCGCATACAGGCTATTATGTGAAGCGCTGCTGAGAGCTCCAAGTTTGTGCGAACCAGGGGGTTCCAGATGCGGCACGAATCATAGGGAGCTTATTAGCATAGACTTCTCGCATTGCAATGGCTTTAAGGAAATGAAACTTCATTCCGTTTGGTTTCGGTAGGTTTAGTCATAGGCAAATCCAATGGGCTATTGGTAGGTACTATGGTCCTATGAATTCGAGCCGAGCTGCGATTTAACGTTTAGTCCCACGAATCAAGTACAAATTCATAAGTACGAGTGCCCATGAGGTCTTTGACAGCAGTAAAACCTTCTCCATTTAGCGCACGTCCTAGTTTTATTTGTGCACCAGAGCATGATTGCAGAAAGCATGCGACCGCGTCAAGCAAGTCGACACCACCGACCTGAAGAACCTCTACCACGCAGCGAGTGCCGCGGAAGCACTGCCCAACTGTGCACTCGCCACGGTCAAAGGCGCCCCTGAAGCAATCAACGGTGCGGCCGCCGAGGCAAAGCCGACCTCACTGAACCTCTTCTACGCGTTGGAGGCCGCTAGGAAGCTCGTCATCAAGGTCAACCAAGCGGACTTTGCAAGAGCGCTCGAGGCGGCATTCAAGGACGATGCTCCGAACAAGTACGCCCTTTTGCAGTTCCGTTGATACCCCGTGTATAGTGCATTTAGCTACGCATTCGCCCTTGGGGCCGCCTCTCAGTTGGACAAGCCATCTGCGAACAAGTTCTTCGGCAGGATAACCGACTTCTTGGCGCTCGCGGACGAAGTGGACGGAAAATACATGCAGGTACTAGTTATCTAGTACGATGCTCGCATGCGGAAGAGTCAAATTTAGTTCGAAGGAGGCCTTAGCGTCACCGCACTCGCCGTTCATTCCATCTACGAGCTAGCAGAGAAGGTCGGAAAGGCACCACCATTGAAGCCGGTAGGACCTTCTTCCCTGTAATGGGAACTTGGCTGTGACACCGTAAGCAGAGACGCAAAATAGCCCATTTTAGGAAGAAGTCGTGAAATTCACCAATTACCTGCTCAGTCGAAAGAGCGTTCAAGTGGAGAGACCTGCCTTCCTACTCTCGGAGGCGTTGACGAAGCTCGCCAAGAATCCGTACCACATACCAGTGACGTTTGCCTTCAATACCCCAGCTACGGTTCTCGATGATGGCAAAACGTTGAAGGTACGCGTAGCGAATGTCCTTGGGGCTTCCACCGGATCGCTCAATGTGCTGCTCGGTAAGATTGGCTCGGAAAACGGCTCGGTATCAAACAACTTTTTGCAGATTCCGTCACTCACGCCAAGACCGGAAAGAGCGTCGTCGCGAAGAAGCAGTTCTCCAAAGACCCGTCCGACAAGACCACCAACACTCTCTACCTGCTAGACCTTCAGAAAGACAAGTTGGACGCGGGCTTCTACAACGCACAGATCTCGCTGACCGGGCAGGACAAGAAGCTCATTGGAACGACGGGAGCTCAACTGGCCTTCAAGGTGCCCACGGAGGTCTCGGTGGAGGAGGTGCAGTTTGCGGTCTACGAGCGGGAGCTGAAGGGGGCGGAGGAAACATTTAGGTAAGCTGAGAGGGCATGTATGCAAATAAATTGGAAAGTTTCAGCATTCCTCCCGGCAAGAAGCACGTCCAGGTGCCCAAAGTGAACACTCACCAGAAGATCCAGCTCAAGTTCCTGGTCAAGGACAAGGCGACCGGCGTACCGCGGGCGGTGCACCAGGCATTCGTGGCGTTGGTGAACGAGAAGACCCGTCAGGAGGTAATCTACGTCGCTGAGCCGGAGGCCACCACAAAGCTGTACACCTTCGAACTGGTACGTTTTCTGACGCCGTCTGACAACGGTGAACCACTGTCTCTTTCTAGGACATGCACAAGAATGCGAAGGACTTCGCTGGCGTCAGTGGCACGTACCATGTACAGCTTATTCTCGGCGACGCCCTTCTGCAAAACCCCGTCGACTGGAACGTCGTCGATGTCGCCGTGGAGGTGCCAGAGGTGCCTGCACCGGTTGTGAAGAAGTCGGAGAAGATCGTCTACGAGAAGCTTCCGGAGATCAAGCATCAGTTCCGCGAGCCGGAGCAGCTTCCGCCTAGCGCCGTCTCGCACCTGTTCACGGCGATCTGCGCTGCGCCCATCGCATTGCTTCTCGTCTTGGTAAGTAGGTAGTCTAGAAAAGAACGCAGTTACGTCCTGTCGCGGAAAGTGGTCGCTCAAAGCCACTGCCCTTTTTGGTAGCACTGGACAATCCTTGCGTTGCTTGCAGTTCAGGCTGTTTCCGTCTTTTCGTTAGAACGGTCCGCGTAAGAGAAGTCACAGGCGTTTTATAGCTCTTAGATGGGCTTGGTATAAACAAACGCGGCCCTTCTTCAATGCGACTTAGCTAATCCCACTGAGGGCAGTGTCGCAGGGATACTATGGAGGGCATCCCTCCGAGAGTCCTAACAAAATAACCGCACAATCATTTTGTATCCTTTGGCTTCTAGGGATTTCTTTGAAATTGACTTCAGCTTGATCGGCCTGCAGGAAGTGGATATCTTGCAGATCTTTTTCTGGTTCCCTAATCATTGTAGCGGATTGATACTTTGCAGTTCCTTTACCCAGCTTGTTTTAGTGGTGGCGCGTCGGCCTCAACCTCGGCAATATGCCGATCTCGCTGTGGACGCTCGGCTTCCACGCCGGCCTTGCGGCGATCTTCGGCCTCTACTTCGTCTTCTGGCTGCAGCTCAACATGTTCACGACGCTCAAGTACTTGACGATCATCGCCATTCCGACGTTCTTCTGCGGCAACCGGCTCCTGCGATCGCTGGCGCTGGCAAGGACGCAGAGGGCCGCCCAGTAAGAACGAAGGATTTATGACCAAACTCAAGTGATATTCCCTATACTTCAGCTTTACTTCCTCTTCCTGACATTGTAGCCGTTGTTGTAATCCACTCTCTCCGTGTCTTGCTCCCTTAATTTATGTCGAGCCGGGTTCTCCATTTAACTCTGTTAGGTTCACTTAATAAAACGGTCTCTTCCAGTGAGTAGCCAACAAAGACGTGTCCCAGGTTTCGAGATGTGGCGGTGACGGTCTAAACCTCGGAAATGGTGCGCACCGCGTTTAGATTGTCAGAGAGAAACGTCTAAGTGTGGTGACAGTCGAAATTATTGTCGTGAATGTCGTACATGGTTTGTCGTAGTCGTCGCAGTGTGGTAAAGAAAGCCATTGTCAAATAACACGGTAGGGAATTTTGTAAGCCGTCAGCAGGTAACCCCAATGGGATTTTAGCTTATCAGTCAGGTCTGACCCCAAAATCGGTAAAATCAGGCAGTTGTTTTCTTTTGCTATTTAGTGTTGATGGATGGTCGCTGCTCGCATGTAACGGTGATCGCATTGCGCTGTATGTCCTTCCAACGCCCTACGTGATTCCATTGCCGCGAGGCGCACTGAATACATAAAATACACCTTTTACGTTACCCTCAAAACAAGCAACGGTCTTTCTGTCATGGCTGGGATATGATCTCTACTAGCTAGGAGTGATGCCACGCATCTGCGCGCCCGGATTCGGCACGCGACCAGCGCTACCATAGTGCACGTAGGCACGTCTGATAACACACCGATCAGCGCCAGTCGTGATCGCGACTCTGACTCACAGCAGCCCGCGGAGTCCTTATCGCACTGGTCGCCGTGTCATACGCATGACAACACACTAATCGATCAGCTCTAGTCTTGTACATGCGGCGTACCAAAACGCACGATTTACGCAATGAAGTGGCAATGACACCCAATACTCAATGACAATTTTATGCGACTTCCGGAAGATCGAAGAAGCATGTTGCACGTCGACGAGTGATAAGGGATGGCGTGTACTAAGCGCCCAATTGACCCATGAAAGCGACTATCGAATCGCTTAAAGGGAATGGACAATGACATTCTTCACTAGGTTTTCGAGCATGAACTGGAGCTTCCGCCTCGCCCTCGTCGCAATCGCTGCGTCGTACGCGGCGGCTCGCACGTGCCCGTGGTATACGACCAAGTACCCTGGCGCCGAAGACGCTTGCTACGTCGTCGTCGACTCTGTCTACAACTGGACGTCTGCCGAGGAGGCGTGCCGCCGTTGGCCGGTGGCCGGTGACGGTGGCCACCTGGCGTCCGTTCACGACTCGACTGTAAACGCGTACCTGCAGAAACTCGACCACTTTCCCAGCTATCCCCTCTACTGGCTCGGCGGCCGTAAAGTCAACGGCGTATGGACGTGGACGGACGGCTCGCAATGGAACTACTCGAATTGGGCGCGCGGTAGGGATTGATACACAAAACTTACCTTTCTACTTCGTAAAACCGTCGCGGGCGAAGTCAAACCGGACTGAGGTCACCCCTTTCAATTCACACATGAAAACCATGGGGGAAGGCCCAAAGTCCAGGGTCACGCCCTGTTTGAGGCAATTGGCATTCCTGATACGCCCGACCTACTGATGATTCTTAGACGCACGAATGCCTGAATACATATGGTAATTGTCTAGCACATGCAGCATCCTAGCTGGAGCTTGGAACGTGCATGCGTCTGCAAGTCAGTGTCTAGGTCAGCCTGCAGGGAAAGGCGAATGCTTGGCGATGACGGTCAAAGACGGACGATGGTACAGCGACGACTGCACCCAGCCCACGCCGTTCACATGCAAAATCCCTGATCGTAAGCGCATCAGACGCGGAACATGTCTCATAGTGGTCTTCCTTCAGTTATGACGAACTACACTGCGCCACCGCTGGTGCCTACACTCGATCCGAGCCATCCGACGTCGGACAAGTGCCCGAAGGATTGGCAGTACATCGCATCAACGAATCTCTGCTACCGGGTAAGTTCCTGTGCCGTGTATTTAGCCGTACGGGAACCAGCGCTTCCGGTGTTTCGGCTCCGGTTTCTGTCCCGCAGTTTGTGTCCCGGTATTCTCGGTCCTGGCATGAAATTCCAATCGGTGTTTTCGGTTCTAGCGTTTTGCGTTCCAGTACCTCACTCGCTTAGTACTGTTGTTCTCCGCCTAACTTAGGCCTAGAGCTGCTTATTGCTTCGGCGTAGGAACACCAGACCGAAAACAAAACAACGAGTACAAATTTATGCCGGATCGAAACAGCGTTACCGAAATACCGGGACCGAAAACACTGGTACCGAAACAACCAGCAGCCATTTAGGTACTGGGCGAATTCGCCAACTGGCTGGCAGCGAAGAAGGCGTGCAATGACCACGACGCTGCACTTGTGTCCATTCCGAACAACGCCACCAACGCTGTTATTCTTTGTAAGTTCATGATCGCTGCACAAGTCTACCAGCGTTTGCGTATCGGGCTGGGTTACGGCACAGAAAGGCCGGCGTCCTGCGATGCATCGATAGGTACATGGAAGCCCCATCGCTGGCACAAACGAGGTCCCTCACGGGGTGTCGCAACTTCGATGAGTTGTATAGAATAGAGGTCGACTTTACCCCCCCCCCCCCCCCCCCCCCCCC
>JNEY01000112.1:259761-274823 GCA_020875895.1 Aphelenchus avenae | reverse complement strand
CCCGCCGCAGGCGCCGCCAAAAGGGTTTTTCGGCTTTTTTGGAATAAAATTCATCGAAAATTCAAGGGCTCAATGGTTTTTCAGTCCCGAATGTCACGTATTTAGCCTAAATATGCCACTGGCTCTGCATCGCGGGCTTAAAGGGCACACTTAAGGCCCTCATAACGAACAATGAGATGGCTTGTGTTGAAGGCGCCACTTACCGTATTTCCCGAAAGCCCCGAATACCCCGCCCGTACAAAACTAAATTGTAGATTCGACAGTAGACGATGAAACAAGAATATCCGGGGCAAAAATAGCAACAGTGTTGGAAAAAATTTAAATTTGGAATGTCCGAAAACTGAGCGTACGAACAGTAATTCCCAGGGGAGTATTCGGGAAAAGTGAACTTTGTCACTAGTACGTGCTTGTGCGAAATCGACTACCCCTATTTGCAGGATCCAAGGGCAACGCATCTATCCAAACGAATATCACTGCGTCATAGAGTTCCTCGCTCGCTTTTCGAGCCCGATCGATCAGGCTTTTCTTGCCAACTGAGCGCGAATGCTTTTCGGTTAGGTGTTTGGCGGAACTATTACGACGTGCGGACATGCGCGAATAAGTACCGGTGGGAAGTGACTATGAGTTGTCGGTTAATAATCAATTCCCTGATCGGTTCATTATCAATAGACTGGAATTCTTCGAGTTTGGAGACAATCGCCGAGCAGATTTCCATCGGGCTTCCAGTGCGGGCGGACCTTTATAAAGCGCTAGCTGCGTAAGTCAGCGAAGAACGGATGGCAGCTTTATACGCATGTGACACCTGCAGTCGCAGGTACGCAGTGTCGTTGTATGCCCTGGAAGAGGAAGACCACGTTAAATCGTGCTCTCGACCGGAGCGCGTGCCCATGCCTGTGGGCCTCTTTCTTTTTGGAACCTGCTGCACAGCTGAACAAAGGGTTCAGAAGATACAAGCACCAGTGGAAAGCTTAAAACATTTACGGATACAGTAAAGTCCCGTGTTTAGAAAGAAAGTCCGGCGACGAAGAAGTCGATGATTGACCGAGTGCCTCGGTACCTCGTCCGACAATTGAACGGGTTTAGTTTCTACGTCGATCGCCTCGACTGTTGCGTCGCCGTAAAGTGTCGCAACTGATTTTTCCAGCTGTGCTCAACTGCTGGCCACACGTTAGGGATGTGACCGAAGTTTGGCAAGAGGATATCTAGTGGTATTTAACGGCAATAGTACTATGCGCGATACTTCTTATACAGGCAAAGTAGCGGGTCGTCCGCATGGGCATGCTTAACTCCCCCCTGTCTCTGGCCCCTACGTCTCTTAAGTTCGCATAGGCAGCTTACTGATATTCGTTGATTCAACATTGAAGTCGTGCGCATTCACGACGTTTCGGGGGAGGTCCAGATTTACACTTCCACACGTCGAAAGAGCATAGCCATCAGCCAACGCTTTGCTTAGAACTTTGAGCGTCAGTTTTACTGCGGTGGATCAGACGGTCAGTGCGTTTCTGCTTTCCAATCAAAAGGTAGGTACGTTGCTCTCAGGATTAGTTCACTTATGTAGCACTCGAAAGGAAAACTCTATTTTTTCGGAGTGTCTCGACAAACGTTTATTTTGTTCGCTGTTACCGGAAATTCGGAGCGGAAAACCGTTTGATTTCATCGATCTACGTTGAAGGTCTCTGTTCTTGCCCAAATGGCTATCGTCGGCCAGGCAGAGGTGGTGGGGGGGGGGGGGGGGGGGGAAGATGCTGGTCGCAAAGTTTTTCAGTTTCTTCTTTATGACCACGGCCGGACCACTACTGTACTATTCCTAAACTGAGATTGGCAAATTTATGAAACGGTTGCGCGCGCATTACAGTAACTCGCCCAGTGGAAAATTACTGTAACTCAGTTGACTAGCCAAAATTCGTCGATTTTTGGTCGATTATTACGGTTTTTCTCCATGGAAAATAAAGTTATCGAAAAACGCATCCGTACGATTATTGCCACTGCATTTCTCTAACGAATGATGTGCAATTGTCCCTATTTGAACCACAACTGAAAATTTTTTATTGGGCCGGAAAAGCATCACTTTTGCGCGAAAAGCGCCTATTTTCGCACAACGTTGCTTGTGTCTCTCTTAGAAATGAACTTATCGAGAAATCCATCCGTACGTTTGTAGGCGGCGTTTGGGGACAGCATGCAACGACACAGTTGAGCAGTGCTCCAGCTGAACGCGAAGATGAACGACTCCTCCTCCGTCAACACTGCCGTCGAAACGAGAGGCATCAGCGCTGCGTTTGCAGCGTCCACGCTGCATGTTCAAAACTCGCAAGACGCTCAAGCGAGCAACTTGCGCAAGGAAATGGTCTCGCGGCAGGGGCTGAGTACGGAAATCATTCTATGAATAGCTCTCGGATTGCGAGAAGTTGCCTAGCCCTTTGAGGCCGCTCAAGACCATGGAACTTCTAGCTTGTGTTTGTTCAGTCGTTAGCGCCCAAGGATAAAAGTTTTCCGGCGACGTGAATTTTTGTCGGCGACTGCCGACTCCTCTTGACGACTAAACCGAGTAAGTGGACTTTAGAACAAGAAAAGTACTCATGACGTGCAGCCGTTCGACGGACCAGGCGATCATCGCCTGGTCCGTCGACGATCATCGCAAGACGCACGAGAATGCTGTGTTGCAGCACTGCGGCGCGTGCATGTCTGACGCTAACACGGAGCGTGCGTGGCGTCAGCACCAGAGCGGCGAAAAACATTAGGAACTGGTCGCTATTCGACACCGACAACAGAACCAATAGTTTTTATCGATCCCAGTAAGCAATGTTGTGCCTATGAAGAACCATATAAATTGTTAGAAATCATTACGGCCGGGACATCAAGACAAGGTTGTTTAGTGCACTATGAACTACGCCGCCAGGACTGCTCTCTGGGAGTCTTTCGCGATGAATTTTATACTTGTTAGTGCATCAATGACTAAGCTTATGCTGTACCGTCTCTCGGAGCTTATTGGCTGTGTGTGCGCACGACAGGTTTTGGATGTACTCCAAAAAAGCTGTCTTGAAAAGCTGCTCAAAACGTGCCTATTCCGGTCTCCCCAGTGCAGCTGACAGCGAACAGTGTGTAGCGGCGGCTTTCTCGTAGCGGCCGAAGAATGAACGAAGTGGCTGCGACAGCCGCTTGCTGGCGCCACGGGATGCCTACCTGTGAGGGATCTAACCCGGGGAGGGAGTGATGGAAGTCCTGGCGTTTCTTGCTATCGTCTTCAAGATATCGTCGTACTTCTCCGTGATTCTGGCGCCAGTGGCCGTTCGTTGCCTGCTACGGGAAGCATGCGATAGCGGGCTCGCTATAGAATGGAAGCAGGGCGCAAAGCTTGGGGATTTGAGCGGTGATGACTTTTTTCATAGGAATCTAGTTGAGTTGAAACTTTCCACGTTTACTCAACTTTTCGGGGACTATCGAACGGTACCAAAGTTGATTGCGTAGCAAAAACTTTTGGCACTTTAGTGTATAAGGATCCTGGCTATTGCTTGCGCTTGTTTCGGTGTGAGCAGTATGGCCTCATCTCGCCCGAGAACTCTTCACCTAAACTAATTCATCGTCGAAGGAACTGGCCAGGCGTACGAATGAGACGTATTGTCGAGAGTCACCGAGATCTACACCGATGCCATGACGACGACTGCACGAAACTCAGGGACCTCCGCCTCTCTATCCCCAAAACTGCATGGGATTGAACACAGTGAATATGGATGGATTGGCACTTGGAGCTCTCTCTGGCAAAAAAGTTTACGTGCACGTAGAGATCAATTACAAAAGGCGATAATTTTAAAACAGATCAGCCAACTCATCAACTCACGATGACACGTTTATGACATGCGCATAGATCAATTCCACCGTCATGAGGGATAGAAGCATTTGACCCGTTATACTATGATTTCGCACCTTTAAAGAAGGCTCGTATGCAAACGTCAGGAGCTTACTTTTATTTGTGCTCGCTTTACAATGCAAACGGATGTCCGTTAATGAATAATGCACGCACTTAAATCTTTATGCAAACTTGAATCCGGGATCCGTTATAATGGACTGAAGGAGACTCTAGTGAGCGTTTACGGTGCAGCCGAAGAACTAGTGCGGGAAAGAATCTTAGTTACAGAGGTCCTCCATGCGTCACTGAAGAATGTGAGCCGTAGAGCGGCGACCGTAGCCGAGATCGTGTTCGACGCTTCATTTGAAGGCCTCCATTCGTTTCCACTTCTTCTTGTTCGCGAAGGAGTGTACCTCGCATTGGGACACTCGGTGAACCTCCCGACTGAGCGTTGCGATATGGTCGTTTCCGGGCCGAGGCTTGTCGACCTTCGTTGGCTTGCTGAGCTGCTTTGCAGTGGGCGCCGGCTGCCGCCCCATCCCTTGCATGAGATGCATACCGACGTGAGCTTCTTGTTCGCGCAACCGTCGCGGATGGCAACGTAGTCACTAAGTGTATCGGTCTTCTTCGTCGTGCTGTTGCAGTTAGTTTGCTGACCATTTATTTGGTTCTTCGCAGGCATAATATATGCTCATGGCGACCGATAAAATCTATTGCTCACGCGCTTGCATAGCCGCTACCAGCTTCTTGTGCTTTGCACCCGCCTGGTGCTGACGCCACTGTCGCTCCGTGTACGCGTCGTACAAGCACGCTGCGCAGTGGTGGAGCACCGTCTTCTCATGAGTCTTGCGATGCTCGTCGTAGTGGCACTTGCGGTCCGTGGAGTAGCTGCACTCCGGGCATCGAAACTTCTTCTTGTTCTAAAGTCCAGTTAGACGTCTCGGTCGTCAAGGGTCAGCTCGGGACAAAATTTGAGGGCGTCGGAAAAAGTCATGCAAGAATTTCGATCTCTCTTCGGCGTTTTGAAGCGTTGGGTAAAATCGTTCGCTTCAACCCTAGACAGTTGATCTAAGGGTAGCTGTCGTACTGGCAGCGTTCATGAATGGCAGGGAAACCAGCATGCCTACGCATGCAAGTCAGAAAAGCTTGCTTGCCTGCGATCAGGTCAAGTGGGCTTTTTTACGGTTAGTACCTTTCGGTTCTGGACTGGTCCCGTAGGCTTGCGCGGCACCGTCTCCTTGATCACTTGAGCGTCGTTCGACTTTGACGCATGCAGCGTGGACGCTGCTGCAGCAGCGCTGATGCTTCTCGTCTCGATGGCAGTGTCCTGGAGTCGATTCCCGCTGCGTTTAGCTGGAGCACTCCTCGACTGCGTCATTGTGATCCGGACGGCGTCGGGGTCTTCATCGACCTAAAACTGGTCCGTGACACTGAGGAGCACTTTGCAAGGCAGGGATTACTAATCTGCCAAGCCTTTTACTGTTTGGTAGGTCATCAGACCACTAACGTCGCAATCACCATCGTTGCCCCCCCCATACAATCTCCGCTCTCCTTACGAGACTCTGCATGTAAACTGCACGAAAGCTGACGGGTTTTCCCTCAAATTTCTTGTAAAAGTCGAAAAATTGACCCTAGACACTTGGTGATAAGATAATCCTTAATCATTTCCAGAGGTACAGCAGGGCAACGAGTAATACGAGAGCAACGTACTTTTTCATAGAATAGCAGATAGGCACTACCCAGCTGGTCCTCGCCGCCGTAGAACTGGTGCTCGAAGTTCTAAACAGAAGGCCTTGCATTTCAATGTGTTCTACAAAAATTCCGTACCTCCTCCGAGAAGTCGTGCACGTTTACGACTTCATCGTTGAATTCGACAAATCTCAGTGAGCTGCCTATGCGAACGTAGGAGACGTAGTGGCCCGTGTTAGGGAAGGCGCCCAGGTGCACGACGACGCCATGGAGACGGTACGAATATCGCTGCTTCGAGCGCGCTTCTGAAAGCGGATATTAGACAGTTCGAAGTTAAGCATGCCCTTGCGGACAGTACGGCAATTTAACTGCGAAATCATGCATACTACAATAGCCATTAAACTATCAGTTCGAGTACATTTTGCAGCCAAACAATAACTTTCAGGAGCGTCCATTTATGGTCACCACAATTAATTGTTTTCTTAAACAGCCTCACTTCACTTCACTACATCTCAAAGCTACCACTAAATTCCTATTGCCAACTTGCAGGGAACTACGTTCATGCCCGATTGGCTGGCCTTACCTGCAGGCCTAGAATGTCCGTCCCTAGTATACGGCCAAAAGTCGAGCTCAGCTGGGAACGAAAAGCGGTCGCGATACTTCACTGCGACGTAGTTGTCGTCGCGATCGATGTAGAAACTGAACCTTTTCAGCTGCAGGAGAAGGTAGCGAGGCGCTTGGTCGATGAGCAGCCTCTTCGTAGCTGAGACTTTCTAAAGCGAGACAGATTGTCGTGTCCGTAAAAGTACTTAGCGAGAGAATCCCTGCTGGGGCCGTCGTATCCTCCGAACCTTGCGTCCAATTTTGGAACAGGTCGTCAACTACGCCAACGAGGAAGAGTTTCCTAGAGGAACAGACAAAACACAGTGTTCGGCACAACTATATTGTGTGCTCTTGCTCTTCCAGACATGCCACGACACTGCGTACCTGCGGGCTGCAGGTGTCACATGCGTACGCCACCATCTGCTCTTCGCTGACGTACTCCGCTAGCGCCTCCTGAAGGTTCTCGAAGGGGCGCACAGGAAGCTCGATCGAAGTGAATTCGGTGATCGTTTCGAACCTGGAAGAAGTCCCGCGATGAACTGTCAGCGCAAAGGCGATCCTAACCGATGCTTCTTCGCGCATGTCCGCACGTCGTAGTAGGTACCGCCGAAGATCTCTTTGAACAGCATCGGCGCTCCGTTGGCAAGAAAGGCCTGGTCGATGGGCGTCGACAAATGTGCGAAGAATTCCATGGCGCATTGATATTCTTTTGGATCGATATGCTGCCCTTGAATCCTGCAAATAGGGGGAAGTCGACTTCGCACAAGCATTACTAGTGCCAAAGCAAGTGGCGCCCTCAGCATAGACAATCTCAGTGTTTGCTACAAGGGTTCAAGGGGCCACGTCACCGGTAGGACCATATTAGTACCTAAGCTAGCACTTACAACAAAGTGTTCCACAATTCTCGTGGACGCACGGTGGAACGACGCGCCGCCATCTTCTCGAATGTGCGTCTAACAACAGCGAGAAGCTGCTGTTCGTACGATGGGCTCTGCTGGATGACGTCGTACCTCGCCGCCAGGATCGCAGCCCGCAAATGGTCGATGGTGAAGAGCTGAAACTAGGCAGGTTTTAGAAATATCGCAAAATTCCGAGTTTCTTTAAGTTTTTTACATGTTCTGTAGCTTTCGACTTGGACCAAAACAGTACCCCTAAAGCATCCAAACGGTGTCAGTTCTCAAGCATGGACAACAGAATACGTTCAGAAACATTCATGTTCCTGCTGACTTAATCGTAAAGCACCTAATTTTTAAAAATTATTCATGTCTTTTATTTATTAATTTTATTTAATTTGATGCTGTTAATTTATATTCATTACAATATTAATCTAATTACATACGGTTTCAAATTTGCTTTGCGTTTTACTCATCTGCGCTACAGGGCGTCTTTTTTCGTGCGCATGTAGCCACGTCCGCACGTCCGACCTCCCACCGTTACCTGTTGCAGCACTGAGTTCATATAGCAAGTGCCGCCGCCGTTCGCGATGCCGACGAACGGTGTCGCTGGCTGGGTAGGCACTGGTCGGATGTCCTGGAATTGCGGTGTCTCTTCCGCACGCTTTGGGACGACAACTACTCCACTTGTCTGAAGAACACGTCAGTAGTACATCGAACGTAAAGGACCGAAACCGTTTGTACATCGTCGTCAATTCGCAGAATCTTGCGGAAAGCCTCAGTCAAGTCTTCGTTAGCGTATAGTAGCGAAACGGCCGATCCGCCCTGCAGTCCGCCGGGAGTTACCGACGTGGCTTTGTCGCTAGGGCTCACTCGAGTCCGCGTCGTCTGAGTGAGTTCCTGAAATATGCGAGTCTCGGTAATGAAGCGCTTGCTCACTTGATCGCCCGCCAGTGGTTGCATCAAGTAAAGGTTTGACCTTAAAAGTTATTACCTTGCCATTCTCGTCGGCCTTCTCCAACGACTTCGCCAGCTCCCGCAGCTTCTTCGACAACGCTTCGTGCTCCTTCACGATGGCCGTTCGTCCGCAGAGTTCCGCGAAGCCCTTTCGGCCCTCGTTTGCTCGCTTCTTGATGAACCGTTCGGCAAGCATCTGCGCCGCTCTGGGTCGATGTGCCGGCGACGGTGTGTAGCACTTCATTATGAAAGCGTACGCGTCCGAGACAAGAGGTTTCAGAAGCTCGGCGTGATCTTTGTTAGTCTCCAGTTGCCTCATGACGCGCGTACCGTCCTTGTCGTTTTTGAACTGTACGGCGACATCTCCCTAGGGAGGCTAAGTTATTAGTAACCTCGTCGATTGTGGCGAAAGGAATCAGTTAGAACCTATGCCGTCCAACTTACAGGCGTGGGAGTCATGCCGTGAACAATGGCTCCTTGAGCCAAGATCTCCTCCAGTACGACGCCAGCGCTGAACACGTCTTGAGCGCCGTCCACCATCGCTCGTTTGACCGCCCTCTTCTCGTTGCCGGAGTTGATGCTCTCGGGCGCAATGAAACCCGGAGTCCCTTGCCCACGCAATCGCCTAGAACGATTCGGTTACAATCTTGGTCATTTGTGGCGCTGAATACATCGACCTATTTTGATTTTGTAAATTTGTCCGATTAAACTTGAAACTAAATGCCGCCCAGCAAGCAAAGCTGCTTAACGAAGTCCATAGGTATTGAGCAGTCCGAGCCGGCACGCGGGTCCCACGCTGGCTTACCCTCCGTGCCTTGACGAGAGTCCGAAGTCCGCGAGCTTCACTGTGCCTCCGGCTGTGAGCAGAAGGTTCTGCGGTTTCAAGTCGAGGTGAGCGATTCCCAGCCTGCGAAGAAAAAGTGGTATAATGAACATTTTCTCGCAAAAAAGTTACTTATTTGACCAATCGATTCCTCGAAGAACTTCGCGCATCACGTGTGCGGCTTGATCCATCGGCAGGAGATGCGCACGGATCACAGAATGCAGCATTCCCGCTGGCATGAACTCTGTGACCATAGAGTCTTGACCGGCGATGAGGTCTCGTTGAGAAGATACGAGTCGGACAATATTCTAAAAACGCCCAGTGACTTCATGGTTTTATTTAGCGATTAAAGCTTCCTTTTTCGGTGATGACAGTGGCGATTCTAAGGGCCCTAAAGTCGAAAGTGGCCGGCCAAACGAGAAAGCTAGGCATTTTGGGTAGACCCCGGCGAGGCCAGGTGGACTCTCATGCCTCGAAACCGCCATGGATTGCGGTACTGAACGGGTCACATGTTGGCGTCACTATAGGCCCACCATAGATGTTGGGCAATCCACGAAGAGAATGGCCGTCCAGCAGACTTACCGGACCATTCCTTAGTTGCTGAAGCGCGGAGACTTCCGTTGCAAGTTGCGTATTGCCAGTCGGCGCAACTTTGATAGCGTGCTCGGCCACGAATCGGAAAACGGTAAACTGGCTAAAAAGACGCTTAGTGTCTCTACGGTCCTTTGCGCCAATTACCCGCGTCCTAATTCGTCGGTAGTGACGAATGCCGATAAGTCTGGCTCCATGAAGGCGGCGGACAGGAAGAAGTGACTGAAAAGGCTATTTAGGTAGAAGATCAATGCACATATTTACGCATAAAATCGGTGAAAACAGGCCCTTCTTTTTGAGCACGGACCTCGCATGCTTAACTCCATAGCTCAGCCTAGAAAAGGAACGCCGCAATTACTCTAAGTAACGGCAAGCACTTAGGCCTTAACAAATGTAAACGGCTTCCGCTATCGTCTTAACTTCAAGAACACTAACCTAGACAGCAGCTTAGACGTGTAGAAATTCGCAATCGCAACATTTTAACACTGATATCACCGAAAATAAATGATCTTAATTAAGTGAAATACTTGGTACAAACACTTAATTTTTCACGGATAATAAGCGCTAGTACCGATCACGAATATATAATGCTTAGTTACGCGTTTTATGGCCTACAACGACTGCTAGTCAGCAAAGTTTTTGGCAAGCGACGCGAGCCTAAAAAGACGAACGGCGAATGGCGAGAGTGACGGTCGCTGGGTCTGTTCGACCTGTGTCCTTTCGGTCGTTCACCGCGGCTCACGAGAAAGCTTTTACAATGCCACCACCGCTAGGCCGCCGCTGCCACCAAAATACGAGGACGCCAGACCTCACGTCACTCGAGAACTTTCGATAGGATCATGCCAATTACGGGCGGAATAACAGGATATTGGGCACTGCAATTTTGGGCGGAACGGTGCCTGCATTTAGACAAAATATTCGCATTCATTCTACACAGAACAAAGCGCCCAAAAATTGCCGGTTGGCAATTTCTAGCTAGCGTCACTAACGCCTATGATCCTACGGACCCTCTCTCCGATATTGCTCTTGGAGCAAAAGATTTCGCTGGCGACCGCCAATTGACTTACCTCCATCTTCGCGTCGAATCGGTCCGACAGCCTCCTCTTCGCGCATTTTGGCGAAACCGGGCAAATCTAAATGGGTTGCCCTACCTGCGCGCATCGTCCGCTCAGTCGCTCCCTAGCTCGAGATTCTACTCGTCCTTCGTCTAACTTCCTCACTTCCTTCGATACTCGCTATTGAGCTAGCCCGAAACAAACAAAGACTGGCAATTTGTTCGCGAATAACTGGGCGGCCACACACTAAGCGCGTAAACAATGGACTAAGGTGCATCAAAAGTCGTCAACAAGCACACTCGGCCGCCAGAAACAGCGGTCAATCAATTGTTCTCGCAGGGAACGAAGAAGCAACAGATGAGCAAAAATGTTTAACTTGCCCGCTGCGCAGCCCGTTATGCGAATATTCGAACAATGTACTGGACTCCTTGTTCGAATATTTGATACCATCCTCAGCTTGCGCTGACACGCTGGAACTTACCTGGTCGTCGTCCAGCCAACTTCGCGGCACAGTGAAATGCCCGTTTTTATCGCAGGCTATTTGTGAGCCTGAGACTGCAATAAACTGTTTCTGAAATGGCACGATGAAGTGGGCAGAGAATTATACGTATCGAGAGTCGCTGACAACGTATTTCTCCTACTTTTCCATCGAAACTACTCCAGTTCTCTAGGCGCAGGACAAAACTACTGATTAACGAGAAGCCCAGTGGATGGAGCCCACATTTAGTAAAGCGTTAAGACGATTTCTTTGATGCCTAATTGTCACGATGCCTGCAAAGCATTTCGTGATAGCGAACAATGTCTTTTTCTCTATTTTTCCAACTTCATTATCAGATGCCTTAGAGACAAGTAAGATTTGGCCAAGCGCAAGATCGTCGTACACTAAAGGATTTGGTCGAAAGAGAAACAGGGGATAATCTGTTACGCATTTTCAGATCGCATCGAGAAAGAAGCAAAGATCTGCCTGTCCTGGCTACACCGCGGAACCTTACTGAACATTCATTTTTTTCAGAAATTATTACGTGAACAGAAGCTATTCCCGCCGAACGTTCGTCGTTTTGCTGAGTTACCTGCACCGCAATGCGGCGCAGGGACGTCCACTACGAATGATCACGCCCTTTGCCTTCAAGTGGCCTCTTGCATCGTCGGCGATCATCGAATTCCGCGTCTTTTAACGCGTTGCCTCCTCCACAAATGTTCTAAACAACGACGATTGAGCTACACACCCGCATGATTCCCAAGTCAAGCGAATGAAGTGGATTAAATTGATGGGTAGACCAGCTCGTTCTGCCGTGCTCTGTTGCGTGCGGACCCTTCCGGCAAAGGCTGCAAAACGGCGGATTTTCCGTGTCGTTATCTACTAAAACAGCACCTAATCGCGCCAACTTTCGAGACGTACCATCCTCTATTGCGTGGTAAACGCAAAATAGTACGGCATGGATAGCTAGTACATAGTCGCGTGTTGTGCTTAAGAAATATTCTAGCAACCACTGCGACACGCGTTCGTGGCGTTCCGCGACGGCATCCTAGCTATCGCCTGCTGCGTTGGAACTTACCTGATCGTCGTCCTCCGCCTTCGCGAAAGCCGTAAAATGCTCGTAGAGCAGGCTGTTTGCCTCTCCCCCTAAAAGCAAGCTGAGTCGAGAAGCTACCGTGTGGAGCAAATTATACGGGATCTAACGCGAACAGAGTTTCAGCGAGCTACGATTTGTCACTGACCTCCGACCACATACATTATTCTACGCACTATTACATTGCTTGCTACGATTGATAAAGCAATATACTCTCGTGATGTGCTTGCTCGAATTCTCTTTGCGCATTCTCCAAACACAAGAACAACCATAACAAAAATCCGTTAGAGTGAAGACCTGAGCGAGACATGAATATGTTACATTTAAGACTAACGAACCCGTTAGTGCAAGATATGACCGAAGCTATCGGAGAACATGAACCAGCTTATAAATCAAGAGAAAGTTCTAGCGCTTCATACAATATCACATTCAAGCTATAGCGAAACGAACCATAAAAACATACATGCAGAATAAAAGTGGGGGGAACAGAAGAAAACTGGTAAATGGAAATAGAATGAAAGCAAAGGCACGAATGTAGTGAACATACGTGTGTACGTGGTAATCCATCAAACCGTTTAAGCCTCAAGCACATGCTAACGCTTACTTCCCCTCCCTACCTCTAAGAGATCTCGACGAAAAAAGAGAGAAATAAATAGAAAATGCTTTCGCTCGGCGTTCCTCAGCTCTGCTCAGCCAGGTACCTGCGGCACAGCACGGCGCCTGTCGTGGCGATTCGTTGTCGAGCGTCGCATCTCTTGCTTTGTAGGTCCTCTGCAACAACAGCAAATGAGCTCCCATGCAATACCTTAAATTAAGGGGCACAGCTTGCCCTTAATCCGGCGTTGGTTCAACTGAACTGAATTGAAGGTGGAGTTCAGTTTAAATTAGAGTTCGGCGCCCGTACCAAGGTACGGATCAAACCCGTACCCGTATAATACGGCACGGCAACACGGCACGGCCTAAAAAAAGCCGTATTACACGGGTCAAGCCGTACTACGGGCCGTGTTTTATGCCGTATTAGTGTATATGGCTTGCCAATTTGTTACCCACCACGGGTACGGGGTACGTCACGGGTGGGGTCACCACGGGTACGGGTTTGGTACCGATCTCTAGTTTAAATACCTTCAGTCCAGCAAACTTGGCGTCCAGTTTGGTTCAACTTGTTGTATGAATTCCGACAGATGTACGCGAACTTTCATACAAAATTACCGAGAAAATGGTTTACTTTCTGCGTTTTTCGCTCAAAAAAACCGACAAAACTGAACTAAACTTGAGTTCAATTCACTTCACTCCAGTTCAGAACTGGCCGGTTCAGACCGCAGTTAGGGGCAGGTCACTCGGTTAGCGATAATCGACCTACCGAAGGTCCACAGCGCAGCTACGAAGAGAAAACCGCCAAAGGGTTGTCAGCTCGTGAGTTAGCAGCAGCACTTCGGCAAGAACGCAGAATTCGATTACCTGGAGCTGTCTCTACATCATGGACCTCGGCGGAGGGTATGTACAGGAGCACGACTAGGAGGCCGGCTACGTCTGGCAGGCAACGCCTGACGCAAAGTCATCTTGAACTGTTCCTCGATTCTTACCTTACCTACGTTACAAAAAAGAACAACCAGGAACTAGCGGTTTAGATGCCGTACAGGGCTGACCCGTGCAGATGCTGAACTCAGCGATTTTGGCGTCCAGAAGAGGGACTAGATATTCTCTTTCACTGATAAAAATAATTTTCCCAATACTCTGCCACTGGAATTACACTTTAGGCTAAAGAAGTGAAAAAGCATCGGTTTTTCTACCGAAAAATTACCATTCTCGGAAAAGCATCATACTTACAGAGGAGTCTAGCACTTCATCTCTGCTAACCCACATAATACCTTAATACGAGAATGGGAACGCATTGCTGCTTCAGCGGTACATAGCCCGGACGGCAGCGGCCAACTTACCTGCATACATCCACTTGAAAGATTCCCATCTTCCGCGACGCCTACCTACGTAGGAAGCAGCTATAGAGAGGTGCTGTGAATCGGCGTGTCCACCGGGTAGACATACCTAAATCTATACGTGCCACATGGACTGGCCGCAGAACTAAAGGGCATAGAACAAGCAAGTACGCGAAAAGTCTGCGTTCCATCAAGATGCCTACTTTATTGATGTAAGGCCATAGAGGGAATCCCTTTTGATCGCGCGCTCGAGTGAAAAAAACCGGTTTTACCGAGGACTCATTTTTTACAACGGCAAAAAACGCCCGATGTTTTCAGCGAAAAAGAGCGACAGCCGTACTGTCGGCGGTTTCCGTATTTAAGCACAATGGAAAGCATAAGCGATCAGAACGAACTGGAAACGATACTGGGTAATGGGCAAGGACAAAATGAAGAACGAAGCAAAACACAGCATACCTATCAGACCTCCACCGAACGTCCCAAACGATCGGCACACGGAACCTTCATGGAATCGGCGAAACATGCTGCTAGGCCTAAATTTCACAGCTGACTGCTGATGGAATGTTGAACGGCATTTTTAGCAAGCAACTGAAGCTGTTTGTAGTTCTGTTCACACTTTTTTTGCTGCCGCCGGGGAGTAAGGCGTTTTCTCGTTTTTTTCTGAAGCACTTGCCGGATCTTGTTTTTTAAACAACGACCAACAATACTAAGCTTGCTCCGAAACGCTCCGGAATTGTACAAAAGGTCAGGCTGGCCAAAGGCAAAGTTAAGCCACCTATAAATGCCAGCTGGCCAGCTAAACTATGTCCGTCGTGACCTGATCGTAGGTGTGCCTATTCTGGGCCTTTACTAGCAAATGAGGCCTACAAAGAACTACCGTATTTTCTCTAATAAACCCCCTGGGGGGTCTAATTCTAAATCGATGAATTTCGGGAAATTTCAAAATTTTAAATGCTCGTAACTTTTTTTCTTTTGCGTCCGCATGACTCTCTCTTCGTCTTAAAATACTTAGTTCGTCGTTATCTATTCAAATATGGCCTTAGGTTGGAAGTAACCGTTGCCCCAGCCCAGCTGTGAATTTTTGGGGAGGGGGTCTATTAGG
>JNEY01000112.1:131413-234343 GCA_020875895.1 Aphelenchus avenae | reverse complement strand
CCCCCCCCCTAAGCAACCACAACCAGTCTGACACTGAGTACTAAGCACTCCTGTGCCCACACGATTCTCACAAATTTATTAGGATTCAGACTTTCCAATTGAGAACCAGGATAAAAAGAATGCCGCCATGGTTCAGGATGAAATCGAGACCGTTAAGGACAGCCCCTGGTTGGAATTCGCGAAGCTTGATATCATACAGCAAATAAATCATGAGTATTCAGGCTTCATGCGGGGTATAGATTTTGTTTGAGAGACTACGGATACCCTAGAAAGTCTCACAGAGCAAGAAAATACAAAATCGCTATGACCACGTCTTTCCTTACAACCCAGCAGAACAGTGCGTGAATACTGCGCTCGACGTCAGCGGCAGCGCCTGCCATTGAAGCGGAGAACTTGTTACGGGCCGTAACAAGAGAAAGGAAATGAAAACAGCTGACCGTCTGGATGGGAGGGAAGAGGCCGTTAACGCGAACATTAAATGAGTTTGATGGTCCCGACGAGAGTACGACTCAACCACACCATGATTGGCAAAGACAAATGCCCCATGGAGTACTGCCTAACTGCTCGAGTGAATCCACTTTGCACGCAATTTCCAGACGGGCACTACCAATGAATGCCATCGCAGACTTCTTATAAGAGAAAAGTACAGTCAGAAAATAAGGATACTTCGAGTAGGGGGGGGGGGTCACGCAAGACTAAACTCATTATGAGGGTCACAGTGTGTATTGTTAACACGGTGACCCCCTTAATATGGTTAAGGAAAGCGAAAGAGGAAAGGTTAGGAGGTGATCCCCATGCTCAAAACGTATAACAAACCAGAAATTATATCTTAGGCACATTGGTGAGAACACTGGTGATTCACGAGGTGTTACCTCGCAGGCACAGAACACGGAAGTCGCCACTACGGGTTTCGTAGAATGTGCACAAGAGAGGTTCCGTCAACCATATTTTTAGTGATTTCCGTTCTAGGCACTCACAGTTTGCCGGCTTATGCTTAAGAACGGGTAGTTTTTCTTAATATAGGGCACAGGTAGGAAAATACAATGGCCAAGGGCGTGGCGAGGGGTAAGGGGGGACCAAGGCAAATTTTCCTGTTTCAGAAAATTGTGATATTTTGACACTTTTTGCTCAAATTTCCGATTAATTTTATGAAATAAGAGCAAAAATCGCGTTGGCGGCGCCTGCGGCGGGCTATAGAGTCCCCCCTTACCATCCCCCCCCCTCCCAGGCCGGTCTCGCCACGCCCTTGACAATGGCCCAGCCCAGCATGGACAACGTCGCCATTTTCGGCTCCTGCGGTTCGGTGCTAGCTTGGAATGGAACACGACCCGTTTTCCCCCATTCGCTGTGCCTAGCCGACTTCGTTTGCAAACAGAAATATGCGCAGAACGGAACAGAAGGAAGTCTACGCGATGCGTGAGGAACAGTCGATTACACGCATCCATGAATCACGAGCATCACCAACGTACGAGCGAAACATGCACCTATCTTTCGCTGTTTACGTTTAAGTTCAACGACTAAGATGAGAGGTTAAACTACGCACCGTCTGTGCTCCGGCATCATGCAGACAAAGGCACGTTCGCCGTAACAATGCTGTTAAACGTCGCTTTCGAACAGCCCGCTTCCGAGCGAGACGAAAGGTAAACAACGATGACGCGCGGTAAGTACACTTCAGCACGCTCGTCAGCACTTAGCTGATGAACGGTCGGGGGACAAGGAAGAATGACTTCGCCCAAAACTTACGTATTCTGAAGGAAAGCAAATCTGATTCGGATAGCAAACAGTGTGATTGGGATAGACGGCGCGTGTTTACTGCGGAAACAAGCAGTAAGGGAGCGTCCAGAAAATACGTCAGCGCGATGTGCGGGCTACAGTTGCGGAAAGCGAGACATGATTATGGTACAACAGAGGGTATTGGTCACCCGGCTTTGTCCAGGTGTTCTGCGTTCTGCGCACCTTCGACTCGCAGCCCGTCCCCCTCAAGTGAGGGGTCTTTAATGGACGTTGTAGGCTTTCGCCTCAGGCATCTGCTACGCATCTACTACCTGTGCTTTAAGCTTTAGACATTCCAAACATATGACCTCTCTTCAGGACAACTCTTTTCAGTTAGGCTTTTACAATGCATATTTTTTAATACAAATGTATTCTGAACAACTTCTTTCGGTACGGCTCATTTCTTTAAGTGGGGACTAACCGTAATTACCTAACTGAATGGAGCTGTGCTGAAGAAGGGAGCTCTAATGCAAACACCATTTTAGCTCTTCCCCACTTCCAGTACATCGCCCGACTAGTGAACGAACTGCACAGCCAGCCGTCGGACTTTTGGAGGAGCGACTTGGTATACCTTCGCCACTGGATGTGGAACACGTGGCTGCCGGAAACGCATGGCGAAGGGCGCGCGGCGAGGTCGACGACCAGCGAGAACTACGTGTTCAATCCGTTCCAGTTCTATCGGAGGAAGCGGGAGACGAGAAAGCCGCGCGCTGCAAAGTCTGACTCCCGAGAAACTTGCACCGCGTGATTCTGTGCAAAACGATGAGTAAAGACTGAGGTTTTTCTCATTTACGGCTGAGCGAACCCCCGAATTTCTGCTACCGGGCCGTACAATTACGTATTGGACAGACAGTTCTGGGTTCTCACTTAGACGGCGTAAGAACGGGAAAGAAAGAGAACGGGCAGGGAAGTGCGAATCCGAAATTTTAAAAGGAGGGGAAACTTCATGTCAACAATAGCTTTTTATTTCAGCTCCTATTTCACACATAGCAATTATTGTGGAGGCGGAAATAGCGGTTCTGCCTCGGGAAGCGCCTCCGCTTCGGTCTTGCCCGGCTTCCAGTACGACTTGATGTCGTTAATGGTTGCGACGAACCGACCCTGCACACTTCCCCTCCCTATAAAGTTGGCGTCTCGTTTTTTCTCGTCATGCTAAAATTTTGTGCTAGAACTTTCCCCTCCCGCTAAAATTATGGGTAAATTTTCCGCTCCCGTCAAAATTTTCTCCTCACGCTAACAGGACAGATCCCTCGCAATGATCCTGCCTAGCATGTTTATGCACCGGGCGGCTCTGCGTTGCATCAAACAACTTCACAGGTCTTGCGTCGCATGTTCTGGCATCGCGCATTCATTGCGCACGTCCTTCTGCTTTGTGGGTCACTGCTTCGCGTGATGACTCAGCCTTGCATGCTCAGGATTCGCATGCTCATGGTCCGCACAATTCTACTTCGTCAAGGTGTAAGCTTCGGACTAAAGGTCGGCACCCGTACCGTATTACGGCCCGTACCGTACCGTACTGCCGTACTATCGGTATGGGTTGGTCAGTACGGTACGGCAGTACGGTACGGGTGGGGTTTGCCGATCTTTACTTCGGACCAGCCAGTCAGAACAAATAGTCGTCTCAAGGTCATAATTCTTGGGTAAAAGGATATTAACTTTATTCTAGCGCCTAAATTCATCATAGCACATCCGGTTAAAATTCAGACGATGCTCGAAGGAACATGTTTTAAACAGCTATGAGTTTACACATGCATGCGCCGATTCTTAGAAAATAAGGTACAGGAAGAGGAGGATGAGCGCGGCCGCGATGAAGTAGGTGTACGTGCCGCCTGGACCGTCCTTGAAGCCCGGGTCCCGGGTACGAGTCGCCGCTTGGAGCCGCTCGTCCACCTTGATGATTGCGTCGCGAGCTCCCGGCCACGCGTTGGGTCCCTTGAGGCGGTAGGCGTATGGAACGACCGCTCGGAAGACCAGGTGGTAGGCGAGCACCGGGTCCGAGACGACATAGTCGAGCGGGTTCGGCACGCAGCCCAGCAGGTTGCCCATCTCGTCCATGTAGTCGATGAAGTCCACCTGAATTGTTTGTTTATTGGGCGTAACAGACTTTGGTCAGCATGGGATGCTTCAAACTGGCCATCTGCGGTGGCATCAAAGTTATGCACATGCCACCGAATTTCTCCACTTATCATGGATGGTGGCATACAAACCTTTCAACACACGTACTACGCCACCATACCTGTCACACCTGGGTGTTACAGGTACAGGCGTGCCACCCAAAACACTCCACGGATACCGGTCACAAATGTGTCACTCAGCTTGCTACCGAAGCGTTACTTTTGGCCACATCAAGAGACGCCAAAATCCGACCAATATGTAATGCCTAGTGTGGCGCACCTGGATCGTATGCCTAGGGCTGTCGACGTATCGATCGCGCAGAGAGCGCTGATATTCCTCGATTTCCTCGTCCATCTTACTGCCGCTCGGAAGTTTCACTCGGCCGGTGGCATGGTGGAAGAAGACTCGTGCTTGCATCTCGGCCACCGGGAACAAGGCGCCAACAGGCTAAAAATCTGGTGGAAGTGCTGCTAGTGTATGGAATTTAGTTTACCTGGCAGAGGCCAATGATGGCAAGAGAATTGTGCTTCGCGAGCGTTGTTGGCCACATGTTCTTGTAGAGGCCCTGCACGTGGTTGTTGTGGACCGGGATGAGCTTGCCGTTCTGAACGTTTCCCTAGTTGTTTTCCCGCTGGGACAACAAACCTCCAAAAGCGGGAAGTCGAACTTGTAGCCCGTTGAGAGGATCACGTTGTCCACCGGCTCCGTCACAGTACCGTCAATCCATTCGATGCCGGTCTTTGTGAAGCGCTTAATGTCAGGCTTAACGACAATCGTTCCCTGCAGGATTCGCGACGGAATGTCGTCGCTCATCGTCGGGTGCTGGGCGTTCGGAGCGTGCTTGGGCTGAAGCCCATAAGCATTGTGGTCAAAATATTCGAAGAACTCCTGACGACGCTTCCAGTTTGTGTAGCCGGGGATCTTGTTCTTGTACCAGTTCCAGCGGTTGTTCAGGCTCATGTCGATTGGGCGGCCGTAGTCACCGAGTTTCGGAAGAACCCATGCGCCTCTTCGAGTGGACAAGTACACCTGGAAATGGAAGCTGTTGAAATTGGAAGAGAAAAAACGGTCCTCTTATTTCACCCTTTCGGCGCCATCCGAGATCACCAACAAAAAATACTGTACTTTAGCACCTTACCGTACACCAAAATGCTAATTACTGAATGTTTTGGCAACTTAAAGTACTGTACCACTTTGTACTAACTTCATCAGTGAACGTAACAGTACAGTAAGCGTCTTCCTTACAGAACGTTCGTACAGTAAATTTCCTACTAGCGCTGCGGCTTACGTACTGTGAAATTACCTAGCTATTGAAGTCAGTTGGCTAGTTGCACACTGACCTCCACGATTGCAACTTGCCAATCGAACCCACCTGCTTGGAGCATCGGCTCAACTCTGCGACCACGTCCGCTCCCGAGTTTCCGATTCCGACGCCAACGTTGACCTTGTCCTCGAATCCATGGAAGTCCTTGTACGAATGTGAATGGATGATCTTCCCTTGGAACTGATCTTGACCAGGCCACGGCTTTGGCCAGTTGGGAAACGCATGGTGGCCGACGGCGAGGAGCACGTAATCGAAGGTTTCCCTCCGACTTCCGTTGTCGCTGAAGACATGTAAATGAGCAACACGTGTTGAAAAAAGTGATCAATTTTTTACGACCGACGCTGGTATTTTTCGGGACTGCGGACACTGTTGCTTCCCGTTAAGCTTACTTGTCTCGGAAGATTACATCCCACTTCCCCGTGCGCTCGTAGTCAGACGAGCGCTCGATGTTCTCGACGGTGTGGTTGAATCGAATGTGCTCCACGACACCGTGGTGCTCCGCATACGAACGGAAATACTTGAGCATCTCCGTATTGTGCATGAATGGCGACGATTCCGCAGGCGGAACGTAGTCGGAGAAAGCAGACATTTCCTTGGACGTGTTGATGACCGTGGACTTCATGACGGAGGACACTAAACAGTAAGCTTATTACTATCGCGGAGAATAATCTTTTTGAGAGAATATTACTGTACGAGAAATGACCATACTGTATTCCAGGTAACAGTACAGCAGTAAGTAAAAGTAACAGTAACCGAAACAGTAATTTAGTTACAGTATCGCACTACTTTACAGTACTCATAATATACAAGTACAGTAAGCACGGACTTACAGTTTGTTTCTTCCGCTTTGTACACCCAAAGCCCTCCGGTCTCTCCGGAAGCCTCGAAGATCACCGTCTCCATGCCGTACTCCAGCGCCCACCTGAATCCAACGGTAAGTCCAATACTCAGTCAGGTGTCGATACCTTGCGCCAGTTAAGCCGCAGGGTCCAGCGCCGATGACTGCGCACCGCTTTCCTGTCATCTTTTGAGCCTAAAAGATACGTCTATGCTTTTACGTTGGTGGAAGAAAAGACAATCGTAGCCCGGGTAATGACTCCGCTTCCTTGGTCTTTTAAAAACAGATCGTTCGGTCCAAAAGCACGTGATGGCTTCCAAACAAGTGGCGGTAAATAGGCGGCGTTGCTTAGACGACGCCCTTCCAACTGATAACCTGACGACGAAGGGGACCCCGTTAGTTCGACGGTGGCAAAAAATGTTTATTAGTGCTACGGAATTCCTAAAGATCGAGCAAGTGTTTATGGACTCAACGCTGTACTGAACAACGTCTCAACTGTTGAGCATATTTCGTGCCACAGAGCACAAGACACATTTACCGAACAGCTTGATGACAACGAATCCCAACAGCGTCAATGCAAGAGTGCCACCATGTCCCTTAGGGTTAAGGACAGTTTTGGCAGAGGAAGGGCTATTACACTTGGGCAGGGCAAAAATGCAAACAATTACTTTGAATCCGCTGGCATAGAACATGGCTATGTGTTTCTACACAAAACAGTTTCCGTTCTGAGAATCGCTGGACAGGAAAGCAACAATCTTTGTCTGCTCTTGCATTGAGCTTAGTGTGGGAACGACGCTTTAGCCAGAACAAAGCGGTCGTGCGGAGTACCGCGTTAAAGCTCTCTGTGGACCACGTATTCTCCAGTCGACTTTTAAGGAAGCAAAAGTTGTTTGTGAATGAAGGTCATGTGAAGTGCATCACTTCTCGACGGAATTTCGCACTTTGATCAGCAACGAGCGACGCGAAGTGCAGTGCACTTCATCGCGTTTCATTGATAGAACAGTACGGAAGTACTGTCCACTGTACGGTGGGGCCATGCGGAGCGGTCGCAATGCACTAGCGAAAGGCTTTGTTTGTGCGCAAAAGTGCAATTAAATTATAGACTACTGATAAGGCGCTTTTTGTGGAGCACATAAACCGCAAAGACTGCTAGCGGTGTGACCGCTGATTAGGCGCTTTCTGGCAAAACACTTCCGCGTACCGGTTGTCGGCCGATCGGCGTCGTTTCTGCAGCCATTTGATAAAAGTGCAAACGAATATAGCTGGCCAAGACGATGCAATACTGTTCCACGAGAAGAGATCTGTGCAAACGGCACCACACGTTGCTAGGTGCTTGAACAATCGATTATTCAGTGGAATTGTATTCTTCGAAGCAATCACGAGCTTTGGATAGGATCACATTCGGACATTGTCTTTTACAACGGAGTCTTGCATACAAAGCTTGAAGTACGCCAAAACACTGTTAGGTAGTTTGCACCAATCACGTCAACGAGGTGTTTCGAGGTGCTCTCGGATATCCAGGTCAAACAAAATCAAAGACTGAGTCCGTGGAAGCAACTTTATTTCTTGACGGCATATAAATCGTACAGCAACGAAATACATGCAGACTTACCGTACGGATCTAAACGATAGGCACTTACACTGCAGAGCGTTTGTAGCGGTTAGCACCGGTCTACTTCCGACTCGCCTACCAACTGAAATTTCGTCCAGGTCAGAGCAGAGAGGATATTTGTGGATTTCCTGGCAATGAATTTGTACTTTCATCGTTTTTTTTCTTTTTGACTTTTTAATTCGTTTCTTAAAACTTTAAATGTCAGAGTCCCAACTGCCTACTAAGTTGTTTTTCATTCTGGCAAATCTAACAGCCTGCTCAGTTACTAGTTGCGCTACTACTCCTTGCAGATGACAAGCTTTCCACCGCGCCGAAGCCCGTATTCCATAGTTGCAAGCAACAACGGAGCCAGGTTGCGCCAGGGTAAACCATCTTAGAGAAACCATACGTAGTCCACCAGGAAGGAACAATCAGAATCAGCATCACCGATTTCAGCGGTTTAAAAATGACTGTAAACAAGAGTGTTTTCACGCATTTTATGCCTTCAGCGGGCCGTTACACGAATTGCCACTGACACCTTCCATGGGTATGAAAGCCCTAGCTGAGGTGTTGAGCTTCAGAGTTTGAGCTGCACAAACATCCGAGGAGCAAACTTCATCAAGGTTTATTAAGACGGGTGGGTTGCTCTCTTCTGCGCGTATATCTTGTGATTTCTTCGCGCACTTGCGCTCTATTCTCGTACACACCCGTTAACCTTCCTGTTTATGTGACGAGCTCCCTGTTTCTTTGGATGTGTGTTTAACATACGTTGCAGAAGAGAATATTTATTCAAGCGCGAAACACGAAAAGCATAAGCGATGACAGCAGGGAAGTCAAAGTCAAAGTTGGAACAAACTGAAACTTGGAATAAGACGAGAACGTGTTTCTCAATGTCGATGAAGAGAAGGGTCATCTGTAAAGATGACCTGTGTTATGTATATTTGACCTCATTGACCTCTCATTAGGTAGTTTATTTTTGTTAGTTTCGGTGAAGGTTTGACTCTCTCGTCTTCTACATACATGTGTTTCTTACTTGTGTTTATGCCACTTCAAACAAAAGACCATGCAAATGAGTATTACCTGGAAGAACTGCGGACGAACTGCTGCTGCTCGTACCTAAAGCAGTCGGTATTACTGTAAGCCACATGAATTTATTGTCGTTTTAGACGTTAGTGTTTGAGCCCTCGTTACAGTAACTGGGTGTCTTGATCTACAGTAAATCAACGTACTTATTGAGCAGCCTTCGGCACGGCACCGACGCCACCGCCGCGTTTCGGCACGAATCCACCGCCACGTCCACGAGCTGCAGCGCCGCCGCCGCGACTCGGAGCAGCGCCACGTGCAGAAGCAGTCGATCCGTTGCTAGCGGAATGTGTCGGCTTGCGATCGTCCTGGCTTGCGTAGAACTCTGCCTGGAATCACCTCTTGATAGCACTCAAAAACATTAAGGAGTTTACCTCGAGAGCTTCAGCCTCTCGTGCAAGTGAATCCATCATTGGCTTTTTCGAGACCACCGCTGCTCGGTCAGCTTCATGCATTGCGCGCTCCGCTTCATGTCCCCGTTCTCTGGCTGAAACACGTCAGGGTAATGCGAAAACACACAAGCTAAAGCATGCGCATGTTAGCGCGTGGCGCCAGTGCTTACCCCATAGTGGCGTATCCTCGATTTCGACGCCGTCAATCTCCAGCTTGCCACCGGGCGTGAAGAGCCGCCGAAACACGTTGAGCACCGCCGCCATCCGCATGTGCGCAACGTACGCAGCGCCGACGGTCTCCACGCGCACATGAGCCGGACCACCGAAGTGCGCATAGCGTGGGTCGCCGGTTCGGAGGAGTTGCTCCTCCTGAAAACGTTGTTGCAAACCATGAACCCAAGAGAGCGCCTTTGCCCAGCGTGTTTCACCGTTGCAGCAAAAAACAACAAGCAAGTAAAACGCACCCGCTGACGATCCTTCGTCGTACCGGCGCCCAGAACGGCTAGCTGGCACTTGTATTTCTTCGAAATGAGATGGGCGTTAGCGCCCTTCGTACCGAGGATTTTACCGACGAAGTTAACCTAAAGTAAGGTTGCCATGCATCGCAAGGAAGCTGCATTCGTACATGAGGGTACTTGTAGAGAGGAATGAGAACGCGCTTTGTGACTCGAATTGGCTTGAGACTGTCCACCTCCACCCAGTCAGGATCAACATCGTTGTCCAAGCGGTAGCATTCTGCAAAAAAAAATCACTAGTTACAAATGGATATTGGGCAGGTCAATGTACCTTCACGGAGAAGCCGACGCGCATGGCGCAAGTTGTCCGAGTATTCTGGTGGGCACTGATCAATGAACGCCGTTTCCTAAAATAAGAAAACTGAAATTACATCCATTAACGGTGATATTACAGTTCTATACGGGTCACTCATTTGGCCACAAAGCATGCTAGGACCGTGGCGCAGTCCAGGTCACAACCAGATAGCCAAGGCATTAACGACTGAAAACGCTGACTCACCTGCTTCATTTCGAGTAGCGCCATGCGTGCTTGCTCCTCGACGGGGCTCCCTAGGTCCGGTGCGTGTCGACTCGGAGGCACCATATAGCCCGTGACCGATGGTGGAATGTACGGCAATGCGGCATTGGGCGGCGGGGCGTCGTTGATGAGCGGGCGCTTTCGTGGCGCCGACATTGCGCTCGGTGCTGGCGGTGGTGGACCACGCGCCGCATCCGCACCGTTTGACCGATGTGGGTAGCTCTCCCGAGAGTCCGGATAGCTCTCGTGCGGTCGCGGGTAGCTCTCGCGAGGATGTGGATAGCTCTCGTACGGATTCGGACTGCTGTGCGGACGCGGGTAGCTCTCACGAGGATGTGAGTAGCTGTCGCGATAGTCCGGATAGCTCTCGTGCGGACGCGGGTAGCTCTCGTCCGGACGTCCATAGCTCTCGCGAGGGTACGGGTGACTCTCAGGCGGACGTGCGTAGCTCTCCGAAGGTGCGCGTGTTTCCCGGCCGTGCTCTCCGTAGTAGGCACTCGGCTCTCGTTGGTAGCTTGGCTGACGGTCGTAGTCGCTAGGAGCGGTGGAAGTCGGATAGTCGTAAGCAGTGGATGGTGCGGCCGGTCTGCGTGTGGTCCAACTGTCGTCTGCGTACTCCGGGGCTGCGGTCGAGTTGCGATAGCGCTCATCGGCGTAGCGGTCAGCGGGCGATATTGGGAGCACTGAAACTGACTCATATTAGGTACTGTACTGAAAACAACGTGTCTGCTTTATTTACTGTACCATTTTTGTGCTATTTTCTTACTGTACTGCAAAAAATACTGTATGGATTTCCACTAAAGATTTTCAAGTTAACTGTAAAATTACTGTAAAAGTCTCCGCTAAGATTTCCCTACGTTTACTGTACTGACCTCGCTCCGACGCTCGGTCACTCGGCGGCGGTGGAGGTGGCGGCGGCCGCTCCGGAGGCGGTGGCGGAATGTACGCGGGTCGGCTCCAGTCACGCACCGATCCGACGCCTTCCATCTCGTACGAATGGGCGGACGCTACTGCGGCGGCATCCGACGTGAAGTCGTGTCCAGTGTGGCGGGCGTAGTCGCGGTTGTGGTCCTCTCTGCGTCCGCTTGCGTCATGGCGACTTGTTGTGCCGCCCCGCTCGAGGATCTTCATCACTGGGTTCGGAGGCGGGGGCGAGTCCGCAAGGCCCGGGTAATTCTAAAGTAGCGGCTTACATATCACCTGAATACGAGTGTCCATTAAGCTTTTTGCGTTTGTCTCGCCTAATTCTGCCTGCTTCAAAATCGAATACTGGATTGCCAGTCCTGACTCCTTGTCAGGACTAGTTTTGGATTAGAAACCGAAAGGAAATTTCGACGCATGCCGCAAAAGGTTCGTATTCGACCTTCAAGTTCGTTCAAGGGTAACTTACCGCCATTTCCTTCCTAGTAGACGGAACTCGTTAGAATGTTGTCGGAAGGTGGCCTAAATTCCAAGGATTAAATTGTCTTTCGGTTCAAATGAAGCCGTGCAAGTTCTCACGCAATATCCGAACAATTAGTGAATGTCCACAGCCAAAACTGTTCTGCGATGATGACGGACATTTTCCGAATTTATGGGAAGACTTTCGTTTTTGTTGATTTCTTGCTCAGATATTGGGAAATTCAAGCCACTGTGGAGATCATGCATTAAACACCGCATGTATTCACATTCCAGGCTAAGATTCCAGGCTCATTGGTAAGTCCGCAGCACGTAAGCCACTCTCCATTGCGCACCGTAGTCGCCCACGACGTTCAGAAAATTCGCTTCAAGACGCCGGCACAACCTAACAATACGAATCGTGGGATTTATGCGTCCGATGGGCGCGAGTGAGGCGCACGCACTCTGTCGCGTGCTCTCGCCGCTCTGATAAACTCACGAGAGCGCCTGCACTCTGCTAGCGCATTGGCTTTCTAGCAGCGTGCTCTCTTAATGGAGGCAGTTTGCACGCACGCATGAGAACAGAGCTACGAGAGCGCTACCTCGGCGGTTTTGGCCTGTCCTCGCAGACGTTCTCTCTTCGCAGTTCTCCCATGTCGCGGTGCTCTCCGCGAAAACTCATAGCACACGCGGCTCTCTGCTGGTCCCAGTGGGTCCTGACTGGAAAGCCTTCAAGCGCGAGAGCCCCTTCGAACGGTCACCGGTCAGCGTCTTCTTGTCCCCATTCCCCAAACTGCATTCATAACTCCCGACCGTCGGTCCACATGGTCGGTCGGTTTCCAAACTCCTGGGCCTTTCTGGAATTTTAGGTCAAACATATGGCTATGTTTTCTGCGGGTTTACGGAGTAGAAACATATTCATTAGCAAGGAAAAAGTCATTAGTAGGCTACGGAATAGGCCTAGTTTTCTAGCTTATTTTTGGCGAGTGCAAGTTCTATATTGCAACAGCAGATAACTTAATTTAGGATGTCAAAAAGTCGGCTTTTTATCGAAATTCTACTCCTATTTCGGCCTGTTGAGGTGATGAACTTTAGCCCTGGAGTTCTAATGGAGTCGGAAGTTTCCACTAAAGGATTCTAGCGGCATAAATCGACTCTCATGGCCGTTGCAAATCGCCAAAGCCTGGAAAGCAAAGAACACTGCACGTATTTTTAATTTTCTTGACGTGTTCCTAAAAAATACATCTTGTTCACCGTATTTTTCTGGTCCAAAAGAAGCACTTTTCTGCTTTGTAAGGCCCTTTTTCTGTCATTTACGTGCGTGTACATTGCATTGATCTATCTTGTACGATACGATTTCCTCTTTAACAGCGCTCTCTTTAGAACCTCTACCTCTACCGCAACGACCAACGACGATGAACAGGAGCAGCACGTACGACCTGCAGGAGCTGCACGATGAGTTCTTCAGGTACGCGGCCCACTGCGATTCAACGAACTTGCTCTTGAGAGCAGCTCTAAGTCTTGTCGTCCATCGCTTCCGTTGCTCTCCCACCAGGGCTGGGCTGATCCTGGTTGGGCTACTAGTCCTGGCCCTGAGGATTCTCGTCCTGGGCCTCGTCGTGAGAAACATCCCATTGGGCAGGTCCTGTTGCTGGTCCTTTGGCCTAAAGGTCTAGGTCCTGGTCGTCAGAGAAATTCGATTTCCTGGTCCTGGTGCTAGTATTGGCCCTGAGGGTCTAGGTCCTGGTACTCAGAAAAACGTGCCCCGCCCTGTCTTCAATTAGGTGGCCGCTATGTCGACACTAAGGATGACCGTTTTTAGACGCGCTCTCTGCATCAACGACGCGAAGAACCGCTTCGCCTTCTTGCGAGAGTAGGTTTCCGATCGGAGCTTCAGCTTCACTAACGTGAAGCGTTTAGGTCCATCCTGATCTGCGAGCGCTACTGGAACGAGGCGGACCGCGGCCGACTCGTCAAGAAGCTCGTCACCACCTTTCTGAAGGAGTACAACGGGCGGCCCGCCTTCCGCACCGACGTCCGCATGCTCGACATGTGGCGGCTCCTGGTAAGTCCACTCTGGTCGGATTGCAGGGGCTCAGTCAAAGTTGCGACTGAATTTAGTTAGAGGTTTCAGCTAGTTTTCCACTTCGTTTCTGAGAAAAAATTAGTTTCAATCACTTTTCCGCTGAGTTTCGGGCTCAGTTTCAGTACTGGAATTTTCAGTTCAGGTTATACTTTTCAGTTCAAGTCTCGGACTGTCAGAAATTGTTTCGGTCCCAACCGTAGCCTTAATCTTTCTGCATTTTAGGGCAAATACAGCCAGGAGTACGGCATGGCGGGCGTGCTGGAGAAGGTCGACGAGACCGGCTACTTCCGCGAGGCCGTCCCCTTCTACGAGATGTGGGCCGCGCACTTCTCGCTCGAGGGCCGCTGGGAGGACATGGAGCGCGTCATCGACAAGTGCCGCGAGCGATGCCCGCTCGTCAACGGTGAGCTGGAGGCGCGCTTCGGACACCTTCGGCCGGGACCCGAACAACGTACGTTTCGAATACTAGCGACTTGTCTGAGCGCGATTTGCGCATTCATAGCACGCATGGGCCAGACTCGAATGCTCGTGTAGATGCCCGCATGCATTGCTTCATTCCTGTTGCATTGCCTTTCGGACTTCTGTCATCCTAGTCACGCATGTTTGTAGCTTTGGACACAACGACGGCTTACACGCATGCTACCATGCCATGAGATGCATGCATGTATTGTGAGCCACATGCGGTCGCATGCACGTAAATTGCGAGACAATAACAGGCACATGTGTTGTCCGGTCGCTCGCATGCGCGCAGTCGGAGGCGTACATGCATGTGTCCCCGTGCGCAAGCAGCAAGCACACGCGAATGCATGATGGCCCGCATGTATACATGAACGGCCCGGTTTAGCGCATGCTTGTCGATGAGCAAGTACCATTACAGTGCATGCGTGTGTGACATGCGTACTCGCATGCAGTCCAGGGCATCTTCTATACCTGCCCTGTTATCGAAGTATACGGACTGTTTGGCATCCAATTTACCTTTTATTTTAGCTGAATTCGAGCAGCCGTCCCTCCACATCCCAGCCGACGAGTCCATGGTGATGCTCAACCGCGTGGTGGTGGGCCGCACGTTGCCACTCGTAGCGACCGGCCGACGCAACTACAGTTCGCCATCGTCGCCGCAGTGCGCCAAGGAGCCGCCCGCCGAAGCGCCTATTGCACACACCGATGCGCCGCCGCCGGAGGAGCAGATGCAGGTGGATGAGGGCGTCGAGGAGCAGCCGTGGCCGGAGCTCACACCGCCGCCGCGCAATGAGCAGCCGCAGGAGAAGAAGTCAACAACGCCGGAGATCGCCCCGCCGCCGCCGGAGGAGCACAAGGAGAAGGAGCAGTCGGCGGCGCCGCAGGCCGCTGTGTTGCCGCACCCGCCACCATACGAGGAGCAGTACTCATTCGAGGTGGACGCGCAGAAGGAGAACTCCACCGACGAGCTGGACCCGTTTGCATCGCCGGCCGTCAAGAAACCCAAGTCGCGTGTCACCGGCGCACCGCCACCAGTTCTCGCCGCGCGCATTCGTCAAGAGCCACCGCAGGAAAAGGTGAGGCACGAACGACCGGAGCATTGTATCTGCCAAGGTTAACAGCTTTCGGAAAGAAAGTTCAGCGCGCTCAGCAAAGCCTTTTAACTTCTGCTCGGTGCATCGAGTGACTGGACGGTTAAGCTATCCGCAAAGTTTAACGCATAGCGCGCCAAGGTTGAGCTAGCGTGATCTGAGCTGGAGCGGTTTGAGCTTTCTCAGCTGGACATTTTGCTACACGATACGGTACAAGAAGGCGCCTCGAGCATGCGAGTGTAGTCGTCGATGCGAGCTTGTTGGGCACGAGGCTATGCTTTCGCTAACGACGATTCATTACTGCACAAGATGGGCCGCATAACCGCTAGGTTGCGGCCAGGGCTGGGCAGGTCCTGATGCTGGAGCTTTCGTACGCAGCTTGAGCGGTAGGTGGAATGGTTGAGTTGCTTTTGGCGTGTGCGAGTAAGCTGGGCATTTCCATGAGTTGTTCGTCGTATTGTGTATCTGTATTGGCCAGCTGAGCTCCGTTTTACCTAGCTCAGTACGTTGTATGTAACGAGCAGTTGATTGAGCAAACACTCATTAAATCATCATTAAAAAGCATAAACTCGTGTCACTTAACACACGCATCGTTTGACGACTAACGCTGTGGTATTCTAGGCCAGCCCACAGCTGCGCTCGCCCCCAGTGTCCTTCCTCAACGACAACGACCCGACGCTGGCGGGCGCCCACGGCAAACCTGCCACGCAGGGCGGCGGCAAAACCTCCACGCCCAACAAGATGAACCGCCCCGCGTTCGAGCTCGAGGACACCGAGCAGCCGCCGCGTCGCATGGGCTTCGAGGAGGAGGCGCCGGAGAGCGGCTCTCTCGACGACGACTTCCTCTGCATGGAGGAGGCCCGCGACAAGCCGACGGAGCTCTTCACCTTCGGCGCTTCGCAGCCGCCCACCGAGGGGGCGCTTTCGCGCCGTCTCAGCATGGTACGTTAGCACTCATGCCTTCCTTTACATGCCTGCCTAATGCCTTAAAATATGCTTTCATTTTAGAACAAGAACGCCCTCGACCCGATGCTCGGACCGAAGGCGGCCGCCAAGCCCACGATCGCCGCTGTGAAGGTAAAGAAGGCAATCGAGGCGTTTCCATCCGCTAATCTTGCGTACTTTAGCCGCCAACGAAGACCACCACGACCGCGGACATCGAGAACCTCATGCGGGACATCGACCTCGGCACGTCGACGACGAACACGGAGTCGGAGGGCGCGGAGAGCGAGCCCAACGCGGCCGACCTCCTCGAGACGACCGGCCTCGGCAACGTCATGTACGTTTAGCTCTTTGCTCAAGCACGTTCATCCTTAGACTAGGGCATCCCTCTTGTCCAAGCATGATCACCTTAGAGTAGCCCATCCTCTTTACCGGTCATTGTCACCTTAAAGTTCATCCTCCGCCTAGTATCCTCCGCTTAGTATGGCCGGTTTAGAGTGAGCCATTCTCCTCTTTCACCGTTCGAAAATCCACGTGTTAACCCGTGCATTTAGTGAGGTGATCAAGGGCGATGTCAACCCTTGGGACGAGAACGTCCGCCGCGATATTATGGATCGGGGCCACACCAACTGCAACAAGCACGATATGGTAAGCCAGCGGAAGGCCATTCGCTTTCTAACCGCAGTTTTAGAGCGAGACGTGCCAGAAGCTGGACGTCCGCAAGAAGATCGACCTCGGCGGCGAGAAGTTCGAGATCCTCGCGCTGCTCGGCCAGGGCGGCTTCGCGAAGGTCTTCCGCGCGGTCTCCGAGGAGGACCACAAGCAGTACGCCATCAAGGTGTGTGCTTGTGCCTGCTTGGAACTTCGCACGGTCCTGTTACCGGCCCTCCATTCTGTGCTTCCCCCTACACTTGGTGCCGATGCCTGCAGGGCCATTACGGAGCTCTCGGGAGCCCGTTCTGGACACCTTGAGGCGTGTCCTTGACTCCCAGGACCCATACAAAACGTCCGCCGATCCTTCGAGACTCGTTCGCCTTCTAAACGTCTAAAGTGCTGAAGCTCGACCTCCATTCGCCCATACATCAATGCATCACGAGGGCCTTGCGGGACTACTTCTGTCTTAGTTTGACCTGTCAGGGCTTGTTCTCGCCCTACAGGCCCTATAGGGGCTAGGGCTGGGCAGGTCCTGGTCCTGTGGTGCTCTGGGCCTAGGTTCTTCACCATTCACCGTACCGTATAATACGGCTGCACGGTACGGGAACGGACCATACGACGGTACGGCTGCCTACGTCTGTCTCTCTCTCTCTCTTAGTCTTCGATAGGCCTTTGTAGACCTCTTGAGGACCATTCGGAATCTTTGGGAGCACTCCCGTTCCACTTGTATGCATCACTAACTAAAGACATGACTTCATTTAACTTCGTTCCATTTCAGTACCAGATCCCGCCGTGCCCGTGGGAGGCGTACGTGTGCAACGAGCTGCAGCGCCGCGTTCGCAGCGAAGTCCGCGACTGGCTGATGTCGTTCCGCGACGCGTTCATCTTCACGAACGCGAGCGTGATCGTCTACGACTTCTTCCCGCACGGCACGCTCCTGGTAAGCGTCGTTTCCTCCAACTTCCGGTCTACACCTAACGACTTTCAGGACCTCAGCAACCGCTACAAGCAGTCGCAGATGGAGATGGACGGCACGATGCTGGCGATCCTCGGCACGCACATTGCGATGATCCTCGAAGCGGTCCACGGCGCGCGCATCATCCACGCGGACGTCAAGCCCGACAACTTCGTCGTCGTCGGACCGTACGTGACTCTCCTTCACTTCGTTCCCACTGTTCCGCTCGGGACGCTTCAATCTGAGCTTGTAATGCTCCAGTACGAGCTTGAGATGGTCCATTCCTAGTTTGACCTGCTCATGTCCAAGCTTGAGATGCTCCAGCACGTGCCTGAGAGTGTAAAATTCAAACAATGTCCTCTTGTCCCAGTAGGAGAGCGATTAACGGTCACTGCTTTTCAGGATTCCGACGCACACCAACTGGCAGGAGGTGACCGCTCGACCCGTGCTGAAGCTCATCGACTGGGGCCGCGCCATCGACATGCGCTACCAGGAGGGCCGCGTGTTCGTCGGACGGGCCGGAACGCAGTGCTTCGACTGCATCGAAATGCTGGTACGTTCTTAGCAGATGTCGGATATGCAACTAACTGCCTTTCCCCTGTAGAACGACCAGCCGTGGACCTACCAGACGGACTACTACGGCTTCTGCGCGACCGTCTACGTGCTGATGTTCAACGAGTACCTCAAGACGGTGGTCGACGCGATGCGCAAAAAGAACGTGCCGCTCAAACCCATCAAGAAGTAAGTTCAAGGGACTCCCATAGATATAAGCTGACCATCATCGAAAGATCGGAGACAGGTGTCCGATATTGGAAATTCAAACTGATCATCCGATATCGGATGGTCATGAGGAGCGATCCGGTTTACTGTCCGACACGGGTATCGGATGGTCGTATAGAGGGCCATCGGACGTACGGTATCGTCCGATATCGGAAGGTCAAGTGTCGACATTCGGCATATCGAGAGGTTCATCGAAACACGGCGTCCGATATCGGAAGGTCCTGCTGATAAATTCGCTGCACCATCCATTATCGGAAGGTCATGACGAGCGATCCGGTTTATCGTCCGATATCGGAGGTCGAGCAGAAGGGAATCGGACGTACCGTCCCGTCCGATATCGGAAGGTTACGCTGAGACATCCGATGTGCCAAAAACCGTCCGATAACGGGAGGTCCATCAGACCTCGGAATAGGCTGTGTGTTCGCCCTCTAAGTGGCGTTGAATCCCATCTATGCTGACGTCCACCCGTTTCAGGCGCATCGTGCTGCAAACCATGTGGCAGGACCTCTTTGAGCAGTTCCTCAACATCGAGTCGTGCACCAAGCAGCCGGAGTGGCCCAAGATCACCGCCTTCATGCGCGAGCAGCTCAAATTCGCCTGGAGGGCCGACCAGCACGCTTGGCGCCAGGGACTGGAGCGCTTCAACGCGGTCCTCGCGAAGCAGAAGTAGCCGTCGGACGGAGACGTTCGGCCTTATTCCCCGCACATTTTTCTTTCACTTGTACTTATTTGGATCCATGTTCAGTGACCACGTGTAACGAGATTCCCCGAGCGGTGACAATGAATAAAGCGGTTTTCCTTCCAGAGAACTTCTGCTCGAACGCAACTATGATGGCACAGCTGAGCTTTAGATTGACCTAGACTACGTTTAAACCCGAGCCGGGCATTGACTAAAAGTGATGCGATCAAAGGCACGGAACTGATGTTGCCTATCGCAGGGCTGAACTAAACTTAGCATAAAGCTTAAAGAATTTTGACCCTGAGGAAATAGGCCTAAGCTTAAGGGCCAGTCTAGGCCATGGTTGCAGCCTTATAGCAGGGTGTGGCCGTACTCTCTCTGATCTTGGACAAGACTTCGAAGCCCAAATCCGAAGCCGACACGTACACATGGAACTAAGCCGCCGTTTGATATCCGCAAACGCTAGCATATGCGATCAGCCTCAGCCCTGTCGTAGCGATATGTCAGCCAAATAAGTTCTGGTATGCCGAACCGACTTGAGAACATTCACGATTCTTTTTTTACAGTTAGTAGCGGGACCGTCCAATGCGAACTTGAGAGGATATCATTTTTTGTAGAGGTACGAGTCAACGCAGTCCACCCACAAGTTCAAGACCTGGTTGTTGGGGATCGCTGGTAAAAAAGGCATGCGTGCATGTCGCTACGCTGCCACGTTTGGTTGGGCCCAAGCCCAGATTGTACGGGTGAGGCCCTCGTTTCCTAGGTTAACGGAACGCTATAGTGTTTATTCATCACTTTGTACCGATCAAAGCGTGCGAGGAAAAAATACAATTAACGATGAAAACATGTAAATGTTTCGAACAGACATCCTTGAACATATAGCATTACCTGGACCTAGACAAGAGCCAGCTTTTTCTGCTTTCTCAAAGTAGCGGATGGGAAACGTTGAGCCTACTTAAAAGCCTCACAAGCGAGCAAGGCACAAATCGGAACATTCAGCGCAAAGGTAAAACAATCAACGCAGGCTCATTCAAAAGGTCTTCGCCTTCCGGTTGATGGGCCGATGTGGAAACATGACCGGGTACCAGACGCGGTAGGTGACGAACCACGCGACCACCGCGACCAGCGCGCCCATGATCTTGTGCACCGGCGTGTGGTAGTAGAGCGACGTCACGAGCAGTTGGAAGTCCTAAAGTTGAGCGTTAAGCAGGCGTGGATACAGCCTTGGAAGGCATTGAAGCGCTTATTCCTGAACGCTCATCTCAGATGATCATCCTGGCGGCTCGTCGTGACTACTCGTGCTCACCGCTTACTCAGCCCGCTCGTCCGTAGCATTCATTAGCGCTATGCTCGGAGTGCTCATTCGGATGCTCATCATCGGTTATTCGTCGTTAACGCTCGCAAATCGCTGCTCCCAGTGTGGATCGTCCTGCCTCACTCTTCATGGACTTTCATCCTGGCTGGTTCATCTTGACTGCCCAAAAGCTTCCTCATAGTTGAACTTTGCCGCGACTGGTCACGCCGCTCATCCAACCCGCTCATGTTCATGTCTAGCGCTCATCTCTCTAATCTCTCTCTCGATCTCTAATGCTCATACGGATCGCTCTACCCGTACGGCTCGTCCATCACTGCGGTTCAATCGTCATTTGGGATAATCGGTTCGTACTGTTCGGATGCTGACCCCTCTTCCTGGTCACTCTTCCTGACTACCACTCGTCCTTACCGCTCATTCTGGCTGCTCGTTTTGGAGCTCGTTCTCTCCGCTTATCCTCAGCGCTCATATCAACTTTTTAATTCTAATTCTGACTGCTCATCCCGGTCGAGCGTTGTGGCCTCTCCTCCAATCCGCTCACTTTTGCTGTTAATCATCCTGGATGCTCACAGTGACAGCTCACCGTTGCAGCCAAAACGACCGATCATTACTGCCGCTCAAAACGTACCCATAGCAGGTGGAGGACGAACATGCCGAGGAAGAGCGCCTGGACGAAGCGCGTCGACGCCTGGTAGTTGTCGTGGTCCGCGCGGTTCGGCGTATGCTCGGGCGAGGAGCGTGGCGTGGAGGGCCAGTTGCGGAAGGAGCTCGACTCTTCCGTCATGAGCAGGATGCTGAAGACGAGCAGGAACGCGTGTCCGCTGATGTCGATGCCGGGGATCCACTTGCCGCCCTGAACGGAGCACTGGTTTCGCAGAGCGCCGTCCACGCCGTGGCACTTGCCCGTGGCCCTCTCGAATGCGACGAATCTGAATGGAACGAAAGGTGGATCGGAATCTGAGCAGGTGGGTTCTCAGTCGTCCGATATCAGACGGTCGGAATGTACTATTCAAATCAGGACTTTGGGTAGGAAGGCCAAAACATGCCGCCTCAAACGAAAGGTCGGAACATACAACCTGTTACGGAGCTACTGGCACCTTATTCGTGGGAGTCGGAATATTCCATTCGATATCAAAGCGGAGCCTGGTAACCGATACCGGAAAGACTGTATTCTATTCCGACAGTGGAAGCTCCCAATGTACCGGCCACAACAAAAGGTCGGGATCTGTCGTACGATATTGGACAGACAAAACGCCCGTCCGGTCTAATGTCGGTCGAGGCGTGCTCTCCGATACCGGACTATCGGATGAGTTGCGCTCAACGGATAGGCGTACTGTTCCATACGATATCGGGATTGAGTCTGAATTTAGCGAAGTGCGAAACGTTTCGTTGGATACAGGAAGGCAGGACATTCCATCCGACATCGGAGGGGCATACTAGGTTTTCCGATACCGGCTCGGAACGTGCAAGGTCAGACCGTAATTGCGGCCCTACATCGAATGTTTGGAGTGTGCAGTCCAGCATCGGATGTCGGGGTGCACCGTGCGATATCGGACGTTAGTTGCCATCCGATATAACTAGACCGGATGCTTACCCGTTCGTGCAGGCGTACCAGAGGAACGTTGCGACGAGCATGCGTGTCATGTCGCCGGCTGCCTTCCGCTGCGAACGATGGTGGATGACGGCGGTGAGCCAGATGAACGGACACACCAGCAGGCATGTCCAGAACCATCCGAGCTTCGTGCCGTACTGATTGAAGATGTTGTGCTTCTGAAACTCATGAAGGTAAGGAGACCTAAATCATGCAATGGGCAACTTAAATAGGTAATCTAGCGCCTAAGGTGAGACTATTTAGGCCCTATCAAGAACGACAGGCGTACAGGTGTGAATGATAGGACCGGCTTAGCCTGAACCTAACCACTTGAGCGTAAAAAAATTACAACTTGCACTGCCTAGACACTAGTTTCAGGCTGGTTCTAGGGACCTCGTACCTATGGAATTGCGACTGGGAATGGCATATGCGTTGCATGCGACTCTAGCGAGCATCAGCAACGTTTTAGTGTTCCGTCCTCACCTGCACGAAGTAGTAGTGGTCCGCGGGCGGGAAGAACTCCGTGAGAATGGAGAGTGTCGTGACGACCGCGAGGTAGACGAGGGCCTTCTTGCGCGCGTCGATGAAGAGGTACTTCCGCGCGATCTGCACCGCCACGCCGAGGACGACGTCCTTCGCAGTCGTCGGCGCGCCGACGATCCGTGACGCCCTCCGTGGCTGTGGTTGTGGGTCCTGAGGGTGATGCGTGGTTGTCCGTGGCATTGTGGAGGAGGAGTTAAAGCTAAATCAAAGTGTACGTCGTTAGAGACATAAAAGTGTAGCGAGGTGTCCGCGGAACGATACGTTGCACGCAAAAGAGGAAATGTGATTTCTAGAGGTCTTTAATGTCCCTCATCCTTAAAGGAAAAACTAAGCAGTAAGAGCGATTTTTGGCTAAACGCTCCCAATGAATTAGCAGCCGATCAACAAACAGAATTTTCGTGCGTTACAACTGACTTCACATGCGAGTAGATTGCTTAAATGGAGTAAATTTCTGTGGCAAACGTTGGGTAAATATGTAGCACAATTCAGCACATGGAGTGCCCCATTAAAAAGCCGAAAATGAGTACAATTTTGACTAAAATGCATAAACTTCCCGAATTCCGCTGCTTGAAAATGCTATTTCTCAACAATCGCATGACCTTCAGCGACTAGAACATTACGGAACGTTGGCTGACGACATATCCTCAAAACACAGAAACAGTACGCAAGTTTAGCAACGATGACTCCCTAATTTGCGAAACGCGAACAGTCAGCTCATTCGGGTGCAGACGGACGGGAAAAAAGTTCAACGAACACAAGCGGGGTGCGGCGTAGCACACGACGCACATGCCATTTGTCCTCTGGGAGCCCGTTAAACTCGTGGTCCTCGACGCGAAAGCCTGCGCGACGGTCTCTGTCACAGCGTCCACCAGCAGCCGCTTTGTTTGCAGTGAACTCTGCTGGGAATACAGCAGCGGAAAATGTGTTTCTCTTGTAAGTGAGCTTCGGCCACACGGTATTTCTCTAGTGAAGGAAGTATTTGCTCAAACACTGACTTCTTATGTCAGGTCTCTTTCAACGGCTGCTCTCGGGGTTCGTAAGGGAAATGCATCGGTGTTGTGCGTCTTTGGCTAAAAGTTGTGATTGATGTACGCTTTTTTTGTTTCTGGTTGCATCATACAAAAGACCTCGGTCAGAAATACAATGTGGCGTTACAGGATAAATGAATTCAATACAGCTTTAGGAAGGGAGAAGCCGCAAAAGGGAATTGCTTGGCAAAAGTCGCGTCTTTACCTTCGATTTTTGTCTTGTTTTCCCCCTTTAACAACCGGAGGAAGCAGGCGATTGCTTACTTTGCTTCACCAACTGTGTCGCGAAACGATCTACCGCTTCGTTCGCAAATGCTGCTTGAGTTGCCTAGCGTTACTTCTTGCTGTATCGCTGTCTTTCGAGCTTGTATTTCGTTGTCTTGCGCTTTGTGCCGCTGTGCTTTTCACGCACCACCTCTACTTTCTAAAGCTCTATCTTCAGGATTGCGCCCCTCAACTTCTCCGCTTGGTGGACGCGCGTCGTCGGACGCCTCTTCAGACAACCGCCTCCGGCAATCCAGAACGCTCACGCGACGCCCTCAGTGACGCACACGGAACCGTCAAAAATGCTCTTCACCACCGCACAGAAGGTACGACTTAACATGCAGCTAGTCCGTAACCAATTGTATTTTCAGCTCTCCGCGGCAGCTGCGCGTCAGCCGATGATCAAGTTCGTTGGTGCACGCTTGCCACGTCCGCAGTACGACCCGTAAGTCTCCACATACATTCAACTGACAATTAACACAGTGGGTTTAGTAGCAAGCTTCCGCCACTTCCACCGGCCTCGGCTAGCAGCAGTAAGTATTCTGTGTTGGCATCACGTTTTGAACAGGACACGTGGACGCAACTGGACAGTTTAGGCTCCTCCGCGTCGTCGAAGGGTGCCTCGCGTGGACCGGTGCTCGACGAGTTCGACCTGCCCGCGCATTTCCGCCGAAAACCTCTCAGCGATGAGGAGATCATCGTGATCAACGTAAGGGGCGCTAGTGCGTGCACTTCTGAATCGTTGGAGTGCTGACGCAGACTCTTGTGAAGCGTGAGGAGTGATGAGAGAATGTTTCACTTCATTGGGTGGAAAGTCATTAGGAAGTTGTGACTCTTGTTAAAGCGGAGTGTGCCCGTTGTTAGAAGCGGAGGAGGCAAGGCCTAGTGTCGCTGCGCCTTCGAAATGTGGCTCTGCTGCGAACACAAAAGGACGGTCATTTTGAGCCAGGGAAAATAATAGAATCGACCTTAGTCTTTAGCGGTTACGAAGAAGACAAAGCATAGAATCAACTAGGTACTACATTACAGTTCGGAGTGCGTGTATGGGACTGCAGTAGTCGCGCCTAGACAATGGTCCCGTTGGCGTGCCTAGTTACTGGTGAGCTGAACAGCTGTATGTGGCGTTTCGGAGGAAAATGACAGCTTGACAAGGCCTCAGCTGGCAACGTGTACCTCTGTGATGTTTGAGTGGAGCATTTTAAAGCTTTGTACGACAGCTTCAGCATTATAAAATAAGCATTGCTCGGGCTTAACATTTGAAATTTCGTGATATTAAGTCGGTTCAGCACAACTTTCTTTTTGACTAGCTCACCTAGAACTTTCGTGTTGGTGCGGTAGTCCGTCGCTGAAGAGGACCTGCAGTTGGTGGAGTTTTAGTCCGCATGACTCATCCGAAATCCTCCTTCCTGCAGCTACCTAAAAGTCCTTCGACTTTACGGCTATTCATGAGCTCAAAAGGCATCCCAACGGCCGTCGCATCGGTTCCGGCCGGTTGCCAATGACGACCGCTTCGCTGCGCCCGAAAAGAGGACAAGCGCGACGAGCCGCCCGGGTGGTCGGTCGCTGGCCTGTACTTTTTTCACATTATGCTCTCCTGCTCCCTTCCGGCCAATGTCCGAAGCAGGGTTCTTTACGCTCACTTAAGCGGCTCAAATTTGGCTCGTTCGGAGTGAAGGATGCGTGCAAAAATGTCTGAGAGTCTGCTCGCTTAGGTGACGTTGTGTGCGTTGTGTGTTTTCTCCCGTCTCGAAAGTCAGCTGAAGGAAGCGCCGAAAGGCCAGGAAGTTTTCCTTCAAAACCAAATTTTCTCGGGAACACTAGTCAGTTTGACCCCTTTTTGGGCCTGCTGCGTGCCGTAATGCGTCCGCATTGACGCGTTGAATCCATTCAATTCTCCGACCTCTTTTTAGGACCTACTTCCCTAGAATCGCGATCGCTGTAAACAAACAAGTCATCTTATCTGGTGACAGCAGCAGCAATGACGTTAACTTCTTGGAGGGGGTACCGGCCCTTAGGAACAGTTAGGCTGCCTTCCGCTAATTGTTGCCCCGCAAATTCGACGTAACAATGAATTGATGGTTACGCCGGTACGATTCCCGTTAAGCTCGTCAGTCCCCTGCGGGTTGTTTAGACATTTTCCAATAAATGTCGCTTGGAAATAGAGCAAGAGAGGCCTCCTTGCGTGGATTAACGATTTTAGGCTTCTTGACACCCCTGTCTGTAGCTACTACCTGTGAACCCAGCGTGACTTGTGCTCATGACAGTCCCTGCGGTTCCGGCAGTACAACGTGTGCAAGGCAAGCAAGCATATGCAGTTTTGTCATGATTGTCGGAACATCGGCGTGCTCTGTCAAACGTGTTCGAACCTAAAACTGGAGAAGAACTTAAAGGCCTGAAAGAACCGACACTTGCAGAAATCTTAACCATGGATTTATATGCTTAAAAGCTGCTTTTAGAACGGCGGCGTGCGAGAATGAAGCGCAGTGCAGCGCTGCACACCAACGTACCCACACACTCGTCGTCGTCCCAGTCACTCCCGCTAGGAAACGTCTTCTGCTCCGCATTCATTCGTTCTCTAGTTAGCTTCTCCTGTCCAGCACGGTGATTCGCCTTCGATTGTATTTCGTCGAATTCGGCCTAAACGCTCTCTTTCGCATCCTCACGTGGAATGCCTTATTAGCGGAAAAATAAAGTCGTACTGCTCATTTTAATAGACTTGAAGTTCAGCCGGTTTTCAACCGCAAATGTGCCTTAAGTATGATGAATTATGAAGTATTAATTAAATGTGTTTATCCACTACGTTGATGGGCTGAGGCGAAAAGATGATCGCTACGTCCAGCTCTTCGTCGGAGTCGGTCAGGTAAGTAGCCAGCTCCGAGACGCAATGTCTGATCCTATAAATCACGTAACTGACGCTTGCAAATCGGCATCCACATTTAAGACGACCAGCGCCATTCTGTAAGCCATTCATTCCATGCAATCCTGTAAAAAACGGCAACTTTCATCCCTTAAGTACGGACCCAACCTAGAGGTAAAAGGTGCAAAGTTCCCCAAAACATAGTAACAATCCCAAGGAAGCGTGTACGTACTTGTTAGGTAGCTTAGGCCTGCTACCTAACCAGTGAGTAGCCTCAATCGTGCTTATCACGTCCTCCCAGCTTACTTTAGAACCCGGTAGAGTCCAGGCAAAAACCATGCCGTTTTGTAGCAGCATCGCTTGAGACGTGCTTCACCGAACTGTCCCTCTATTTGCATCACAAATTTAGCTTTTCCTCGTCCGACCTGACGGCGCTCTTCTCCTACCTCATCGAGTTATGCGTCAACCAGTCGCCGGCGGAGGAGCAGCAGTCTATCGCGCAGCTCATCGAGCCCCTCTTCGACACCATCGTCGAAGTCAGCCCGTCTACGTACGGCTTCCTAGCGCCGGTCGCGGTCCGGAAGAAGGTCCGCAAGCCAGCGGCCGTGCACACAAAGGGTGGGAAGAAGAAGCAAGAGGGTGCGAAGGCCAAGAAGAAGAAGAAAGCTGTGGTACGTTTATCGCATCTGTTCCGTAGCTTAAGAAAACCACGGAGTCCCCGAATAGGTCGGCACATTTTCGTTATGATTTAGCCCCCCCCCCCCACCACAAAACGCATCTAACCCTTTGACTTTTCCTGGCAAATTTCTGAGTGGTCGGTATTCTAATGCTTGACGCGTGTCCTAGCGGTAGTGTGTTCTTCTCAGCATTTTCCTTGGGTCGACTCTGGTGGCTAACAACATTACCACTGCAAAATGGGCACATCAAACTACTGACATTGCGGAATTTTTTTGACGTTCCGGACCAGGGCTTAGACCCCGGGACTAAAGGACCAGGATCTGCCCAGACCTGTTGCCACAGTGTGTGAACGAAAACGTTTCCATTGCACCATAAAACACTAGCTCGCGTACGCACTGATTCCGGCACGTCAATACTTACACTGAGCCGTTTAGATCACGGCGAAGAAGGCCATGAAGTCGCCGCGTGCCGGCACGAAGGCCAAGAAGAAGTCCTCGCATTCGACTGCTGCAAGCCCCACTGCAGCGCAACAGGAGCCCAAATCGCCTACGCCTTCGACGTCGAAGGACTCGCGGCCTCCGACGAGCTCTTCCGGAGGGATCTCCTATCGCATACCGGCTGAGTCACCAAAGACCGAACCGTTGGCGTCGCTTACGCAAGACGAGACTGTGCAGAAGTTGCTTAAAGCGATCGAGGTAAGGAGATAAAAGATGAATGTTAGCTAAGGCTACTCTCTGTTCTAGCACGTGCTAAGCCAGAATTAAAGTGAACAGCTATTTTAAACTTGCGTAAAGTTCGAAAACATTCTGCGAAATGTTTGTTAAATTTCATGGTTTTCGCAAAAGCTCGATACTTAATAAGAAAATGATCATTTATTTTTTAAATGTAGGTCAAATAAATTTGTTTTTTATACTTTCCAATTCTGCATTAAAATAAACAGTCCTTGTGTTATCGTCATAATGACCTTGACCAGTTTAGCTCTCCGCCGACGACCTCACAACCATCGTTCTCTGCAAGCTGCTTCGCGGTTATGCGTCCTTCTGCAAGACCGCAGTGATGCAGCGTCGCCTCCGTCGCCTGGGACGCTTGGACGCCGCCAGCTGCTGTCTTCGCGCGATGCGTGCTCTCATTGCCGAGCCGAATCCGTCGCCGCTACGCATCATGGCCATCGATGCGCTCGCACAGACCCTCTTGACGGCTTCATTGAAAGGTTTGTCCCTTTCATGATTGGAAGTGAACCTCCACGCTGACCGATTTAGACCGAAAATTCACGCTCAAGGTCCGCCTGAGTGGCATGCTGTCGGTGCTCGCTAGCCGTGTGCTCGAAGCGGACCGCCTATGGTGCACCGTTCCGCTGCTGCGTCTGACCTGCCGGACGCTGAGATCGCGTAAGTCTGCTCAATTCGGCATGCCATGCCAAAAAATGTGGCCTTCCAGAGAAAGGAAAACATTAGAAGTTAGGAAAAAAGCGTTCGTGTAAGGGTCGTTAGCCTCATAGGAATAAAGATAACTAAAACAGCGCCGAACTGCGGCGCGCAACTTCTCTATTCCTTGTAAGAAACTGCAAGGACAGCCCATATGGAGGAGCGTGCATCAAAACGTGTCTGCCCAAGACACCCCTCTTGAGCTGCAATTTTCGCCTTAAGACTGAGCTACTGTGATAGAGGTAATGCTTCGGTTCCGTCACCTCTCAACACAAAATGCTACCAGCGCTAGGGCGCAAGCGGTATCCCTTTTATCCTTTCTCAAATTCGGTCACGTCATTGACCCCTCCATTCTCGCCCATCCGATGGGTCAAGTGGGTGATAAACGCATTCGCGCACATTCTTCCCCAACTCTGCGAGAGTTTTCCATTTCTTTTTCGATCAAAGTAAACAGACCATCAGCTGCTGGAGCCCGCGTGAACTCCACTCGAGCGCTTCCGGTCGACGGGTCTTCCCCTTCACGCTGCCCCGTTCGCAGTTCCCATTGTCTTGCCTGCACGCGTCGATCGAGGACGATGTGCCCGAGTGGCTATCGCATTTCACGTCCTAAGAAACAGTCTTTTGTGTCCTATTATTGGCAGCAGCGATGTTATTCCGCGGAGCAACAGTGGGTTCTGCTCTGCGATCCGCTGCTAAACATTGTTGTTTCCTGTCCGATGAAGCGTCGTCTTCTCGTTTGCCCAATGAAGCCAACCGCCCAGTGGGTCGCGCTTGACCGCTGGTACTTGCTATTCGACCTAGGTAACGTCTTTGAAGGGTGTCGTAGGGTACAGGTTCCGTCAACGGCACATAAAGTTTCCAAGTGGGTCAGGTTCTTTGATGGACATCTAAGCTCAAACAACTGCCTAAACCTGAGCATAGGCCTAAGGAAACTGACTTCATGTCTCTCCGTCCAGAAGGTTGTTTACTGTCACGGCCAACGTTTGGGGGTTCCTGCGGTGGCAGAGCCTGGGGTGCATGCACTCGCGTAATCGACTGGTCATCATTCTTGTCGCAATTTCACGTTTAGTGGCACTTAGCCCATGGTCATTTCTGTCTTTTTCTTGCTTTTTTTCCCTTCCCTTGCACTGGTTTCTCCCAGGAATCTGCGTCACTATGATCTCAGCCAGAGATTTAGGTGACCCAAGTAGTTAGGCCGAAGCATCCAGTGCGATCTAACCGTAGGCCGCGGAAATCTAGCCGTATAAAGCGTTCAAAGTTTAGGGCTAAGACACTAAAACACTAAACATAGGAGAGACGTCCGATAGCGCAAATAGCAAAACAAAGCGGTCAGTAGGAAGCGTGAAAAGACCAGGTTTCATCGTAGCCTAAGGGATGTGTCGGAGTGCAGTAACCGTGACAAATCAGGATTTTTCTACGCATTTCTTTCATGTAATTAACGGTGGTCTTTTTTCAGCCCGCAACGCGCAGATGATGGGCAAGGAGCGGAAGTTCGCGGAGCGCTTCGTCGGCATTCTCAGCGCGTACAACGCGATCGAGTGCGAGGTCGCCAGCGACGCCGGCACCATCGGCGCGGAAACGCTGGGACGCGCCGAGGGCCTCTCCGCTGCCGATAAGATGGCCCGACTCGTGGAGATCTTCTTCTTCGTCTGCAAGAACAGTGAGATTTTGCGTCGAATTCCTGGTGTGAAACGCAGGTCTGAATGCGTAGGTTAGGTGGCTGCTAAAGTACAAGCCCAGAGACAATAGCTGAAGCACATGATCCTTTGAAGGCATTGACTTCAAGTGATCCATAGCAGTTAATCTCCGAAAGTGTTGGCGGATCCACGACATGCAGTGGCAGGTGCCAAAATCATAAGGCGCTTCAAGGCTGTTAACAAGGCCATTGTTTCGCTGGTTTACGGAGCCGCATATGAAGCTTTGTTTCTGCAGTTTGTAGTCTAGTCCTAAGGCGTCCTAAGAACCGTTTCTTAGGACGCTTTACCATTGCGAACCCTCAAATGTGTCGGCTAAGTTTGTCGCTGAGTCCATATTTGCCACTCTGCGGTCAAAGTGTGCGTATGATCGAATTCTTTGTGGCTAAAATTATAGGCCGTTCTACATAATTGACTTTTTGCATAGACGTCCGGGTAATCGTCTTTCGCTTCGCTAGCTACACCTTCTGCGACTCCTTTCGTCTCTTTTGCACGCCCGTCGCACGCACTTAATGAGCTGCTAACCGCGCTGCACTAAGCGAACTCAGTGCTTCGGTCGTGTCTTGCTCGCTGCAATGATGTCAAGCTGAACGTCCGGTCGTGTGCGCGTACCGCTAATATGCGGAACGGCCACGAGTCCACCGGATATGCTCTGCTAGTGCTAGGCCCTAGAAGCGAGCCTTCGAATAAAAGGCCGAATCGTGTGGAAGAATGAGGAAGTTGGAGTGCTCCAGAGAGTTGACGAGACGTGAGCATCGGTGCTTTTTTCCTTTGCTGAAGCAAGATCTTCTGGGAAAAAAACCAAATTAGAACTGCAAGTTTGTTCTTTGCGCTCATCACCGGACACTGCCTTGCACGCTTGAAATGAAATGAATGGCGGCTGGAAGGGAATGTCTGAGGAAGGTATTGAAGGTGGTGGACAAGAGTGTTATTAACAACAGAAGCAAGAATGGCATTAGAGGCAGTTGTCCGTTGTCTAGTCCCCCTGAACCGTAAGACGTTAGAGCAGCTTGTAAGCCACGTGAAGATCGTCGAGTACGGGCAGCTCTGTCCTCCGAAATGAGTGGCTGAAACAACGGGCATTTGTTTCTCGGAAATGCGACACATTTACTTGTTCTGAATTTATGAGGTTCCTACGCAAATCTTCCCGGCCCAGTTAGTTAACTAGCTTGGCGTATCCCTCTAGCAGAATAAGGGGAAAGTGTCGAAAATGATGCATAACAAGAAAATAAGTAGGTGTCACTCTTTGCAAAATAGTTGCTCATGTCTTGTATCCGAAATCATATAGCCTTTGTGCTTCCTACAATAACAGCTCAACTCTGATTACATTTCAAAATCGTCTGGACATTTGGTAGCAATTTATCACAGTCAATGTGATGAGCTGCCCTGTCCTTTCGTCCAGTAATCTTTGTTCTTGTGCTGCAAGGCATTCCGGCGGCCGCCGATTAATTTATGCGTTCCGTCGCGTTTGGCGTTTCTCGAATCGTCCGGTCGTCCTCAGCTGACTCATTTTTTTCGCCCAAAACCAAACGACTTTGTCGGAGATTTCCGCAGGTATTTCGCACGGCTTTATGACTCTCGTCCCGGCGCGAGCCAGGTGCGGCCACCTGTTCGTATGCCCAGAGGGTCGGTTGTTTCCATTCGGCGGCGGCGTGTGTTTTGACCTCGAGTCAAGTCGGTCCGTCCGCAAGTCGAAAGCGTGAAGTGGTCCAGGGAGCAGTGTGAATTGAAAGGTTTTCTCCAATATTACTTTGTACTAGAGTTTATTGGCAATATTTATCGTGATGAATTTTTGGCTTTGTTTGCTAGTGGCCGTGGTTTAAACGACCTTGGTTTTTAAGTGCAATTTAGAGCCTTTACCAAGAAAGCCCTTAATTGCGCTTAAAAATGCATGTCGGTCTTCGCTCCGTCAACTTCCTCATTGCTAACATCCGGCCAACTTGTGAGGACTTGAACAAAAGTACAAAGCAATTACAGGCTGTGGAAGGGGTCATGAAATAAGTGGCGAAAAGCTGAAAACCTTCGACAAAGCAGAGCTTACTACGTAAAGCGTTTTATAAGGCGGTATGTAGTCCACCTGTCGCTTCCCCGCAATAAAACTGTCATATATCTGTCACATCTTGGAGATTTTTCGGGGTGGCTCGCAAAACTTTTGGGGATAAGTACTTAAAAGTATTCTAATGGGTCTTATAATGCTTACTCTTTTTGCGTCCATATTCTTCTTTCGTACGCCTCTAAACTCCTAAGTCATCGGCGCTAAAAATTTTCAGACTAGAACGAACATGTACGAGGCCAAGGCTGTTCCAAATTGCCGAAACTTGCACCCTCTTTTGAAGACAATTTTCCACACTCTCTTGCCACGAAATCCACGTTTTTATCATTATCCCTCGCTTTTCTTGGGGGATAATGGCCCGTTCTCGTCTCTCGCGCCGGTGATTATCCACATTGTTGGTCGCATAAAGCCCGCCTAATGACGTGCGCTGGGTTTAATAGCGCTACGGAGGCGTTTTTTGCACCCTTCAGGAAGCGATTATTTTTGCGGAATACGAAAGCGTACCAAATGATACGGCGCGGTGCACGCTCGTTTTATATTCGCGTTGCCGTGGACGCATCCGCAAACATTGCGAGGCCCTCTTGGAGAGTCACCTGTCCCAACTGTTCGAGGGTCCGAACGGCTTGCATTGTGCTGGATGGTACGGAAGTTGTGGCCTAATCTGGTACGGCTTGTGCCGACCGGCCGTATCCATGTAAAGAGAAGTAGAAGTTCAACGTTCCGACTCTCTATTCTTGCGTGCCCGGAAAGACTAACTTGGATATGGTTGCGCAACCAGTTCAGGCCTGAGTATTGGGTAAACTACACGAAAAACAACTGCAAAAAAACAACGCCGTTGAGTTGTAAACTGCAAAAATTCCCGCTATTTTTGAAGTATGAATGCTGACGCAGATTGTTGCAGTAAAGCAGTTTTTCCCACGTCTTCCCTTGTCGCTCTACCTGCCGTTGCGTCCTTGAACTCCTAAGTTATCGGGCTACGAACGCAGACACTCCATGTCGATGGGCACGTTTGTTAGTGACCATCCATCATCGGAATTATTCCGCTCCGATTTCCGCGATGATCCATCGGCCTTCTTCCATTGGCTATGAGCTCACTGACGTCGCTGCAAGCATGTGCCTTTTGTTCGGCCCTGTCCGTACCGGCTCTCGTTTCATCTCGCATGATTGCCGCTTTGTTTCCGCGGCGCGAGGTCAAGTACACTCTTGCGAAGCGCCCGATGAACGCAAAGTGAGTAACTGAAAAGCAAAGGAGTCTGAAAAAGTGCCATCTTCGAGGGTCCCGTTGAAGTCCCATCGCAACCAGGCTTTGTGCCGCCCTTTACCAGCTGTTCTTTTTTGCCCTTTCATTAAGTTCCGGTCGAAAAACGAGTGCTTGAAGAGCGACGTCGCGAGACGCGAATGGGATGATGCAAGGCGGCGGTGTAAAGTGCGGCGTAAGTACCTGCCAAAATGTGTCGCCAAGAGCACTTGTGACCTGCCACTCATGAAAAAAAACTCTAGGGGGAGGTGCGATGTATCACTTGGCCTAACGACTCTTGGACGGTTTGTTGTTTCATTCTGAGTCTTAGTTGTCCTAGCGGAGTTTAGTTCCAACTCTGACTTGCGCTGTATCGACCTGCTGTCCCGAAGAAGCTAGCTAGTTAGTTGCTTTCGGCTTTTTGAATGCGCATTACTGTTGGGACGACAGCGATTCTGAGATGAATGCGCTTTCGAGTAGTGAACCACCAGCGTTGCTTTCTTCTTCTAAGCAATGTGTGAATGTGAATGAATGGAACAACCGTGCTTGAACTTGCCTGTTTACCCGCGGAGGCACGTTCGGCCGGTTTCATTTGTCCTTCCTACCTCTGAAGCCCAAGATGACTCCTGCGCTTTTAGAAAGGAACAAGTCGCACCTGATCGACGAAGGCGCCGTCGGAGTGCTTCGCACGATCTTCGAGAGTCACTTCAATCGACGCACCGCCGATCCCGTTCACTTCGAAATCGCGCTGATCTCTGTGGCTAGCCTGCGGCAACTCGCTCGAACAAGTAAGCACTGTCTTCGTCAAGGTCCACTTTCAGCGAGAACGTTTAGAAAAAGGCAAGGACCAGCTGATGACGTTGNAGAACGAGCCGTTAGCGTCGCTTACGCAGGACGAAACTGTCCAGAAATTGCTTAAGGCCATTGAAGTAAGGAGGCAAAAGATGCATGCTAACTATGTCTACTCTGTGTTCCAGCAAAGTACTAAGCCAGAGTTAGTCCGAAAAGACATCTAAACGAAAATTCGAAAACATTTTGGAAAATGTTTCCTTGTCTTTTCGCTATAATCATCTTGCCCAGTTTAGCTCTCCGCCGACGACCTCACAACTATTGTTCTCTGCAAGCTTCTTCGCGGTTATGCGTCTTTCTGCAAGACGGCAGTGATGCAGCGTCGCCTCCGTCGCCTGGGACGCTTGGACGCCGCCAGCTACTGTCTTCGCGCAATGCGTGCTCTCATTTCCGAGCCGAATCCTTCGCCGCTACGCATTATGGCCATCGACGCACTGGCGCAGACCCTCTTGACGGCTTCACTGAAAGGTTTGTCCCTTTCATGATTCGAAGCCAAGCTCTACGTTGACCGGTTTAGATCGAAAATTCACCCTCAAGGTCCGCCTGAGTGGGATGCTGTCGGTGCTCGCTAGCCGTGTGCTCGAAGCGGACCGCCTATGGTGCACCGTCCCGCTGCTGCGACTGACCTGCCGGACGCTGAGATCGCGTAAGTTTGGTGCCATGCCAAAATAGAAGAACATTGGAAGTTAGGGTAAAAAGCGTTCGTATAAGGCTTGTGATTTCATTGGGATAAGGATGATTAATTCAAATGTACGCTGGCACTACGGTCCCGGCGACGCTTAACAAGCTTTCTGCACAATTGCCACTCTGCTAGCCGTGGGTTTCTCCAAGGACGCTAGGGAATGATAAAGGGAATGCTTCGTTTCCGCCACTATATGGCTCCAACGTGGTTTTCCCTGCGCTGCAATCAGGCGTAAGGCGTCGATTGAGACATGCTCTGTGCGTGTTCAATGCACTGCATTACCCGCAGACGGCAGGATAACTACGTCTGTGCAGTTACAAGGTCCCTCAACACAAAGCCACTAAAAAGGCTACCAGCGCTAGGGCGAATGCCGTATTCCTCTTATCCTTTCTGTCTCCTATTCGGTCACGTCATTGGTCTCTCCATTCTCGCCCACCCGATGGGTCAAGAGGGTGATAAACGCATTCGCGCACATTCTTCGCCAACTCTGCGAGAGTTTTCCATTTCTTTTTCGATCAAAGTAAACAGAGCATCAGCTGCTGGAGCCCGCGTGAACTCCACTCGAGCACTTCCGGTCGACGGGTCTTCCCCTTCCCGCTGCCCCATTCGCAGTTTCGATTGTCTTGCCTGCACACGTCGATCGAGGACGATGTGCCCGAATGGCTATCGCATTTCACGTCCTAAGAAACAGTCCTTTGTGTCCTATTATTGGCAGCAGCGATGTTATTCCGCGGAGCAACAGTGGGTTCTGCTCTGCGATCCGCTGCTAAACGTTGTTGTTTCCTGTCCGATGAAGCGTCGCCTTCTCATTTGCCCAATGAAGCCATCCGTCCAGTGGATCGCGCTTGACCGCTGGCACTTGCTGTTCGACCTTGGTAATTTCTTTGAAGGGATTCGTAGAGTGTGAAAAGGGTCTCTTAACGACAGCCAAGATAGACTTTTCGTAACCGGTTCTCAGACGGTTACCTAAGCGCAGGCGCCTGACTAAGTATGAGCCTAGGCCTAAGGAAACTGAACTTGGTGCTTGCGCAGTGGATCTCGAGGTCATTTTATTGCCACTAATTCTGCTTTACTAAGCCACAAAGCCCATGATCGTCGCTGTTTTCTTCATACCGCTTGCGCCCAGTTTGTTTCCCACCGGAATCTGCTCCAAACAAGCCAGATACTTAAGTGATCGAAGTAGTTAGGAACAAGACCAGGCCCTAATGCTCGGATAACTTTAAGTACATATAACCTGGTTATTAAGCAAGCCTAAACCCATTTGTTTCAAGGTTACTGCAAAGTTCTAAGCACACGAGTAAAGTGCGAACCCATAAATAGCAGGTTATAGAGGGTAGTAGGAAGCCTAAGAAAACTAAGTTTCCTGTTAAGTCTAAAGGAAGAGCCTGATCTCAAAAGCGTTACTGGGGAAAGCAGGGGTCTCCTACACATTTCGTTCGTCTAATTCGCAAATAACTTTTAGCCCGCAACGCGCAGATGATGGGCAAGGAGCGGAAGTTCGCGGAGCGCTTCGTCGGCATCCTCAGCGCGTACAACGCGATCGAGTGCGAGGTCGCCAGCGACACTGGCACCATTGGCGCGGAGACTCTGGGACGCGCCGAGGGCCTCTCGGCTGCCGACAAGATGGCCCGGCTCGTCGAGATCTTCTTCTTCGTCTGCAAGAACAGTGAGTTTTGGGTCGAATTCCTAGTGTGAAACGCAGGTCTGAATGCACCGCTTAACGGCTGTTGCAAGAATAGCATAGAGATAATAGCGGAAGCATGTGATCCTTTGAAGGCATTGCCTTTAAGTGATACATAGCGATTAATCTCCGAATCTGTTGGCGGATCCACGACATGCAGTGGCAGGTGCCGAAAACACAATGTGCTCCAAGGCCGTTAACAAAACCCTATTTCGATGGTTTTGGGAAGTTGCTGGTGTGGAACGTGGTTGTTTGGTTGTTGTGAAACGCCCGTCCGAAAGTATTGTCTAGCGGATGGACGCCTGGGGGGAACCACAGAGTACGTAGCTGCAGCACGTGATCCGCTGAACGAGCTGACTTTAAGTCAGCTCGTCTCAGAGCATCTTAATCTGAGATTTAGCAATTAATCTCAGAGCATCTTGTCAGATCACGGAAGGCAATCGCAGATGGAAAATCATAATGGGCTTACAACTTGTTAGCGAGACCGAATTGCGCTGGTTTTATGAGTCGCATGGGAGGCGTTGTTTTCGCAGTTTGTAGCAACCCTGAAGTATGTTAGCAATCGCGTGCACGAAAATGAACCGCGAGGTACTCAAAGCTTAGACACTTACATGACGCTGGCTATAAGCTTGCGCGGTTGGACTTCCTTCAGTCAAAGCTATTTCGGTAAAATTATGTGGTGGCTAAAAGCGTCTATGGCTTTTCCTGCATAGGACATCCAAGCCTATCATCTTTCGCTTCGTTTGCTACACCTTCTCCGATCCTTTCGTCTCTTTTGCACGCCCATCGACCGCACTTAATGAGCTGCTAACCGCGCTTCACTAAGCGAACTCAGTGTTTCGTTCGTTCCTTCCTCGCTGCAATGATGTCAAGCTGAACTTCCGGTCGTGTGCGTGTACCTCACGTGTCTGTGGCTGCGGAACAGCCACGAGCGCAAGTTTACCGGATGTGTTCGGCCGCTGCTAGGCCCTGTGAGCGAGCCACCAAATAAAAGGCCAAATCGCGTGGAAGAACGAGGAAGTTAGAGTGGTCTGCAAAATTAGACCCAGCGTTAGTTACGTGAGCCTCGGAGCCTTTTTCCTTGGCTGAAGCAGGATCTTCTGAAAACAAAATAAATAAGAAACTGCAAGTTTGTTCTTTGCGCTCATCACCGGACGCTGCCTTGCACGCTTGAAATGAAATGAATGGCATACAGAAGGGAATGTCTGAGGAAAGTATTTAAGGCGGTGGACAGGAGAGTTACTAACGGCGTGAGTATAGATCGTACTCGTCGGGCACAGGCAGTTCAGTCTTCCCAGAAGATTGGCTGAAACAAGGAGTATTTGTTTCCCGGAAATGCGACACGTTTATTTGTTCTGACTTTATGAGGTTCCTTCGCAACCCTTCCCGGCCCAGCTTGGAGAACCCTCTAGCGGGATCCGAGAAATTGTCACAAATGATGCAGAACAAAAAAATTTCTTGAGGTAGCAAATAAGTAGGTGTCACTCTTCGCGAAATTGCTGCTCATATCTTGTCTCCAAATGCTTATAACCTTTGTGCTTCCTTCGCTAACGGCTAGACCCCGATTACATTTCAAAATCGTCTGGACATTTGTTAGCAATTCATCAGATCCAATGTGATCAGTTGCCTTGTCCTTCCGCCTAGTAATCTTTGTTCTTGTCCTGCAAAACATTCCGGTGGCCGCCGACTAATTTATGCGTTCCGTCGCGTTTAGCGTTTCTCGAATCGTCCGGTCGTCCTCAGCTGACTCACTTTTTTCGCCCAAAACCAAATGACTTTGTCGGAGATTTCCGCAGGTATTTCGCACGGCTTTATGACTCTCGTCCCGGCGCGAGCCAGGTGCGGCCACCTGTTCGTATGCCCGGAGGGTCGGTTGTTTCCATTCGGCGGCGGCGTGTGTTTTGACCTCGAGTCAAAGTCGAAAGCGTGAAGTGGTCCAAAGAGCAGCGTGAATTTTGAAAGGTTTGGTCCAAATTATTTCGTACTAGAGTTTCTTGGCAGTACTTATCGTGAGGAATCTTTCGCTTAGTTGGCTAGTCATCGTGTTATAAACGTCGGTTTTTTAAGTGCACTTTAGTGCTTTTACCAAGAAAGCCTTTAACTGTGCTTCCAAAAATTCATGTCGGTCTTCACTCCGTCAACGTACTCATCGCTAAAATTCGGCCAACTTGTGAGGACTGAACAAAAGTGCTAGGCAATTACAGTCTGTGGAAAGGGGCCATGAATAAGTGGCGACGAGCTGAAAACCTTGGACATAGCAGAGCTTACTACGTGAAGCGTTTCGTAAGGCAGTATGTGGTCCACGTGGTGCTTTCCCGCCTCGTTTTATTAGAACTGTCATAATCTTTCACATCTTGGAAAATTTTCGGGTTGCTCGCAAAACTTTTTTATAAGTACTTAACAGTATTCTAAAGGTTCCTATAATGCTTAATCTTTTGGGTCCATATACTTCTTTCGTACGACTCTAATCTCCTAAGTCGTCGGCGCTAAAAATTTTCAAACTACATCAAATATCACGAGCGAGGACTAGGCTGTTACAAATTGCCGAAACTTGCACCCTCGTTTGAAGACGATTTTCCACACTCTCCTGCCACGAAATCCACGTTTTTATCATTATCCCTCGCTTTTCTTGGGGGATAATGGCCCGTTCTCGTCTCTCGCGCCGGTGATTATCCACATTGTTGGTCGCATAAAGCCCGTCTAATGACGTGCGCTGGATTTAATAGCGCTACGGAGGCGTTTTTTGCACCCTTCAGGAAGCGATTATTTTTGCGGAATACGAGAGCGTACCAAATGCTACGACGCGGTGCACGCTCGTTTTATATTCGCGTTGCCGTGGACGCATCCGCAAACATTGCGAGGCCCTCTTGGAGAGTCACCTGTCCCAACTATTCGAGGGTCCGAACGGCTTGCATTGTGCTGGATGGTACGGAAGTTGTGGCCTAATCTGGTACGGCTTGCGCCGACCGGCCGTATCCATCGCCGGTAAAGAGAGGTAGAAGTTCAACGTTCCGACTCTCTATTCTTGCGTGCCCGGAAAGACTAACTTGGATATGGTTCCGCAACCAGTTCCTGGACTGAGCATTGGGTAAACTACACGAAAAACAACTGCAAAAAACAACGCCGATGAGCTCCTTTTTCCCGCTATTTTTGAAGTATGAATGCTGACGCAGATTGTTGCAGTAAAGCAGTTTTTCCCACGTCTTCCCTTGTCGCTCTACATCCCGTTGTGTCCTTGAACCCCTAAGTTATCGGGCTATAATACGGACACTCCCATGACAATGGGCACGCTTGTTAGTGACCATCCATCATCGGAATTATTCCTGTTCCGATTTCCGCGATGATCTATCGGCCTTGTTGTATGGGCCATGAGCTCTCGCTGACGTCGCTAGCGAGCATGTGCCTTTTGTTCGGCCCTGTCCGTACCGGCTCTCGTTTCATCTCGCATGATTGCCGCTTTGTTTCCTCGTTGCGAGGTCAAATACCCTCTTACAAAGCGCCCGATGAACGAAGAGTGAGTGACTGTGAGCCAAAGTGGATGACAAAGGTGCCGTCTTCGAAGGTCTCGTTGAGTCCCATCCCGAATAGACGTTCCGCCGCCCGTTCTCAGCTGTTCTTTTTTTGCCCTTTTATTAAGCTTCCGGTCGAAAAACGAGTGCTTGAAGAGTGACAGTGGGAGACGCGGATGAGATGCTGTGCAAGGCGGTGCTGTAAAGTGCGGCATAAGTACCTGCCAAAATGTGTGCGAAGAGCACGTGTGACTTGCCACTCACGAAAAAAAACTCTAGGTGGGAGGTGCGATTGGCTCAGTTGGCCTAACGACTCTTGGGCGGTTTGTTGTTTCATTCTGAGTGTTAGTTGTCCTAGCGGAGTTTAGTTCCAACTCTGACTTGCGCTGTATCGACCTGCTGTGTCGAAGAAGCTAGCTAGTTATCTGCTTTCGGCTTTTAGAATGCTCATTACTGTTGGGACGACAGCGATTCTGAGATGAATGCCATTTCGGGTAGTGAATCACCAGAGTTGCTTTCTTCTTCCAAGCAAAATGTGTGAATGTGAATACCGTATTTCTTCGAATATAGCCTCACCTCAAACTGAGCCCCAGCCTCGAATAGAGCCCCACCCCAAGATTTCTAGATACCCATCTGGGGTATGCCGGACAAATCTAAGGCCATATTTGGGTAGATGACGATAAAATAAGAATTTTAGAACGGATAACGTGCCTTACTGATGACAGATGAAATTTAAAATAACTTTTGAAATTTTTTTTCCCGAAAAAGCCCTTACGAACAATATAGCCCCAGGGGCTATATTCGAAGAAATACGGTAAATGGAAGAACCGGGCTTGAACTTGCCTGTTTACCTGCTGAGACATGTTCGGCCGGTTTCATTTGTCTTTCCTACCTCTGAAGCCCAAGATGACTCCTGCGCTTTTAGAAAGGAACAAGTCGCACCTGATCGACGAAGGCGCCGTCGGAGTGCTTCGGACGATCTTCGAGGGTCACTTCAATCGACGCACCGCCGATCCCGTTCACTTTGAAATCGCGCTGATCTCCGTGGCTAGCCTGCGGCAACTCGCTCGAACAAGTAAGCATTGTCTTCGTCAAGGTCCTACTTTCAGCGAGAACGTTTAGAGAAAGGCAAGGACCAGCTGATGACGCTCAACGTCCTCGAGACCTGCGAGATGTCCATCCGACTGCTGGCCGACGACCGCAAGAAGCTCTCCGGGAAGCCAAAACTCGTCGCTCCCTACGTCCAACTTCAGGTCCACTTTCCCAGCGCTCGTACACGTAACTGCAACAAGTATTTTAGGACTCACTTTGCGCGCTGTGCATGCGCTGCCTTCCTCAAGTGCCGTTTCCCATGCCGAACATTCCCTTCCCGCTCACATTCCCACTGCCCGCACAACCTGCTCCGCTCACTCCAGTGTCCAGGAATCTTCGCAGGTAAGCCGAGCATTCATAATGTGCTTGGAAACGTGGAAAGCGGTAAATTTAGTTCCCAAGCAAAACCTCCGACAAAGTCTCCAGCCAAAGCCCGCCTCCTCGCGGCTTCTTCTCAGGGAAAGAGCTCCGAGAGCGCCACGGATAGTGCCATCGATGACCCGTCGCCGAGCAGCGGTATGTTTTTCGCTTCCCTGCACCAATGATTTCTCCTCCCGTTCCAGATGAGGACGGCGGCGACGAGGAGGAGGAGTCCTTCCGGTTCTTCAACACCAGCACCGCCACCGCGGTGAGCATGCTCGGCGACGACACGCTCGACATGGCCTACTCGGAGGACGACACCGATGCTGCGAACGCTGCGCCCACCGGGGCGGCCGGAAGCTCCGCCGATGGCACGCTGCCGGTGTCCAAGTACAGCTCGCAGAAACTGGCGGACTTGAAGGTTCGTTGCTGAGAAAGGAAGAAAGAAAAGTTCGCAACAACGTCGTTAACAGTGTGCAGCGAGCGTTATGTCTTGTTTCGGCGTCCACCCGTCTTATCCAAGATGCTAGCTACAGCGGTACCCGTAGGAGAGCACTTCTCGGGTCATACGAAGGCAGCTACCTTAATCGAACGGTTCAGTGCCTACGCGGTGGATTTTCCGATCAGGGTTCGGTTTTGCAAGGACGTACGGATTTGTCGAAGGCCCCACTTTTCGGACACACGAGCGCTTCCGATAGCGCTAAGCGGGCTTGCCTACATGCGTACACATGTGCGCACTGAGTAGTATCGCATGCTAGGGATTTCGTACGTAGGACAATTCGCGTACCAGGCGGTGCGCAGGCTTGCGTACATTCGTGCGTACCAAGGGGTACCGGACGCATAAGTACGCATGGCGCAGGACTTCGTACCATGTAGTACAGCATGCAGAAGCGTGCATGCGGGCACCTGTTCCTACTCAGCGGCACCACATGCCAGGAATGTCGGACGTAGGAAAATCCGCATGACGTGCTTTGCGCATGCATGTATGCAGTCATGCCGACTAAGCGCATCCGCAGGTGGAAGCATGATTTTGCTCCTGCACAGCGGCTGAACACTGCATAAAATAAGCGGTACTGCGTGCACAAAACTTGATGTCCCGTGGTAGGCCATGTAACAAGCGGAACGCGGGGAACGCGCGTTGTTGCCCTACGCATGTTTGTGAGCTTAGAAAGCGCTACCCAAGCTAGTGTAGGAAGACTAAAGCGAGAGCCTTTTAGGACCCAGAGAACCCAACGAAGAATCAGACACGGCTGGTCATAATCCTGTGAAACCCCAGCTAGCGTTACTAGGTAGCATCAAGATGGCGGTCTTTAGAGAGACCGCTTGGGCCGCTGAGCCCCTCGAAAAACAACTTTGCGTGACCACTATTCGGCCATGAACCTCAAACTTAGATGGTGCATTTCAGGCCAACTACCGCCAACACTTCTCCGAGTTCGAGCAGGGCGCGGTCCGTCACGGAGCACTCAGTCCGAAGCATCGAAAGACCGCCGCTCAGCCGACCCCCGTGCCGTCCTATCGAGAGCTAATCGAGCAGAAAGCGTCTAGCACGAAGTCCGTGGGCCGCTTCGTGAAGGTCGCCTACCCGGAGCTAGTGGACCCGGACATTCGGCTGGACCAGCAGCCACTGCTGCAGAACCAGGAGTCCATGAAGTAAGCGGAAAAAATCCACGTTTAGCATGAAACTTATGATACATTGCCCAGCAGTCTCAAAGTTTATATTCAGGGAAATGATCATCCAGGAGATGGCCCGCTCTCGCCTGCAGTCAACCTTCCAGCCACGCGTGGTCTTTGACCTCGACCGCCTCGTCGCTGAGTCCTCGAACGGCGACCGTCCTTCGGAGGCGACGCTGCCAAACAACGATCTCGATCGACTCGGCTCGCCCCCATCGGAGAGACACCTGAAGTTTGAGAGCCGCTTCGAGTCCGGGAATTTGCGACGAGCGATTCAGGTGCGGCATATGTCCAAAAATTAACCATTTTCGAAGTACTTTGCGGGATGTCTATGGCTTAGGTTAACGAGAACCACTACGAGCTGATCCTCTCGCCGGACATCAACCAGGCCCGCCCTCACTACCAGTGGTTCTACTTCGAGGTCTCCAACAACAAAGCAAACGTGCCGTACACCTTCGAGATCATCAACTGCCTCAAGAACACGTCGATGTTCTCCAAAGGTACTGCACTTCTTTGGGCTTCCGACAACATTAAACAAACAAACCTGGCCCTTTCAGGAATGCAACCGGTGCTCTTCTCGGTGACCGAGGCGAAGCAGGGCCGTCCCGGCTGGGTGCACGCGGGCTCCTCGGTCTGCTACTACCGCAACCTCTACACGCCACCCGGCGACGCGCCGCAGGAGGGGGGTCCGAAAAAGCGGCTGCTCGGCACCATCTTCGCCGCTACGGAGCGTCCAACGCGGCGGGGGCCTTCGACGAATGCAGGCGCCAATTCGGTGCAGAACGCAGCTGGAGGCGGTGCGCAGGGCGGAGCGGACAAGTCGAGCGGGACGGACTCGGACAGCCCGACGAAGACGGGTGGAAACTCGGAGACGAAGTGAGCCATGAGAATCATGTCAGGATAAACAGATGAAATTCAGGAGCTTCTTCTCGATCCGCTTCACGGTGAAGTTCCGGCACGCGGCGGACGTGTGCTACATCGCCTACCACTTTCCGTACACCTACTCCTACCTTCAGGTGAGAGCTAGAGGCTTAGTTACGCTAACTTTTGGTGCTCCTGTCGAGCTTAGCCTTCTCAGGCTGAGAGAAGTGTAGAAAGCGGACGATAGCGTGAGCCCGCACATAGCGTATGCCATCTCAATAGCGGGCCCGCCACAATATGTAAGCATGGACCTGCCCCTAACACTCCCTAAAAAACCCCTATACAAAAATGAACGATATTTTCGGATTCTCCATGCAGGAAACCCCCCCCCCCAGGACCGCAGATCAGTTGAAGCGTAGCCTTCGTAACCGCCATGGGAAGCATGGTATAGCGGGCCCGCTATAGCATGTAAGCACAAACTTTGACAGGCTATAACTTTTTTCGTACATGTCCGATCAACCTATAATTTTGGGGTTTTACTCGACTCTACTGGGGCCTATCGAATGATACCAAACTTGACCCGACAGCGATAACTTTTTTGGCACGGTGAAAGACGACAGCGCTTTAGTGTATAAGGATGACTTCCCTAAGCTAGCTTGTTGATCCACCTCCATTTTACAAGTACGCGTGAAACATTACGCTTTAGGCAACCCTCGAATCATGGATTGCTCGGTGCTCTGCGAACACCGCCATCTACGCCCGACTGGACCATCTTCCCTCAACGACCCTAGCGGGCAACGCCGTCCCTGTAGTCACAGTCACGGCGCCAGGAACTGCTGCGGAGCTCTCTGACCGCGAGATTGTCGTGCTCTCTGCGCGCGTGCATCCGGGCGAGAGCAACTCCAGCTGGATCATGCACGGCGTGCTCCGGTTCCTGCTCTCGGACAGCCCCAAGGCGGTGAAGGCCCGAGAGCAATTCGTCTTCAAGCTCGTCCCGATGCTCAACCCGGACGGCGTCATCAACGGCAGCCACCGGTGCTCGCTTGCGGGCGTGGACCTGAACCGCGTGTGGGACCGACCGTCCAACACGCTCCACCCGACCATCCATCACACGAAGGGACTCGTCCAGTACATGGTGAGGAAGCGCCGTTTTTCGATCACCTAGGGAAGGAAGCAATACTCTCCCTTGCATACCTATTTGTGGCGCTAACGGACCACGTCACGCGGTACTCGCGATGCAGTAGGACACAGGACGGTTTGTAGCAGAGCGCAGTATGGTGCGTTAGGCCACAGTTTAGGCCACATGGGTATGATAGAGGTTACGCCACACTATGATTTATAGGGCGCTGTTGGATCATAGAATGACACAAGTAGGTAGTTGGCGACAGAACGTCTACCCTATGGCTAGGGGTAGAAGTAAGTTTCAGCAGGGTAGGTAGTAGCGTACATGCGACAGCACGGAAATGTGCTATCGCCTTTCACGCTCTGCTGCTGTAGACGGGATTCGTGATGTATATATTTAGTCTCCGTGTAGCACGTGATCCTAGTTTTGCGCAGAATTCAAGAACCATCTGAACCATTCTAGCATAATTTTTGCTTACAGGTAGACGTTCTGAAGAAGGTGCCCTACGTTCTCGTCGACATCCACGGTCACTCGCGGAAGGCGAACATCTTCATGTTCGGCAACAACCCCGAGGAGTCGTGGCGGTTGGCGGACCATGCAATGGCTCGCAGCGGATCGCTGTTCTCCCTACTACCCGAGCTTTTGGAGCAGGTACATTCACATTGTTACCTAAATAACTTGAACTCTTCGGTTGCTTCAGGTGGCGCCCGGTTTCTCGCTGAAGGACTGCAAGTTCTCGGTCACGAAAACCAAGGAGCCGTCGGCGCGCATCGCGCTATGGCGCCAGTTCGGCATCGAACGCTGCTACACCATGGAGTCCACGTACTGCGGCTTCGACACCGGCGCCTACTCGGGCAAGCAGGTACGCAGCAAATTACAAGTAAACATGTACTGCTCGATTACCTACTAGCACAAGCCTATCAAGCATTAAACAATTTTTTTAAACTTTCATTTTTTGACGGAACCGAGGAGCTCGTGTGGTTTTTGCTTTTGTGGTGCCTAAGCCTAAGCTCGAAGGAACAACCTGTGCCTTCCGCCTAACCTAGGTCTAATAAATTCTAATCTGAGCCCAAGCATTTGCAGCGGCAGACTTCGGGCATTGTGGAGATGCCAACGAAGTCCAAATTCTCCGATCACTTAGGAACCCCTAAATTGGATTTATTGTCTGTGCGTTTCATACTGTTATGCAATAGATTTAGATCGGAATCCACGAGCTGAAGGAGATGGGCGAGCGGCTGTGCGAGGTCTTCGTCCCGCTCCGCGAGGTCCTCGAAGGCCTTCGAGTGCCGCGAGCCGAGGCCGTCGACGCTACCGATGAGCTCCTCACCGACCTGGACATCGACCTGGCGCTTCCACGTACGCCGCAACGCACCGCAGCGCCGCATACGGCTCGGTCTCCCGCCGCGACCGGCGCCGCAAAGCGGTCGTCGTCGAAGGGGAAGCCTCTGAGTCCGCCCGCCGCCGGAGCGGCCGTCTCGAACTAACCGCCCAACTTCCCGCGTTCATTTCTTCGTTGGATCATCTCCACCGTTAGCCAAAAATCTCTTCAAAAATGTGCATTTCCCCGCTTTGAATCGGGTCCTCCAGCCACATGATTCTTGTCATTCGGAAGCGCCATGCAGCTTTCCCGTTTCCCCGACGCTTTCGTCCTATTGTATACTAACGTCTTCTCATGAGTCTCCTTGTGTCATCCATGTGTTCTAGGCAGCACTGTCAAAAGAGTGCTTCTACGTGTAGATGACTGTGCTTACCTATCAGTGAATCTAATGATTACTTACCCTTAACACAGCGTTTGTGTCCCGCTCTATGAACGAGACCGAATAAACAGAAATGAGTATCATGATGCGTCTTCGGAATCAGCTGAAGTCATTTTTAGAGAAACGAAGATTATTGAGTTGAGCATAGCTTAGCGTCGTGAAAGGAGCAACCACCTGATCGACAAATGAGTCTTAGCCATTCGGCCAGTTGAATCCCAGCAGGGACGATTACCCAACAGTTTACCCAGGGCGTTAATTGTGAAGACGCGTTGACTGACAGCAAGCGTAGGCCTCTGTCTCCGGGGCCTCACCGAATTGATTACCTCAAAAGTGTCGGCTTAACGCTGCTGTGGCCCTTGTCTCACTATGCTCTAAGGACTTCCGTAGGCTATACGTTTATGCAGGTATCAGATACCTGGCCATGAGTTATTTGGAGGAACTCAGTAACGATCCGGGATTCGGGAAACCCTTTTCAGCAGCTGGCACTAATTCGACGGGGCTTCCTTTATGCGAGGGACGTCCTCGGAAGGCCGTTGCATAAACAATGCATATCTTATGCGATCTACGGACGGCATTCGAAGCCAGAAGTGTCATAACTATTATTTGCCTCGACCACGTTACTAGGGTAAGGCACCAACCGGCTACTCACTGCCTCTAGGGGCCTCATAAAGGGCTCTTAACATCAACTTTGCTGCAAAAATGCCCGGATGTTCCGATCGAAAAACAAATTATAAACTTTTATTGCTATATGAAGCACGTCTTAATTCAAACAAGAAATAGCTATGGTGACAGGAGGGATGATTTTGCCATCCACATGAGTCACTGCAGCTGAAAGCAGTGGCGGCAATAGCATCCGTTTCCGTCGGTGCCGCGCGAGTTAACGGCGCTGCCATTTTGGGCCTGAACGTAGGTTATAAACACGTGATAGTCGACCATAGTAGCCAACGTCAACATCACTGAAAGATACCATACTTCCTCTAATAACTCGCTGTCCATAGTTTCCCACGTCTCTTTCTCCCTTTTTTCACACCTATATGGGGTACGTGATACACTTGAGGAAAAATGGCAGGTCTACATTAAGTGTCGCCTGAATTCTAGTGAGACATGGCAGCCATGTAGGAAATAGGCTCTAGTCGAGTATGGAGTGCCCGTCCGTATTTTGGGAGCCGCCCATAATTGACTGAGTATTTACGAACCCTTGACTCCCATAATTGTCTTGAGTGACCCCCCATAATTGACGTAGCCAAGTGACCTACCCATAATTCACTAGTATCAGGAACTTTGGACCAGAATATGAGCCAAAGAACCTGGCGTACTTACCCATGCCAACTCGTGACTGAGTCGCTCATTGTCTCGAGTGCGCTGGTCCACTTCTTGACGAAGCTGGACGGTTTCGCCGTAGTAGCGATTGGCCTATGCATAGGATTATCGATGCAGGTACGAAATGCGTACAAGACATTTTCCGATCAAATTTTCAAAACACAACCGATTCCTGTCAAAATTCAAGAATTCACCGAACTTTACCCGTGCAAGTTCGATACATGCTTAACGTGGTCTCAAAGGTACGAGCTATGATATGGCATAGAAATAGAAGTTTCTAGAAGGGATTTGCGATAGGTCTCTCGCCGGTTGTGCACAAGAACACAGTCGGATGGGAATCGGTGGTATCGGTCGCTGCTCAGATGCCCAAATCCAATCCAAGATATCGTCCAGAAATTGCGAGCCGCGTCAGATTTCCGCCGAGCCCTGACAGGAAAGCTCCGTCAAAAAGGCAAAGTGTACCGCTGTGAGGACTGCACCAACGGAAGGCCATGCAGGAAAGCAGAACATGGAGTACGAAGCGACGGTTTTCTCCCACCGTATTTCTTAGTAAAATAAAAGTTTGCCTTTACTCACCTCATTCGACAAGCGCGCATTCTCGGTAGTCATACGCGAGAGTTCTTCCGTTAGCCGACCGATCTGAAAGGCTCTGTTCTTGGAGGTCAACTCACGCTCTCGACTCACTTCGCTGCGTAGGCTTGCGTTCTCAGCGTCCTTCCGAGCGCCGTCCGGCACAAGCTGGGCATTTTCATCCTGCAGGTCGAATATCTGGGAAACGCTACGTAGTTTGCCTTAGAGTCCAAAATCTCACCTGGAACTCAAGTAGGAAGAAACTGGCCTCCTTTCTCTCGCGGCAGCGTCGTGCCGCATGTTTGTTGCGTTCGCGGCGCTAAACAGTCTTTTATACTGCTAACTAGCTTCTCCAGAGATCATGACCCGAACCCGGCTGTCCGTAAATTAGGCTGGTAATGTAATTACGAGATGGCCGTGGGCGGTGAAGTACGGAACGGCTCGAAAAGATGACGCCGTTCCGTGCTGTTTTACAAGAACGGCACGGAAAAGCCTAATCTTTTTCGCCGTTCCATTGCGTGCCATACTCTACGGAGTGGTCAGTACCGAGCGGAGTTCGGTACGGGTGGATCAGTACGGAACAGGTTCGGTGCGGAGTGGTATCCGCCAAGATAACCCTAAATATTTTACCAGACGCTTTTGTGGAGTCTCCTGCGGATCCCGCCGTCGACCGCCGTCATTACCGCCTGCACTGTCGCTGCCGCTACACGCTGGAGTGGACATCGGTGCTCCTTTCTATTCGCTTCTGGATATTGCTAGGATGGCGTAAGGTTCTTAGCGGAAGATTTTGTGGCACGACATAATGTATCTTTTAAAACTTTTATCTGCCGGGGTATGGCACTGGATTAAAGTACAAAATTCTGTCCAGAAACTCAAGAAATCCCAAAATGTCGCAGACAACACATGACGTCGTACTTTTTTGATATTTAGCCGTGGTCGCCCAATTAAATTTCATCCGCGCGTTTACTTGAAGCGCAACATAAATCGTTTATGATAGCACCGCCCAGGCAAAAGGAAGAATAACGCGAACGGTTTGGGCTAAATGCGTCCGAAAGGTCAACGTTAGCCTAGCTTTGATCGTGAGTCAGCTATAGGGAACGAGGGAGGATCGTATGGCGTCCGTTGCAAACTGTTAGACGTATCTGTTGTTCTGTAATGTTTATTTCGATTTTTCGCTAGGAGGCATAAACAGCGGCGTAGCTGCATAGCAGTCGGTTGCTCATCATCACTCATCAATGTGCGATTCCGAGTCATCCTCTTCACTAAAGAAAGGGTCACGCTGCAGCTTGCCCAGACGCGCATAATTCCCGTCGTCAAGATCCTTGGAGGTAAGCATTTCTTATCAGCAGTACCGACGTATGGCTGAGCATGAGTCACGACGAAAACAAGTCGGATGGATTGGATCTCCGGGCGTGCTGGCTGGAAACCGATCCAACTACGTGCGCAGGTGTAGCATGCTTGAAAATTAGCCTTGCCTTTAGTCACAGGGTGAGTGCTTTGAGCTTCTAGCATGACCTAAAATGACTTTGATGAGAGGCCGCAAGCAAGTTAGAAGACGAACGCACAAGTGGTACTGGCCAAAAGTAGCGTAATTCTCAACTGCAAACATATTTTTTGGGCACACAAAGGAGCGTGGCACGACAACCTTGCTTGATATTTCATCACACCGTTCTCCTGCTTTATGCCTCCATGAAAATGCGACAACTAACACTATTGTTCAAAAAGAGGCATCATTTGCTTGCCATCACTCATCTGCCCTAGACCACTTAATTGCATGATTCTGCTTTCGTGGGCAAAGGGAACGCCCAGAACTTAGCAGCAGCGTTGCTACCGGAGACTGCCAAATGTACCCTTTTTCCATGCGAACGTATGCAACGCAAAAGGGTTCCGACAACGAAAATCGAAGCAGCACTTTTACTTCTAGGCATTTAGCATTCCAACCAAAGATATCATGCGGAAATTTTACATGACTGCACATAGACGGCGTGCGAAGATTCCTACATCTGGTACCTCTAGATGCCATGTAGCTTGGTACGCATGAGTGTTGCATGCATGCTTCTGCATGCGATACCGATTGGTACGCAGGCACATGTGAAGCAAGGATTTACCTAAAGTTAATTAAAAGTCAATTTATCCCTCGGGTAAATGCGTGACGAGATTTATCCAACATCTATCGAACTTAATACATCGCCCACGCAGTTTCTTATAGGTAGTCGGGGTTAAAAGACAGCCCTTTCAGCATTGATGAGATCGCATCCTCCATCATTCCGCGTTACTGTCCTATACGCAGTCGAAGACACAGCCTCGTAATCGTCTAAAGTGCATAAGCAAGCGAGGAGGACTCATGAGCAAGGCAGTGAATCACGCTTTCTTTATGAAAGAGTGGCCTTCGCTGGCCATCAGTGGACTTGAATATTCATCAAGACACGGACCTAATTCTGACAGAATCAGACCTTCCCACTTGTTTAGCCGAACTTGGCTTGCTTCAGACATAGGTCTCTCAGTACCAGCTTTAGTTTTGTTCACGGAAATCGGTGATTGAATTTTCTAAAAGCTGTTCTCGGAGGTAAATTTTCTACAAAAACACTTTTGCATTCAAGCAAGACAATACTGCCACTCTTCCTACTTTCGGGTTTTCTGAGCCATGATTTTTGTTGTAGTTATTCGACATTTTCAAGGCTCCTATGCTAAATGGAGCGTTTCTGAATGTTTCTTTTGATAATTGTTTTGGCTTCAGATCGAAGTTCAGGTTTTCCGTAATATTGCGCCCGTAAGTTCCTAAGCCACTTGCATAGGCTTTGCTAGCTTCTGTCGTCGTTAGCATCGCCACAAGTGAAATCCTACATCTTCCAGCGTATGGCAAGTTGTGCTGGTCTTTAGTCGGTTTGTTGTCTTAAATGAGGGATCACTTCGAAATTATTGAGCTTTGCCTGTTAAAATTGTACTCTTTGCGTCTCTTTTGAAGTACGTTTCCCCTTGCACATTCACGTTGGCCGACTATTCACGCCGCTTGGAGGATCCTTATGGCGATGCGTCATGCAGGGCGTTCGTGGCGAGCGCCACGACGGCGTCGGTCATCGTTCGAACGCCAGTTCGCCCGCGAAGGGCGAACTGCCCTCCAGAGCTTTCGCTGCGTCTTCGTCTGCATTCAGCCGGTCAATGGACGCGCTTCCTGGACCCATACGCCGCTTCCTCCTCCATGACCGCCAAAGGTCGGACGGACGCTTACCTTTGTCGGACTTGTTTTTCTCGGCCATTGGCAACTGATTTTTAGGATATTGCAGGCCAGTATGTGGACGTATATTGCGAATTTTAGAGTTAAGTTATTGTAGCTTTAACAGTTGCTCTAGGAGTTATTAACGTAAAGTTCTGCAGTCACATTAGTCGTATATTTTTCCAGTAGGCACTTTATGCTTGACCCTCATACATCAGCAGAAATCACTTCCGCAGTGCAATAGTTCAAGAGATTGCTTAAAACGTGAAGTTTGGGCAGGATAATGTCAGATTTCTGAGCCGGAGGACTGCATCAAACAGATGAAGCTAACAACAGTGGTCACATAGCAGTTGGCCCATGAACTTTAGCAAAATAAATTCACCGAACATGCGGTAGTGTCCAGTTTGGACAGCACTAAATTGAAATTCCTGAAGAAAACTTTTAAGAGGGCACTTAACGCATGCAGCCTAAGGCTAGAAACTTAAGGGCTGCCACAAGAAGGGGCAGTTTCTCTAGCTAAGCGTAGCTTTGGTACCTACGGCAACGTTCAGGGTTCCCGTTTTAGTGCACCAGAAAACAAAGAACACTAACAAAGTTTAGCAGATTGCTCTGATTTAGCAGGTAGTTTCTGAAATGAGGAGTGAATCAGTAAGCAACTCTTTTATGCTGGTTTTTTTACTCTAAGTTTCCAAACTGAGACCAAAAGTCGCAAAAGAGTCTCGTGCCGTGTACGCGTGTCTTGTACGTTTGTTCATGTCAGTGTTCTTAACGTAATTCACTCCATTTCAGCGACCGAAGACCCTCATCGAAGCTATCTCATCGACTCTCAAGGCCAACCGGTACGCACAATGACGGACTGGACCATCACGGGCATGCGGAAGTGCGCACAGCCGCGCGTCTACAGCTCTGCATCGCACTCGGGCACGCCGTCGGCCGCAGCCGCGACGCTCACGGACGTATCGCTGGATTCGATTGCCGCCTACGACGTGGACATGGACGTCGGGGACCGCAAGAACTCCACGCGGATCACGCTCCACCGCGTGCCTTCGTAAGTCTATTGCATTCTGGGCTTTCCTGAAGCTTAAAGCGTTGCTAAGCCGGAAGTTTCAGGTTCCTCGTGGAGGCATTCGCAGTGCTCGACACGAACAAGGCCTGGACGACGGAGGGCGTCTTCCGCAAGGAGGGCAATTCCACGCGGATGCGTAATGCTCACGTAAGTCTTCCAGGGCGTCGGTGACGTTTAAGACAGCTTGTTTAGCGAATCTACTGCGGCCTGGCGTCAATCCCCAAGGAGTGCACGACGCACGACGTTTGCTCGCTTATCAAGCGGTACGGTCCTCTTCTCGCTGTCCTTATGCGCTCTGTCGACGATTGCTGTCGTCCCGCTGGGCTTCAAGGGTTGTTGTTGCGAGGGAGGCATTGAGTGGTTATCGGCTAACCGAAGGTTGTTGAAGGATGTAAAGTTCCTTTTTGCGGAAGGTGGCCTCATTGGGATACGCTCGGTTGCTAAGCAGTGCCCACAGCTGAAAGTTAGGAACGCCAAGCATTTGACCCTAAACTGCCTCGGAAACTCGAAACCTTGCTCCTTCAGTAGTGCATCATAGAGCGTTAGGTTGCTTTAAAAAGCGCTCAAACTCGTAGTTCAGGTGCACATTCTGGGAGCGACAGGCAAATCCTAATCACCAGGTTAGAACAGTAAGACAAGCTGATGTTCTCCTTGAGCAGGACTAACGCAAAAATGCTCCTGTGTGCGTAGGTTGAGTCAGCTGCCCGCTTGCGTAGGGATTGAACGGGGCGAAGCTGTTAAAATAGCATGCGTTCCCGCTCAGCTTAGCTAGCTTAGATAGTCACAACCACAGCACATGTCCGCTTCCAGCAGAGCTTGAAGCTAAAATATCTGGGGACGTTCTTGCTCATTCTAGATCGGACGTTTACAAGTTGACCTCGGTTTGTTATGCCTGCGTACAAGACGTTGTCCGTCTGGCTTGCTTAGAGAAAGAGCTTGAATGGCCTGGCTCTTACAAATAGTATAACCCTTGCACCCAGTTGGGTTGATACTCGCTGCTCGGCTTCGAAGGTTCAATCGTTCATTTTGCTAGTTCCTCCGACTTAGCTAGTACATAAGGTGCGAACAACGTGATGTCAGATTTGCGTGCTTGGAAACCAGAATTGTATGACGGAAATAGAATGCCAAGTCAGTGTCAGCCAAATTTTGTGCGAAGCTTATGTCGTGCTGCACGCTTTCCGTAGGGTAAGGAAATGGCTCATCGTATGTCCATGGCCATCGTCATTCGGTTGATGCTAAAGAGTAGGGTGTGGGAAGACAGACAATCTTCCCAGAAGCATGCCAATCTTAATGGATTTTACCGTTATCGATTTAAAAATCCCGCAGCCATTATGCTTACACTTTGCACTTGTTTTGCCGATTACACTGTCCTAATCAGTTCCGTTTCAGGTTCTTCCGCGAGCTCAAGCCGTCGATCTTCATTGACAAGCAACGGAACATACTCAAATTCGCGGAGACGCTCAGAGACCGAGCACTCTTGCAGGCGATCCTCACCATCTTCGACACGCTCCCGCCATCGCACAAAGCCACGCTGGCCTTTCTCATGCGCCAGCTGCAGAAGGTAAGCGTCACTATGGAAGCCTCTTGCCTATAAATGTGGTTTAGGCGAGTGAATCGTCGGCCGCCAACCAGATGACCATCGACAACCTCGCGGTGGTCTTCGCACCGACGCTCTTCCGCGACGACCCCGCGCCGCCTACACCGGCCAGCCGCAAGAAGCGCGGATCGCAGGTGCGCGCACCGTCTTTCATCACTCATCATTTCTGGACCGCTTTTTTGGCTTACAAGCGTTACTTGCCCCATACTTTCGAACGTTACCGGAAGAGGCTTTGGGTCCGCTTCGAGAGTAGGCTTGACCGCTAGGCTTTTAAAGCTTAGGCCTTAATCTTTTGTGATATACAATGAAGCTCAGACCCGTGGTAGGCTGAAAAGGAGGAATAACATAAAATAGACGAGGAGATTAGCTAAAGTTCGGCTTGGCTTTAAAGCAGCATAAGTAGACACCAACCTGCATATAGGACGTTGTACGTAGCGGTAGGCCACAAAGTTTCGCGTAGCCCAGCAAGTAAGGCACAGTCTGTACTGGCTGTTCAAGCGCGCCTGCAGCACTAGATAAAGCTAGTTTCTGGGGGGGGGGCTGTCGGGCTCGTCTTTGCGACACTAAAGCTCAGTTGAAACAATTGATTAGGCGAAGCGTGCATGCGGATCTCCTGCGGGATGCGTTGAAGTTAACTAGTTCGCAAGCCACGCGAGGTACTAATGTCTGCCGTGACTTAGGCTGGGACTGGAGAGAGTTACGAAAATAGAGACCTTTTTCTTATCCTTTAATGCTACTTTAATAACATGCTACTCTTCTGACGTCGTCGTCTTTTAGGACAGCCTGCTGAACACGGTCCTCACACTGAACGAGCTGCGCGCGTCCGTCGTGAAGCTCTTCATCACCAACGCACACTTGCTGGGTACGTTCTCGAACACGGTGCTGCAAGTAACCAGAGTTCTTGCAGGCGTCCCTTCTGCGGCCGAGCACCCGACGAGGCACGTGGTCCGCAAGCCGTCGGACCTCAAGCGCAAGCAGGTCGCACCGGCGGGCCTCCACCCGGCCGACAAGAAGGTCTCGCCACGTAGCGCGTCCGAGAGCGCGCCCAGAAGGTGCGGCTTTCTTGCGATCTAGTTCTGGACAATCTATTCAACCAGGCTTAAAGCTGAACGGCAAAATTTATGTAGGCACAGGCTAGGGAAGAGCTCCACATCGTTCCTCGCAGCTAGCAAACATTTATGATGCTTAAAAACGTTGACTCTACGCAGGTTCATTGAACATAGGATGTAAGCAAAACTAGAAATATCGACGAATAGAGTCGGGATAGGTTAGGCTGTAGGCATGGCAATGGACTGCATCAAGTAATTTTAAAGCATACCCTATTCATTCATCAATGCACGTATTAAGCGACAACTGACGGATTTTTGGCTCAGAAGACTATCAGTAGCGGCACGGCAAGAGTATGGTTTGGTGACCGGTACAGCGGGTAGCTCGTCTAAGTATAGCAGGAATCTAGGGTGAGAAAGACGTTAAAGAACCCCTTCCCGTGTATCACTTCACATTCTTATCAACGCTGTACGATTTCAGACCCACAACGGAGCAGGCGGACTCGTCGGCCAAGGAGCCCCTGGGCGCGACCAAGTCGTCCGATGCGAAGTACGCTGCGAAGCGTCATGGGAAGAAGGACAAGGACTTTCAGAAGGTATTCACCTTCGCGAATTCACTTTCTACAACTTCCGGTTCAGAACCGTAAGCGGTCGAGCTCGGTGGCGCGCATCTTCAGCGTGATCAGCAACCTCTACTCGAAGCCGAGCGGCGGCGAGAGCCGTCCCACCACGCCCACGCCGCACTCGTCCAAGGACCGGCCCGAGTCGCCGCAGATGGACTTCCACGACGACGAGGCAGACCGCGAGCAGAGTGTACGCACTTTCCATTTGCCGGCTACCGAAAAGCCTTGCGAACAAAAGAGAGAGAAATTAAACAGTGGCTAATCGGACAACAGGGCTCACTTGAAAGGCGGGTCTTCCGTTGCCTTAAAAAGGACGACCAGAAGCTGGACGGACCCGCAGGACCAGGACCTGCCCAACGGAACTATTGTGACGGCCATGACCATGACCATGACCTAGTTTCCCACGACCAAAACCTGCCCAGTCCCGGTACGGTCTGTGAAACGTTTCCGGGCCCAATAGCCCCAATGCAGTCGACATGTTCGAATGCATCTCGTGGTCCTGTCGCTTGGTTCAGTATCGAGCCATAAAACTGACCCGGAAAAAAATTCAAAAGCTGGTAACTTTCGTCCAAGTACGCTAGACTTGATTTCTTCCTGGGCTCGAATGTGCGATTACCTTCCCTTGTACTCGTTTTCACAACACGCCGCAGTCCACAGCACGATAGACCTTCCGCTTTTGCTCTAGTCGGACTTCAAGGCGTTCGCTCACTAGGCAATTCCCGGATGACGACGTCTAAGCTTAGGGTTGAAGCTGTGCCTGGTGATCTCTGTCTTAGACTAAGACGCGACACCCTCCTACCGCACTCCGTGCCGTACAGACCACCACGTACCGTTCTCCGTACCGTTGAGTATCACAAAAACTTTTGCTGCATTGCCGACAGTTCTTAATTTGACAATGCTCCCTACTAAGGTGTGCTTGGTTTCGGATAACTTTTTTTACAGGAATAGCTTTCGTTCTAACTACTAAGTGCCGATTTCAGGGCCTGGGCCACGCCTTTCTGAAGACTCCGGAGCGACTCTCTCGAGTGCACAGCCCGCGCCGAGCCAACGTGAACGCGACGCCAAGTGATGCTCGGTAAGGCACCGCTTAGACGAGACACAGAATAACAATCTTTGCTTCAGCTGCAAGCGAGTTCCGACCGCGCGGACCCCGATCACGACGGTCTTCGGCGTCGAGCACAACGGCGGCACGCGGCCGGAGCGCACAATGTCACTGAAGGCGCCGGCCCGCCCCGCCCACACGGACACACCTCGCATGCCGTCGTCGACCGCGCAAAAGTGCCAGCTCGCGGTGCCCAAGCCGGCGGACAACGCGTGCTCGCTCGGCGAGGAGTACATCAAGAAAGCGTCGACGAGCCAGCTCCGCGCCATCGCGCTTCAGGTCGACCGCCAGCGCCGGCACACCGCGCCCGTGAAGCAGAGCGGCATCAAGCGCAACCAGCCGAACACGCTGAAGTCGGGCCTCGTCGAGCCACGAGGTGTGTATTTGCAATGCTCTGAAGGAGTAGCATATTGAGTAGCAAACTGCAAAGTTTTTTGTACCATACTGCAAGTTAAAGCAGCTTGCGCAGGTCTAGACAAGACTATAGCGCCTCAAGTTCGATCTTATGCGCCTGGACTTGAGGTGAGGTCCAGGCGAAAAGGCTTAAGTTTAAAAGACACTAGCGCAAGCTGGTCTTAAAGGCATCAAGCATGAACTCGAGAAAGGTCAAGCTTGAACTTGAGTAGGTTAAACATGAGGTTGAGACGGCTCAAGCTTAAGCTTGACCAATTCAATCACTCGCTTGTACCGCTCAACATGAGCCTTCGAACAGCTAAGCTTGAACATGACGAGCTCAAGCATGCACATATGTTTCAAATTTGNGAGTATGGTTTGGTGACCGGTACAGTGGGTAGCTCGTCTAAGTATAGCAGGAATCTAGGTGAGAAAAACGTTAAAGAACCCCTTCCCCGTGTATCATTTCACATTCTTATTATCGCTGTACGATTTCAGACCCACAACGGAGCAGGCGGCCTCGTCGGCCAGAGAGCCCCTGGGCGCGACCATGTCGTCCGACGCGAAGTACGCTGCGAAGCGTCATGGGAAGAAGGACAAGGACTTTCAGAAGGTATTCACGTTCGCGAATTCCCTTTCTACAACTTCCGGTTCAGAACCGTAAGCGGTCGAGCTCGGTGGCGCGCATCTTCAGCGTGATCAGCAACCTCTACTCGAAGCCGAGCGGCGGCGAGAGCCGTCCCACCACGCCCACGCCGCACTCGTCCAAGGACCGGCCCGAGTCGCCGCAGATGGACTTCCACGACGACGACGCGCACCACGAGCAGAGTGTACGCACTTTCCATTTGCTGGCTACCGAAAACCTAGAAACTAAAGAGAGAGAACTTGAACAGTCGATAATTTGTTCATTCCTGCCAACAGGGCTCACTTGAAAGGCCGGTCAGTTCGTTGCCTTAAGAAGGACGACCAGAACCCGGACCCCCCGGACCAGGACCAGGACCTGCCAAATGGAACTTTTGATGACCAGGACCATGACCGGGGCTAGAATCACGGAACAATTCCTGCCCGGACCCGGTACGGCCTGTGAAACGTTTCAGCCTTTCTTTGGGCCTAATCACCCTCAGGGAGTCGACATGTTCATGTTCAATCCAAAAGCTGGTAACTTTCGTCCGAGTACCCTAGACTTGATTCCCCCAATATGGACTTTCCTGGGCTCAAAAATGCGATTACCTTCCCTTGAACTCATTTTCACAACACGGCCGTCAGCGCGATAGGCCTTGCGATTTTTCTCTAGTCGGACTGCAAGAACTTCGCTCACTAGGCAGTTCCCGGATGACGACGTCTAAGGTTAGGGTTCTAGCTGTTCTTAATGATCTGCCATCTGATCTGATCTGATAGAGATCTGATAGAGATGTATTAGACTATGACGCAAGACCCCCGTACCTCACCCCGTGCCGTACCGACCACCACGTACCGTTCTTCGTACAGGAGAGTACGATATAGAGTACGATACGGCCCGTACAATGGCCATGCTAGGGCCCGTACTAGTGCATTTCCAGCCAAAGCCGTACTCAGTACTGCGCCAGTACAGTAAGGTCCGTCCCGTACCGTATCCGTACCGTAAGTTTAGTGAAGACGAACGGGTATCACGAAAACTTTTGCTGCGTTGTCGGCAGTTCTTAATTTGCAATGCTCTCTACTAAGGCTTCCTTGGTTTCGGACAGTTTTTACAGGGATAGCTTCCGTTCTAACTACAAAGTGCCGATTTCAGGGCCCGAGCCGCGCTTTTCTGAAGACCCCGGAGCGACTCTCTCGAGTGCACAGCCCGCGCCGAGCCAACGTGAACGGGACGCCAAGCGATGCTCGGTAAGTTATAGCTTAGACAGACACAGAATAACCACCTTTGCTTCAGCTGCAAGCGAGTTCCGACCGCGCGGACCCCGATCACGACGGTCTTCGGCGTCGAGCAGAAGGGAGGCACTCGGCCGGAGCGCACAATGTCGCTGAAGGCGCCGGCCCGCCCCGCCCACACGGTCGCGTCTCGGATGCCGTCGTCGGCCGCACAGAAGCCCCAGATCGCGGTGCCCAAGCCGGCGGACAACGCGTGCTCGCTCGGCGAGGAGTACATCAAGAAGGCATCGACCACCCAGCTCCGCGCCATCGCGCTCCAGATCGACCGCCAGCGCCGGCACACCGCGCCCGTGAAGCAGAGCGGCATCAAGCGCAACCAGCCGAACACACTGAAGTCGGGCCTCGTCGAACCACGAGGTGCGTATCTGCAATGCTTTGAAGGACTAGATGCTTGAGTAGAAAACTGTAAATTTTTTTCGTGCCATGTTTGTGACTTTCGCCTAACTGGGCCATCCCAGTTCAACGGCTTGGACGGGCTACACGTTGTTTCAGTAAACTTCGTTTCAGTAAAATTATTTCAGTAAACTTCATTTCAGTAAATTTCGTTTCAGTAAAAAACTCAGTAAACTTCGTTTCAGTAAAACCAGTAAGAATTGTCAGATTCGCCTTTTGTTTATGCTTTGCCGGCTTTGTACGTGGTGTTTTTCTGTTTCAACAAGCGCAAAGCAACAATACGCTCCAGGTTNAGCAATCCGAAATCCTACTCTGGAGGCCACATCTGAAAGCCCAACCTGTGCGTCCTGCCTCAATGTCCCCTGGAAGTGTGCACTTCATTTTGAAAGTGTGCACTTCATTTCCTGGCAATTTGCTCAGTTGACATTAATGATGAAACCTGGTTCCAGGAACCATCTACGACGACCACAGCGCCGCCGCAGCGCCGCAATCTCCGAAGACCTGCGAGCAGTGGACGCCGTGCGCCACCACACAGCCGCCCCGACCTTCCGCAGCGCCGCAGCAGCATAGTCCAAAGGCCACCATCAAGTTGCCCGACGCGCCGACGACCCCGAAGCGCCCGCTGGGCCCCGTCTCGTCGTCCCCGTTGCCCTGCAGCAACGGCTCACCGTCGGGATTCTCGGCTTCGAACGAGCGGCTTCGTGAGATCGTCTCGGCGAAGACCTCTAAAGTAAGCACGCTATCCTGATCAGCCTTCCCTAAAACGTCGCAGGAGCCCTGTGCTAGCGCAAAGGTAAAGCGCGTCCGGCCAGTTAAGCAGGTCTTAAATTCATTCTTTCCAAGTAGGAGGAGTAGCAACCATTCTTCGTCGTCTTGAGCTGGTTTCCGGAAACCAGCTTCGTATTCTTTTCTCCACTCCTTTCTCCTTTTCTACAACGTATTGTTTCAGGAACTCGAGGAGAAGACCCAACTGCCTGCGTGCGCCCGCCCGAGTATCGCTCTCTTCCAGCGCCAGAATCGCGGCTTCGTGCAGCAGCGCGTGCACCAGTTCGCGAGCCTGCTAGAGACCGGACTGCACGACCAGTCGACGCGCTCTTCCATGGTACGTGAGCCTTGTCAGGCTCAAAAAACATTCGTTAACTTTAGGCCGCCTACGGCACCCACAACACCGACGAGTCGGATGCGGCGGCGGCTAAGCCGAGCGGCGCCGCGCCGCGCGTCGTCCAGTCGCGTATGACGACCTTCTCTTCGTTCAAGCGGTCCACGGGCACGAGTGCGCTGCACGGTCGCAGCCCGGCGGCACGCACAGGTACGCACTGCAAGGGAGTCATACTAACGCAGAAGGTCGAGCCGAGTGGCTTGTTTAAGTGCACGCCACAACCCTTGGAAAATGCTTGCTTTCGCATGTGTGAGGGAGCGAAGGTCGTGAAACTTTGATCGCTTGTGATTGTGAGAACGAGAAGTACATCTAGCGAGATACGACGCTGAATCGTTGAAAATTAGTCCTCAGAACCTTGCGGTGTGAGAGGGTAATTTTGTAAAGAGCGGCGAGAGAGAGAGTGCTTGCGTGCCGAAGATGGTTCGTTCTTGTAGTAAGATGTGGCACTGAAATGTGAGCAAAGCTGAGCGTATTAAATCGCTTTGTAAAGCTATAAATTCCAAGAAAAGTTTGTCTACCGAATGACCATAAGAAAATATGGCTACCGTTATCTCGGTTCTAAAATGCCGGCATGACAAAAACCTCAATGAACGCAAGCGACAACTTGGAGCTCTAACGGATGACCCTGCTAGCTTGCCTATATGCTTGCTTGTTAACCTTTCAGTGCTTGCTATCGCCTCTTTTCTACACCCCACTTCACGCTGTCACCTCTCACCCGCTTTGACGTCGCATAAGGGTGATAAATCTTCTAAAAACGGGAAATTATGGAAACTTTACCTTCATTTTTCTAACGTTTACTGCTTTTACTAGCTTTTTTACCTTTATGCATGTCAAACGACTGCCCCACGCAATGCACGAATTTACATGTATCTTTTATAGTAATGCTAGTGACCATTCTTTAGCCTTATCGCTAGGCATTGGTGGCCTCGCGCAGCGACAGGTTGGCTCCAAGATGCGCGCCGTAGCGCGACAGTTCCAGCGCAATCCCGCAACCTCGACGACGACGCCACGTCGACGACAGGTGGGAGAGCTTCGCGAGGCCGCCATTCGCCGTCACCAGCTGTGCAACGCGATGTCGCGGCTGTCGCTGAACGCCGCGTCGACGACGCAGCTGCTCGACAGTATCGCCGCAAGCTCGAGCTCGATCACGCAGCGCTGCAAGGGGACGCCGCGCGGTGCAGCACCGCCATCGAAGACAGCCACCGCTGCGGCGACGCCGACGCCGACGAGAGTCGTGCCGGGGACCGTCACGCCGGCGACGATCCGCCAGAGAGGGACGCGAAGAAGGTCCACGCCGATCAGGCAGAAAACGCCGACGTCGTTGCGACTCGTGGAACATAGTGAACTGAAACTTTAACGCCTTTATTCACACTCTGTTGACATTACGGTGTCGTCCATCTCTCACTCTTCGCATGCATAACTCTGAACTGTATTCATTCACTTTCCTTGGCCCGTTAAGACTGAAGCTTCAAATTTTTGATGTCAAAGCATAAAGTAACTGGCCATGATGGTATCGCTTTGCTTGGCCATTACCATGGAAATGTTTCGAATTTCTCACGGCATTTTTCGGCTTAGGCTTATTCGTCGAATGTTCTAATTTACAACTCCCCGCCCTCTCGTGTACTCATCGCTCACTCGCTCACATCACTTGTTCCCTTCTCGGACTCTCTAGACCGGCTGCCATGACGGATATTCGTTGACGCACTTACTGACACTATGTGGCTCTATAATTCGTTGTAAACTGGATTTTCTCCGCAGGATTAAGTCTTGGATTTTACAACCTTCTCATGCATGAAGGCGGTTCCTAACGTCAAGATAAACAGGCTTGACGTTCATGGCATTACTAGTCGTGTACTCTCCGGCCCGTGGTAGCTAGACAGGGGTCTGTCGTAGCAGAGCCAGGACGATATCGAATGCTCGTGAGAAGGATGAACAGCCGTCCTTAGCCCGAGGTGTGTCGTGTTTCATGTTGTGGACGGAGTCGGGTTTGTACACAGATCGTTTCCGATCACTTCCTACCGCGTTAGGCTCGCCTTAAGTTAACGTTACGCTGAACTACAGACAGCCAGAGTCGCCGAAAGCTAGTGGGGCACTTTCTCGAGATATGCAGTTGGTCTGACTTGCGTGCTTATCGACGTGCAGGATTTGAGGGTGAGAGGCAGAGCAACTTGTTCATTTACTGAGCAGAGAGTTACATATTCCACAGTAAGTGTGGGACAATCTTGATTCGCCTGGTGTTAATTTTTCTTGTCAGTAGTGGTAAGACTTCTTGGGCCTTACAGCAAAATGCAACATGCGTTCAGGAACACTTTTACGACACTCTGACGCTTCCTGATTTAGGTTTTGCGCCGGCTGCACCTGCTTCTTCGACCTCCTCGTCTCGCAGCGTGCTAGCCAGCTCCACGTCCGCCGGTGTGCTTCCGCCGCGCCGCGAGCCGTCTCCGCCGCGCAACAACGTCGTGATGTTCGGCCGCCGGAACGTCGTCTCGGCCGTGGACATCCGCCATCAGCGCCAGCGCACGTCGGCGTCGGAGAGCGATCGGCACTAGCCGTCACGGACCTCCTCGTCGTTCCCGTGTGCCTTTCGTTCCCCCGCGGCCACCTCGATTTGTGCCCGGAATTCTGTGCCGATGCATGTGCCATTTCCCCCGACTCGCTCTCACCCCTTCCCGTCGCTCATTTCCCTTCGTCCACCGGTTCACTTCCCGATCTGTACGCATTGCGACGGTGTATTGACTTTATGGGACGCTGTCTCCCGTTCCTCGATTGTCTCTCTCGGCCTTCCGCAAAGAAGACTTGTTCCAACCTCTGACGATGACTTACCTATTCGAGTGGGCATTACCTAGTCTCCCATGCGACTCACTTGTGTGCATTTCCGGCCATTGTAGAGAGACCGATTGAACGATGCATTAAAGAGTATTGGTTCGAAATAGAGGTTGAAGGCACCCAATACCAGGGCAAACAGCGCAAAACTTAAGGAGTGCAGAGAACTTCATACAACCGCAAAGATTCTAGGGCGTCATGGGATGAGCTAGGGCAAAAGGAGCTAACTGGAAAGCTACGGCCTAAGCACTCGTCCTCGTCGAGAGCAGATTTTGTGTCGGTGCCAAAGTGTTGTGCGGCCTAACGAACTATGGCGTTATCGGCGGTAAACAGCATGACGCCGACACTTCTGTCTCGTCCAAAAATGGAGTTCCATTGTGCTGTACGAAACGGCATACCCGTCTGGCTGACTAACGTATTTTAGTGTCTGACAGAAGCCAACCGTCTCGCCATGCGGACATTAAATGCCTTAGGACGAGGTGGACTGCTGCCTGTGCCGTAAATAGTCGTTAAAATAATAAGAGGTTACTGCTCCGTAGCGGTCAGCGGGGCAAAGAACAAATGAGGAACTGGTGTTTCGTGGCCGCCCTGCGTCTCATTGTTGTCAAGTAAGACCGACGGCAGATAAGACAGTGAAGCAGGACAAATGGAAGCAGCATTTCGAGCGCGGCCACAAATACCTTCTCTAATGCTCTGCAGGTTTCGCAATCCGCCGCTCGACCACAGAGCACTGCAAGACGCCGCAGGTTGACCCAGTTCTTATGAGTGCTAGCTGCGCAGAGCACTCTTATGGCGCAAATGCCCTATTCGATAGCGCTGCAGTGGCAATGCGTGCCCTGTTGTTGCTGGGCATGGCGCGGACGCCCCTTGAGTCGTGGTCCGTGCCATGCTGACCCGCTCCCCTGTAGTGAACCGTGCCGTGATGAGCACAAAAAACGAAAAACTATGTACTCTTTGCACGAAAAACGGCACGGAACGGCACAGGACGGCAAAACAGACACACGGTATTGTACGGCGCCATGTCGTATAGCTCACCCGTGCCGTGATGCCGTGCCACGGTAAGGCCTACGGCACTGCAGCTTGTCTAATTGCACGTACACTATGATCAATTTTCAAGACAAACTGCGTTCCGTGGATTAGCTCTTGAGACGGGCCGAGTACTAGTCGCCAACGCCATTTGCATTGAGTTCAGGTCTGCGTGCACCCGGATGCTACTGTTTGCCACCGGACGAGCTGACACGATGTTTATACTAGCATCGGTTTACGCTTTGCGTAGCGAATGCACCTGCACTCAGTTAGGGCTTGTAAAGCTGGAGGTACTCCCATCCCGACCTTTGTTTAAAAGACCATTTTGACAATTTGTAGGGGGAGATCAACGCGACTTCGAGGTGTTGAATTACGTTCTTCTTCTTTTCCGGCGTCGAATGAGCCACAGCGGTGTTGAACGCACGACGTAAACAAAGAGAAAATCAGAGGTATTAAGACCGCCAGCGGTGTTGGCTGCCGAGACCCGTTTCTCTCAATGATGGATAACTTTAAGTGTGTCGGGTTTATTCTTGCTTGCACCGGCCTGCGAATTGGAGGCGCTGAAACTCATCGAGTACTGCGGATTGCGCTCATCATTATAGCCGTCAGTATTACCTCTTTAGGTAATTGGGTTTAAAATTCTGCTTTGAAAAGCTAAGTGACTAGCATATTTTCCAACATACAGCATACATGTAGACTAGCATTTAGTACGAGCCCTTGTACTCTACGGTGTTTTCTCGTCGATAATGAGCTCGAATGGCCGTCTCTTGTTCTACTGGTTGACCGACTGCCGAGGCCTTCTGTCAATGGTACGGCTGATGTACCCTCTCTATCGCTTTTAAGACGACTGAGATCAAGTTCAATCTTAGATTTACCTGATTTACTGGCAGCTGACTGGCGGGCTCGCATTTATCAACCAAAGGCTAGACCTGTGTGCATTGTCGCCAAGCAGGCACTTAAGTGTTTATGACAAATTCGTCGCTATGTTCATCGTCGCCTTTACAATTAGCGCGCTTGTAATGGACAGTTTTGCAATTATCTCGTCTCTTAACAATGACTCTGTAAGAGAACTGAGAAGCGTGTACGAGGACGTAAGCTGCGTTGATTTGACTCTAAAATGCCTCAGCATGCTCCAGCCGTTTGGCACTCGCTACGGACGAATAATGTGGACCTATCTGATGACGTACAGCGCCTTCGTCGCCAATGCCGTACTTGGCATATTTGCATTGATCGTGTTGTCAATGGAACGGCGTTTCCAGGAAAACAACGATTTACTCATGAGGATAGGCCATCGAACGCGAGAAGACAACACTCTGGTGGACGAGCTCGATAAACGAGTGCATGCATACTACGTGCTGCTACAGGCCCTCCGCAGCGTTAGTGAGCTGTTCCAGGTACGGTACGAAATCGCTACGCTTAGACATTGATCTTGTGTCCTTTAGACGTACGTATTCGTTCAAGTAGTCTTGCTAGTTCCTCGTTTTATCGATGCATCGTGGCACGTGCAGGAGGCAGCGCATGGCCACGTGGACGCGATTGGAGCGGCGCTGACCACTGTGCAAGCTATTGCTGTTGTAACAGGCCAAGTCGTTGTTCCAGCAAACTTGCACGCTACGGTACGCGCGAATGTCCACATACACATGAATGCGGTCGAGCGTTTTTAGTACTTAAGGTCCTGGCCTACAGTTTCGTTCTGAATTTCTGGTCCCGGTATTTGGGTACGTCTAGGCCTTTCTAAGCCTAGACCGTTTCTAAGCCTAAGCCCAATCGCGCACATCCCTGGGTAGGAGGATAAGTTAAACCGGGCGGAGCAATATGCATTGGAGTTCGTTCCCAAGGCTAAACTCGACTTCGTCCAGTGTCGTCCCGAACAGGTTACGCCGGCGGATCAGTTATGCTGCGACCGAAAGTCGAGCGCGGCATGTCTGAGTACGACGACAAGAATCAACGTTAGCTCTAGGTGCAAAAGGTGCACGCGTCCGCGTGGTGCAACGAGCGTCTGTGGCTGCCGTACAACAAGAAAGTGATCACCACGGGGCGCGATTTACTGGATGGCGTGCACCACGGCGTGGGAATATCGCTTGGCGCCTTCACGGTTATTACTCGATCATTGGTAGTGACGGTACGTCTCTGCTAGCATAGCATGTAGCAAACGGTACACCTTATCTTGAGCCAAAGAACAACATCTCAAAACAATCGTAGCCTCGCGAGAAACTAAGATTAACTACTGCAAGGGCTGACCTGATGTATTTAGCTCGTATCTGCGACTATTTCTTTTGTCACCGTATTCAATGAAGTCCGTCGAACTCCTTTTTCCGATTTAAGGAATGCGACGAGTGCTTAAAGTGAACATCACGTATTGCTACTTTTGCAGGAGTCCGAGTCTTTCGAAAAATAAATATCCGACGATCGAAGAGATGAAAGAAACTTGCGGCTTGCTAACCGCTCGATTTACGTTATTCAGTGATCGTTTCGTTTTGTAAGATGCTCACGACCCTTCTGGATTTGTTTAGGTATGAAATTCAAGTTCATTACAATACTCACCACAATCGTCGGTCTTAGCATTTCCGACCAGCGACGACCGGCCTTGCCTCAAGCACTACGAGTGGGCAGGTCAATTACGTTGGTCAGCATAGGTATACGTCGACTCCAGGAGTCGCTTACCGAGGAGATTTAACGTCTTATTAACGCGTTTTCGTGTAATTCCCACTTTAGTTTCACTCTACGCCATCTACGATATTCTTTACCCGTTTTTTAAAGAACGTCAAGAATTTGCATGGTCATTTCTCATTTATTCACTTGGGGCTTTTCGAACTTTGTTCTCAATGGTAAGTGGCAAATACCTTCATGCACGCTTCCAAGCAATAAAACATAGCGAAGCGTCATTACTAACTGAATGTCCTGGAATCACCAAGAATGGAAGGGTTAGAAAAAAAACCCACAAAACCACAACAAACAGTGACGATCTGTGCTTCACAGATGTTTGTACTCCGCTGGCAGCAAAGCGGCCGCCTTTCTCTCTTATTCGATCAGCTGAACGACAGCATCCATCTGTACGAAGGGGATTTGCCGCGGAGGTGGCACCGCATCGACAAGTATGTCTGTGCTGGACTATGCTTGCTGTCCGTTGCGCAATTTCTTGGGTCGGCCCTTTACATTGTCGAATGGGTTCTTGGAGAGCTCGACGAGCGCGATTTGTTTCCTGACGTAAATTCACAGGAACTTCGCTGCGTGTAAAGCGTTTCACTTTAGCCGTTTGGAATGCCATATGGACATGTGTTCTGGGCTTTCGTTAACTGGTACCAGACTGTGGCTGGTAACGTGGCATTGGCGCTGCAGCTGATAATTATGTGCAGTCTCGGCAGCCTTCTCGCTGAAAATGTTCTGAAACTGGAAAACATGAGGGCTGCGGACCGAGGCGTGGATCCTGTTAACCCACTGCCAGTAGAAATTGACCTTAGCAAGTTAGTCGAGGTCCTCGAGAAGACGCTTAAGCGACAGCTCGCGCTAATTAGAACCCTCGCGGTTCTCAATCAGTGCTTCGAGGTGGGAATTTTAAGCGTACTACACCCACAAATCGCAACACGTTTAGTGGCACTTAATGGTGCGAACCATCCTCATGCTTCCGCAGCTTATCTCGACGATGTGGTCGCTTCAGAATGGCTTCAAGAGCATAAAGTCTGTCGTCCACACATCAGTCACCGTTCTTAAAGTGGCGGCGGATGTCTTTGCGCTTATCTTCGTTCCGGCCAACGTACATTCTTTGGTAACGTGTTTTTTTGACAGACGCTCACTTCATATCCGCATAGAGTTTTCTGTAAACTAAGTATGCTTTAACTGACTCCCAGTATATGGGGTCATATAAATTGGATCAAGGTAGGTGAGGTCCCCCATAGGAAAGCCAAATCTCACTTTTTCAGCTTTTCTGTCCCGTGGAATACGCAATCGACCTTAGGCTTTGGGACGCCAACCTGGGAAGTCTAAAGCGCCCTCTTAGCTAAGTGAAGTTGCGTAAGTTACACAAGGGAAGACTTTCCACGAATGGCAGAAAACAGAGTTTGCATGCCATAATCCAGGGCTGTCTCAAATGCCCCCCCCCCCCTCCCCCGGCGGGCCTGGCGCCCTCCCTGGGCGAAGCCCATCTGGGACCCCTGCCACGATCCGTTTGCCGGGACGCAGTGGACCAGAAGCTCACGCAGTAGCTTTAGATCCAGCAAACGTACGATTTACTGTGGAGCAGTGAGCATTTGTGGCTCTCGAAAGATGACAAGGTGCGTACGCTGGCACAAATGCTGTGGGCCTGTTGGCGGCAGCCCAACATGGGCATTTCGCTCGGCGGCATCACGATCGTGACCAAGCGCCTCGTCCTAACGGTATGTTTGAACACTAGCAACTTCTTGTCCACAATTTCGCCTTGTCAGTTAGCATCGGTGATGGTCACCTTCTTAACCTTGTTCGCGGAATTTCGCCAAACACCATTCTCCTCTAACGCAGTCAACGAAACGGCACAAGGTAATTCAGCAAGAACTTATCTTCCACCAGGATAAATGAGTGCAAGCTGGGCGCTATGTAATGTGAGGCAAAATAGCGATCAGTACCACAAATTTGCCGCGAAAAGTACCACAAATTTGTGGTACTTAAAATTTTGTGGTACTTTTCGCTGTAGACCAGGGGGTCTATAGCGAAAAGTACCACAAATTTGCCGCGAAAAGTACCACAAATTTATGGTACTTTTAGATTTATGGTACTTTTCGCTGTAGACGCGTAATGTGAAGGAGGAATCTACGCATAACAGTGCTAGTTGAGCAAGTTTTGCAAGGCGACGTGGTTGTATTGTCATTTCAGCTAGCTTCGTAGGCGAATACGCCGTCACGTCCTCAGCCGCCACACTTATTTAACGTAGCGATAGAAATTTGACACGTCTGCGATCTGATCGATCACCTAGTACGGCGACAGCCATTCGCATCTCTCTCACGCATTCTAAACGTACCAAGTAGTTTTAGAGAAAAAAAGATTATGCGCTAGCGGTACGTACCGCGTTGCATTTATCATACGGGATGTGGAATGCTATGATCTGTCAGGTATTCATTAGTAAAGTCCATACCTTCGGTCCTTAAAATGATGCATGAATTCAAAAATGCATATGCAAGACGGGTTGCGACATTGCATGTCATAAGTCGCGTCTGGAAAACGTTTGCCGCGACGCTTGCCGAGGTGCTTGACAGCTCCATGACTAGTATTTATCTGATGTCCGAGACATCAGCGCTCAATGTCCACACTAATCCGAACGCTAAACACCGAGAAAATGAGAACACGCAATCGCACGGCAACTAGGTAATTAGTGGGCGTCAGCGCGAATGCGGGACGATTGCCGTTGGCTGGGAGTGGACGCACGGAAGTAAATCGAAGCTTAGGGTCCCTGTCCGTGAAGTCACATTCGAATTTGTCAATTAGTCCACGAAGAATGCCCACAAAAAGATGTCACAAACAAGATTGCCGAAAGTTTGTGAGTACTGTCCTTAGGCGAAACAAAGCACGGCCCATTTGCACCATAGCTCTCATTGCAATGTTACGAAATGCGCAGTGATGACCAAAAATAGAGCTTAATACATTAATAATGTCGGCATTGACGTCACTACCAGTGTCTTGTTGTCTCAACCGTGTCCGGGAGGGCGCTCTTGACCGTGTTTTTGCCTTGTCACTGTTTTGATGCGCGGGCAATGTGCCAACAAATGACCTCTCGACAACGCGCGAATTACCCGATGATCTGTCAGCGGGTGATGACTTGCGCGAAGGGATTATCGAGGATGCATAAACAACCACTAATCGCCAATCTTCCTGCTAAATGGCTCGCCGCCAAGGAAAAATTTCGCCGGTTTAGCAAAGTTCCAAAGAAAATAGCGTTGGTGCTGCCTGCAGCTAACGTGGCTCGGTTTGCATTTTTATATCAGGATTCATTTTCAATTATGAAATCTTCAGTCCTTCCGTTTCCAGCATAAGTCGAAGCATTTTATTTCGCATCGACGACGAAGGATCACTTTAATAAGTAAAGTTTACTAGATTAAGATACACCACCAGATAATGTCCAAAAGCATCATGCCCAATATATCACATGTTAAGCGTTCTTCTTCTCGCGAATTCCGTTGAGCTGCCCACCGCTCTTGAGCAGCCCGTCGAGCGTCGGCAGGCTCACCGTCGCCGCTTTGAAGCCGTCCAGCGGCATTGCTTTCTGCTGGTCCATGACGCTGTTAACGCCGCCGATGAGATAATTGCCGTAGTGCGAGGCGTCACCGGTGGGCAGCATTCCGATCGCTTCCGCGGCGCCGTTCTCGCTAGCCTAAAAAGGACGGTACCAGGTCCACCGTGGAACATATGCTTTCTCAAGAGCTTCTTAAAACGTCGGGTTTTTTCGCAAACTTATGGGGCAACGAGTAGCACAAGAACGTAGCCCAAGGACAGTCGATGATGTACACTTGGAGCGGGGCCGGTTGTTGGAGCATGAAATATTTTGGACAACAACTTCGAATTTTGGATAGATCAGTCTCGAGGCCCAGATTGTTTTCTACACAAGTTATGCCGTGCCGTTTTGCGGGACGGAAAACGACATGGAGGTGTTGGCACGGAACGGAACATGGCACGGCATTTTTTGCCGACTTTGCCCTAAAAATGGAACAGTTGTAACGTTCCCGTAACGCAAGGGCAAAACATTACAATAGTGTTTAGAACTACACTGGACGCGGTACGAGATCCGATGCGGTAGCATGAAGAACACGGGACTGGGTCACCTGTGAACTCGCTAGTGGGATATTCCGCAACCGTTCTTCACCCAACTTCGCGATGATGCCGCGTGCCACCATGAACCCTGTGCACCGGCCCGTCAAATCGAAGCCCCGGCCGGTTGACCACAAGAATAAAAACAGAAAATTGGAGGCCTAGGCTCATCCCGACCGGCTTAAGGCCAGGTTGCGCAGAGATCTTCTTTACGATCTTTTGCAACCTTTTGCTTGCTTACTGGCTATACTGAACGTAGATACGCTTACCTGTCCTGCGGCGAACTCGCCGCATCCAAAATTGAACGCCGCGAAGTGACTGCCGCCGACCGGCGAGAAGCCGACCGCCTGAGGCGCGTTCGATGCGCTGCCGTTGACGTAGTAGTTCGGCTGCGGTAGATACGGGAAGTAGAACGGGTTGGCGCCGGAAGTCGGAAGGGTGGCGAACCCTGATGCGGCGGGATTAATTGTAGCCGGAGCGGTGTACTTCTGTTCCGTCATAGAGCCACCTCCAGGGAAGCCGGAGTACCTGAAGAAGAACGCAATCGCTTCAAAAAACTGCATCGATGCCAGCTACTCGGAACATGTGCTGTGTTATGTTAGGGATGACAAAGACCACCCTGACCCGCGAATTTTTTTAGGGGGAGGCGGTAAATGAGCTGAACTGGTTCTGGTCAAGATCAAGTGAGCTAATTTAGTTCAGTAAAATTAAACGAAAAGAAACGAAACCGAACTAAGGACCCATACGAAGGATTTTTTTCAAAACTGAAGTTATTTTTGTACCATGTGGCGCTTTAGCGACAGTCGACATGCTTTAAATTACGCTATTTAAAGGTATTTTAGCTATTTGGGGAGATTTTGCTCGATGTTAACGATGTTCAATTCGTGCACTGAATCTGAACGTCCGCCAAACGAGACATTTTCGGGCACTGAACTGAACTGCGCCTGGTTAATTTCAGCTCTACCAAGCTCAGTTGAACTTGCAGGTCATGCTAGACACTGAAAAGGACACCGCAAATTAGGGCGTAGTCACACGAATTATTGTTGACCCCTGGTCACTCAGCATTACATTTGCACGTTCATTCTCGCATGCCCTTTTTGCCGCTGTCAGTGCTTATCCACGCGTAAGCAAAACGCGCTTTGTGGTCAATTTAATCGTATCCGAAAGCTTCGACAAATTGGCTAAAATGAAAGCCCATCAATATTTTATGGCGGTCGAATTTTGATGAAACTAGCTTCGTTTGAAAACCCTTCCATACTGTCCTGTTTGGGCAATCTATGAAACTTTAAGGTTGCTGAAATGACCATGAAATGGCCAATGGCCAGACGCAGTTGTGATTTTACAGGTGAAGAGACTTATTTCTATGTTCTAAGCGACTTACCCGCTGAATGCCGAAACGATATCCTCGCCCATCGGTGGCATCCAGGACCAGCTGGAGAGTGACGCAGGAGCCGGACGGATTGGCGGAAGCTCTCCGATCGCGGCATTGTCGAGCTTCTCCTGACGACGCCACTTGGCGCGACGGTTTTGGAACCAGACCTGAAAGGAGCATTACAAAGGCTTAGGTCGGATGGCGGATTAAGACACGCCCTCCTCCGTCGTACCCATAAAGTTACGGAGGTTGAGTTCTCTTTTATTCACACCGCACAATCTTCAATACGGACGCAACTACGGCATAACGAGGCATACTCAATTACATGTCATTTTTGGCAAAAGCATGTCCTTTTGAGGTATAAGCGTCTGATAGACCGAACAGTGTGCGGAATGGGAAAACGCCCTGCTGAGTATTCACACGCTTTCAGTCATCATAACGACATCGCTGAGCTGCTTACCTGAACTCTCACTTCGGGCAGCTTGATCTTGTGCGCCAGTTGCTCGCGGGCGTAGACGTCCGGGTAGTGGCACTTCTCAAAGGACTGCTCTAGCTCATGCAGCTGGAACGTGGTGAACGTCGTGCGGTTGCGACGCTGCTTCTTCGACGGAACGTTGAGGTCGGCATGGCGATGCTTCACGTCCTCGTGGACGCTCTCCTTGCGGTCTAAGCAAGATTTGCTCACTACGAAAGTCTTTCAGCTTCTTATAGAGGCGATAACCGCATTCATCCACACATTGATTTGGGGCCAACCGTCACAAACTTTATGACCACTTTTAAAACATTTTTTGCAAACTTTAGTAGCCTTTCCTGAATGCCAATGCGGTAGCTACCAGACAAGCCGTCAGGGATGGACTATGAACAATATGAGAAAAGGCATGCAACGAGGACAGGGTGGCCGTGCACCTGAGATGCGCTGTTGAGAAGGAAGTTAAAGTAGTAGGGAGGGAGAAGGACAATAGCCAACCGGCAATGAGACAAATACTTAGATGAGGCGAGCTCTTCTGCAGATTGCCCAAAGCCCTATGAAGGCGTCGCCGAATGAAGAGAATGCTTTGGCGCGCTGCGCTTTCAGAATGAGATTACTTATCTCATTGACCTCTGAGCGAGGTGTAGCCGGGCCAAATTTTCGGGTGATTAGTGCCATTTGCGACCCACATGTTGACACTATCAGCTCATTGTGACCTGGATAATGACTTAACGATGCCGTACAGGCCCGATTATTGGCACTTAGTGGGCCTTCGGAAGCGGCACAGATCTCGTAACTAAGTCACTTACCGTCCTTATTGGCCGCTTGTGGCAGCTGCTGTGACGGCTTCTTGCCACCGTGATCGCCAGCGACACCGTTGTTGCCTGTGGCAAGCGTGCCGAGAGCCATAGAGCCGGAAATATTGCCGGAATTCAAGTCGGAAGCCGCAAAGTGGTCCAGAATCCCGCTGGCAGCGATGGCATTCTGAAGGACTGAAGGCCTCTGTCCGCCGACGTCGGAAAGATCCATGTCGAAATCGGAAGAAGAGACTGTGGCAGACGTAGTCGACTCGAGCGGACCGTCTTCCACCAACTGGTAGACGTGTTTCCGTCGTGTTTTCTCGGTTGCTAGCGAAGAAAATACCGTATTTCGCGCTTCGCAAATGGGCAAACGGAGGCCGCCAATCATGGCGACCGAAATCCGTGCGGCTGCCACCCGCGTGGCGCCGCCCCGACGACGTCGCGGCCTTCGCGCAGCCGGATTTAGCGCCCGATTCTCACCGGTTCTGCCACCTTTTCGCGCGCAAAGCCACCGCGAGGTCGTCGCCACACACGCTCGAGGTGGCTGGCCTGCCCGACGACGCTCGGAAGACGGGCTAATCCGATTAACGGCGATGCGCAGCGCTGTCAACGCCGATTTACGCACCGGGAAACGCCAATTAGCGTGTCGGGAAATCGGCGGTCGTCTTCCCTCCCGACCGTAGCCTGGATGCGACCAGGAAGCGCCGGGGTGACGGGAGTGACAGGCGGCCACTCCACGCCGCCACCGAGAGAGTGACGTTCTCGGGCGGCAGTTTCGGGGCCAGGTGGCACTTCGCCGCCGAAATGGAAGAGCGGCCTCGGAAGCGCCGCAAAGGCGGCTGGTTGTAGCGCGTAGTGAGGCGTTAACGGCGCAAGCATATTTAGCGCGCTAATGGATGCGCGACCGCAGCATTTTACCACGTTGTGTTAAGCTACTGAAATGTGCGAACGTTCAGTGAAGGCCGAGTGTGACAGAATGCTTCAACAGGCCCAATACGATCTTGTTAAAGGCTTTCGGCTTCACCAGGAAAACTATTTATCAGCTTCGGATTTAACATAATTTCTTTCGGTTTAACGACACTCTGTTACCTTATTTCTTCGAATAGAGCCCCTGGGGCTCTATTTTTCGAAGCCACAATTTTTAAAAATCTTAAAATTTAAATATTTAAAATTTTACTTTTCGTTCCCACGAGCCGTCCGATGCCTGAAAATTATTGTTTTATCGTTATATATTCAAATATATCCTAAGCTTGGAGGTCCAGATACCCAAACTAGCTAGACTGCAAGAGGCTAGTGGGGTCTATTCAAGGTGGGGCTCTACTCGAAGAAATATGGTATTTGTTGACGAACCATAATGGACACGGATTGATTGTCCTTTTTATTCATAAAGGAACATTATTCCACCCTGCTAGGTTCTATCAAATCTCCTCTGAAAACATGACCTCGGGAGTGGATATTAATTAACTCGTAGTTTATATGTCGTCGCAGCTGTTTTGAAAAGAACGACTGAGCTGATTGTTTATTAAAAATACGTCGAGCTGCTTCCCGGTCTGCTGATGACGGCGTAGGGCGGCATACAGAAACTGTATGATGAGAACGCCTAGTGGGGGATGCCCCTCGGTAATCAAAGCTGCTTGTGCCCAAGAGTTCACTGGGCTTTCTGGCACGAGACTGTGATAATTACTTGTTTACGCCTGAACTGTAAGTCCTTCGCGCGAGTCAACTCCCGCTGATAAATCCTTCGATGCGCGCGAGTAGAGAGGTCACTCGCGGAGGATTATCTCTGATGCGCAACCGAAGCACGGTCAAAGCGTCCTCAAAACATGTCATGCTTGAGCAATTAGCGGACTGGACTCCTCTTAAAGCTCCCATTCGCTATCAAAACAGCATGCGCTTTGAGACGTTACGCACTGTCAGTCGACGCGTCCTCTCGCGGACAACCGGTAATTACCTAATCGCTGTGCGATTGCGCGTTCTTATTTTCCCATAAACGAGCGCGATGATTAGCGCGAAAGAGGCGCGACGGAACTGGGACCACGAGGGATATATGAGTCTCCTGCGGATGAAATTATCTCACGAAAAATGCCGTAGTTAGCAGAAGGAAATTCGGTTTAACAGGCTGCCGGGCCAAAAAAAAAACAGGACGGTTTTTAAGTTGTAAGCAAAAGCTTATTGGAGCACGTCGTTGCAAGAAGCTCAAGAGATCTCCGAAAGCCGACAACATCTCAAAACCGAATCGAATATCAACTGGCGTATGCTCCAAAAATTGCTTAGATAGACTGTCTTAAGGGTGCTCATGTGCAATATAACCTAACGTCCCAGCCAAATTCCTGCTTAGAATACCTCGGAAAAGTCAAGTATGTGTTTCAACACTTAGATCTAGAACTACCGGAAGAACGACCGCAAGTGCAACTTGCGCTCTCGCTCACTCGCAGTTACTTTCAAGGTCGTAGTGGAATTGCAGAAAACGTCGGACAAAAGCTAACCATTGGCTCCTTTAGCCGGGCGCATTCCTATTGTATGCAAACTTCAGTACCGATTCACTTGACCATGCCTAGCTTAGACTCCGTCCGGGTGTGCGGACTAGGGCAACGTTTCAAATCTTCGACGGACGAGGTCTAACAATCATCCGGCCGCGAATTTGGCGTGTTTCTGGGCCTTCTCGAGAATTGCAGGCCATTTTGTAGCGCATACTGGAATTCTTAAGCATATGTGTCCCATGTTTTCGAGCTTTCGAAGACTTGTATCGCACCGCCCCGAGGACCAAGTCAAGACCCTACACTTGGCTTCAAGCGACGTAGGAATCTGTCAATTTATTCTTGAACCGTTCGCAACCGGGAATAATAACCATCAAATACCTACAGAATGATCAACGTCACTTTAGACGGACGAGAAAACGTGAATCTCAATCTCATGCATGGTTTGCTTGACCTCCACGTTGACGAGATTGTAGAGGTCTTCCATCAACCAGGTTCGTCCGTCGCCCCGCTGATACTTCTCAAAGCCCGTGGAGTCGATGCGCAGCGACATGTCTGCGTCCAGCGTGAAGGTGAAGTCGACGTGGTGGCATCGCGCAGCTCACCGGCTTTCTGAAACAGGGAGCATAAGAGGAATGATGAACAGACACTGATGTGTACGAGGTTAGGCTACCTAAAACTCGAGTTTTGCGCTTCTTGTACCGAGTGCATAATTGTTTTCGCAGTGGACACAGAAGTATGGCGAATTGTACTTGCACAAACTGAACTAAAGTTCTAATCAGTTCGAGATTCTTCTAAGGTTGTCGGAAAATTTCAACCTACAAAACGCCACGAAACTATGAAAACGACTTATCTGAGACTTCCTTTGTTTGGCATTCCTTATAACGGCACGGAACACATGGTACATCGGCACGGAACGAGACGGTGGCGTACCTGCTTGACATGCGTGAGCAAGTCCGCTCCAACATCGCAGTGGATTCCCCGCAAACTTCGATCACCGCCAGCCGTCGGCTCCGCGAATCCGAACGCGAGTGCGGCGGTGGTGTTGGCCCGGATATTGGTCACATCCGGCATTTTGTACTCGCAGTGCTTGAGATGCCGAACGCCGCGCTGTGCCGCAGGAACGAAAAAGGCCTCGTCCAGTAGCTTTCCGTACGTTGAGCCTTTGGGCGAGCCCAAGTTGACCCTCTTCACAGACTTGAAGGCCACGATGCCACCTAGATCCATCAACTGATCCGTTTGCCTTAAAGTGTCTTCGCAAGCATAGGTATGTAATCTTTGAAACTTACGATTGGCCAACTCCACTTCGAAACGAGGCAAGCGAACGTCGAGGGTGCCGACAAACGTGCTGGGCGCGACCAAGTCGTCGAAAACCAAGCGCTGCTGAACGCAGAGTCCCCCTGTACTGTTCTGACGTTGATGCAGACCGATTCGCAGAAGGCCATGTGCAGGCAGCACGTCAACTGGTGAACGGTTTTCGGAGCGACTTCTTTTCCAGCGCCGCGACTGTATTCCATCTTGACGGTCGGTAGCCAGCCATCATAGCCGCCGCCAGAAATTTCCAAGCTAAAACAAATCGCTAGGTGGAAGGTACAGTAATCGCACCGATGCTCTGTGTATAACTGATTCCAAAAAGAGCTCTTACATCAGCAATATACCCCTAGTGAGTGTTTAGAAATTACAGGATCAGAAGGTCTTTTACGACCTCTACCCCGCGCGAAATTACATTTCGTGACACAGTTAAGTACTATTACGTACATGTATTCGCCGATGTTGACGCGTGAAATGGGTCGCAAGGTCAGCTGCGTGAGCTCCCGTTCGCGGATGAACTTGAGGAGGAAGCTGCAGACGAGTTGCATCGCGTCGAGAGTGTCGCGATCCGCGAAAAGCACCACCTCGAGGAAGGTCTCCGCCGACAACAAAGGACATGGACGGTTGTGAGCTTAAACTTCATAGTTAGCGGACCTGCACCGTTTTCATCAACAGAGGCACTCAATCTGAGTAAATCAAGCTTTCAAAGGCCCTACTCAGAGCGCGCAAAGCCAACCTTCTTCCGAAGCTCAGACTTATTTGCGGTGGAAGAAGTGCCGCCGGCTAGCAGCGCAGCGAATGCTGCGGCGACGGAGGCGCTGTCGTTGCTCTCAATGATCTCGTGAAGAAGGACGGTGTCGTTGCCAGCCGCCTTCAGACGCTTGACGAGATCCTCCGATGCTGACGCGGGTGCTTGAGACTTGTGTAGACGATTGCCCATTGCAGGAATTATCTAGGAAGATGCGATTAGGTTGGTAACCAGCATTCCACTGAGAGAAGCATGAAAACTCGCTGGAAGGCACTGCTGTGGAACTTTGGCTGTTAGCGCATTGCAATCTTCCGTTTCAAACGTTTATTCGGTCCATGTTTGCGCGGCGGAAGTTTTCCAAAAGCTTAGCAATTTTTCTCGCTAATTTGGGCGGAAAATATTATGTGGGAACAGCAACAATTTACGTACCATCAGGCTTAAAATGAGCCCTAGGCTAATTGCTAACAGTCAGTAAGCGCTGAAAATTGCTAAGACTCGAGGCCTCGCTCTTCCTTACCCTTCATCGCCGCCACGCGGAATCGTCGACCACGACGATTCGGTTCAGTGTTGCGCACCGTCGCGACGTCGTCTCTGTCCATATTGCACTGACACGTTCCGGTGTTGCGCACCCTCTTGGTGCCCTACGATGTGGGTTCAGCCGGTGTCGAAACCCGTGGTCGATGCAAAGGTACCGTGGGCCAAGTCTTTGCGGGTTCAGCCGGTGTCGAAACCTGTAGTCGATGCGAAACCACCAATTGATTTCCGCAGTTTCGCAAGCAATGACAAATTGAACTTACGAAGGGCCAACTCCACTTCGCATCGAGGCAACCAAATGTCGAGGATGCCAACAGTCATGCTCGGGGCGACCAAATTGTCGAGGACCATCGCCCAAACGTCGTCGAACACAGCGATCTCTTCAGTAATTGTGCTGAATGTCGATGCAACCGAATCGCAGAAGGCCATGCGCAGGCACGACCGACGCCAACTGGTGAATGGTTTTCGGCGCGAGCGCTTTTCCAGCGCGGCGGTCGTAGTCCATCTCGATGGTTGGTAGGCAGCCTTCATAGTCGTGACCAAAAACTGTGTAGCTAAAGGAAAGCTTTAGACAGAAGGCAGAAGAAATCTCTCGACCTTCGGATCGATGCTTTTGTGCATAACTGGGAAAGGATAAAATATAGTTGGCGCGCCGTACGGTACGGTACTCCGTTCCGTGCCGTTCTCAAGGTCTTTTCGGTACGGCGGGGGGGGGGGGGGGTGAGTATCCCGTTGCGTACTAGTACGCAACGGGTAAGGGACGGCTCGATAACGACGCCATTTCTTGCCGTTTTAGTGGAGAACGGCATGGAAAACAGCGGTGTTTCGCTGTTCCGAATGTGAGCCTAAACGTCGCACTTAGTTACCTGCATCATTTCCATTAAGGAAGGCGTTAAACTGAGAGAATCAAGCTTCAAAGAACCCCTACTCAGAGTGTGCAAAACTAGTCTTCTGTTGAAGCTCAGAGCCATTTACAGTGGAAGAGCTACTGCAGGCAAGTAGCGCAGCAAATGCAGCGGCGACGGAGGCGCTGTCGTTGCTCTCCATGATTTTTTGAAAAATCACGCGTCGTTCGTAGCCGTCTTCAGACGCTTTACGAGATCCTCGGATGCTGGTGCGTTTGCTTGAGGGCTGTGTAGACGATTGCCCATTGCAGAGGTTTCCTAGGAGCATGGTATTTGAAATCTGAGACCCGATAGTCAACTGTCTCAACCTTCTGCCCATGTAGTACGCGGAACGAAAATTTTTGGCAAGTTTAGCATTTGTCTAGTTGATTTTGGAGAGCTGTGTACATTACAAGCAGTCAGAAAAGAAGTATGGCTGTGAACAAACAGACGTGAAACGTGACAATGGCTAATTTTTAGCTTGGTGCTCGCTTAACGCCAATTAGTATGGAAAACTTTTAGGAATTCAGGACCTCGTAGGAACATTGAGTGCGTTGGGAACCGCCGATTATTTCTTTAATCAATAGTAGCGAACGTGAAACAATGGCCAGAAGCCATGGGTGCTATCAATCCGTTAAGCAAAATGCTTTTCTGTGTTGCACATTCCAGTTGTTTGACGCCACTTCACTCCACAGTTTTACACATCCTTTCACGTTGGGCTTGTCAGATCGGAATGAGACGACAGAAGAATGGCAGCCTACTTCTTACTCTAAGCCGAAAGCTATCGTGTACCGCTGTATGCGATCATTTGAGAACTTAAAGCATACGTTCGAATCCTGAAGTGTAGACCGACCATTCAATCACATCACAAAACGGTTTTCGCTCCATGGTCCACTTAATTCACTTATCACTTCAACTGCGTTCTTTCATTTATTTACGGGTAACAGCACGGTCCAGGCCCTGCTAAATCTGGAAAGTGAGGCCTTGACCCGAACCCTTGCAGTTCGCGAACGTCAAATGCTGCTTGCTTCTCAATTCGTGCTGGTTCTCAATAACGAGTTACCTAGATGTTTTTCCATGTTCAGCGCTACATCGATTCATTTGAGAGTATTATTGAATCGTTTATTCGACACAGTGAGAGGGGTATAGGCTTAATATCTCGTGAACGACACCAACAAGCGAGCACTGCATCGCGTTAAAGTGTTAACAGTTTCTTAAGTATCTTGACGACACGCTCCTCGCCCAGATGGCCTCGAAGTTCTTCGCTGTTAGCAATCTCCTGAATGTCGCTCTTCGTCAACGAGGCCATGACAGCCGCCTAAATCGGTAGAATTATTGACCAAATCACTTGGTCTTCCTAATCTCCTTCGCATAAATCGCTCGTCGCGGGGTGGGTCAGAATTCGGGGCTGGCCAATATTAGGGGAGGGCTTAAATTAGGCTTCTTACGGCAGGCTACTTACCTCAAGCGAAACGTTGCCCAGCTTCACAGCGACCTTCAGCTTCTGGACCTTCGAAAAATTGCCGGGCGGCTCGAGAAGCTGGCAGCACTTGCGGACTAAACGGCTAATGCCGTAGTAGTCTGCGAGCAAAGCGATCGAATCGAGGTAACGGCCTAAACACGGCAATTTACATTGGGAGGAGTCGCCGCTCATCGTACCGTCTGGTTGCTCGCAACTAGTCGGATAGACGCACTGCAGAAATGCTTCAAAGTCATCCGACTCCATGCCGTCCGCAGCGACGCTTACTTCGAGCTCATGCTTCTCGCGATACTCGCCGTTTAACATCCTTTCGAACACAGGTGAAACAAGGCAGAGGACCTCAAATTATAGGGAAGTTGACATACGAGGTTCGAAGGGGCATTACCGAACGATGAGCGTGGAAGCGGACTTCTCCAAACACCAGGACAACGTCGGGGTTCCGCATGGCTTCTCTGGACTTGAACTGCCACTGGTCGTCGCTGAATACCGGAAAACGTAAAGGAGCGTCAAGAAGATGTGTGACGTTCACACGGGTGGTGGATATTCAAGAACGTTCATGATGAACGAACCCCGCGCAGTCACATATTTCCTGGACAAAACTTAATCGTCTTACAGCCCAGTGCACAATAGCCACCTTGTCACAGCATACTTACTCGCGAACTGGCACTGTGAGGACGATCTCCGCACCGACGTACTCGGCGGAGCTGTCAAAATATTTTACCATCTGGAGCCAGTTGCCGCTGGTTGAATCAGGGTGCAGTATCCTTGCCTCAAAAACATGTCGATGGATTCCGCCGGACATGACAATTTGCTTACATCATTGTAATATAGTTCTGCTTCGGGTTCCTGTCGCTCATAAATCTTGAACTGCCACGAGGTCCCTGAAGGAAGAGGTGGTGCTATCACGGCCACTTGGTAGTCGAATGCATACTGGTCACGGTGATCGCGCTGCACATGCAGAATCCTGAAAATTAGCCTAGCTTTTTTCTTGCGCTGTTTTCAAAGCGTGGACGGTATTCTAGGATTCGCTGTTTACGAAATACGACGTTTTCGACGAAAGCGCCAAGTATGTTATTAGGGACGACTTGCGCCCAGTTTCATCTGCAATGCCCTACCAGGTCAATCCAGCATGTTGCTGGTGGAATTCGTAAATGCGCTTCTCCAATGGTGTTGATCCCTTGGATGGCACGATCGTCTCGAGACGAAACGTCTGTCGCTTTACTTTTGCGTTATCAGCTAAACGAGTAATGGTGAAAAAGACGCAGATAAATAAGAGACACTAAGTAAACTTACCCATTGCTGAAAAATTCGGCGGACAGAGGGTTACCAGGCGAGAAGCGATTTAAGACAAGACAGACCGCAAGTTGTAGACCCAAATTTATACAACCTTGCTTGTTACTACGCCTAGTACTCTGGCTCCACCAAGTTCCCATATTTTTCGCTCGATAAGCAAAAGCTGCGAACGAGCATCATGGAAGCGCAAAAATGCGTTCCGACGGGCAGTGTGTCCAGAGCGTGAGAGCATAAGTACCGAATAACGAAACTTCGTAAGTCAGTCGGGCCTCAGTCAATGCGCGTTCCGATAGCGGCACGTTGTACCTTCTGTTCGAACTTCGTCAAAATGATCATCTAAGGGAGCGTCCAGAAATTTTGTTAGCATAACAGGGGGGAGGGGGGGGGGGGTCAGCCGGTTGTTAACAACCGTTATAAAATTAACACTACGCAGTGTTAACAGGAGGTCAAAAATCGGCTTAGTTATGTTAACATAATTTCTGGACGTTCCCTAACAAATCTCGAGGCCCAAGAAGTCGTCTAATGCATTGGCTCGCGTGAATTTAGATAGAAGCTTTAGTGACGCACGTAGACTATATGGGACCAAGGCAATTCCTTGGTCCTCCGGGACCAGGGGGACCAAGGACCAGAGCATTAAGCGATGAGCTATCCCAGTCATGAATTAGAAGCTCGTTTGTTACGAAAAATCAACTTCAAAAAGCAAAGCAACTTCATACACGTAAATCCAACATACACACATAAAACACGTAAATCCAACGATTGTTATCGCCTCTCTGCACGGACGGTCAGTGTATGGACGGCATTGGTCAGCGCCTTTGTGCTGACTTCCACGGGTAAACCCTGTAACTGGCCTCAATTAGCTTCGAAACTTCCACGAATTCAGGGCGAGAGTTAGCGTAGAACGGCACAAGTTGTTGCTTACCGGCGATCCCTCGACCGGTACGAAGCGGTACTTCTTGAGGAGGACCACCAAAGCGATGCGCATTTCGAAGTCGGCAAAGCGCATTCCGAGACAGTTCCTCGGGCCATAGCCCCAGGGCAGGTACGCAAGCGGGTGGCGTCTGGCTTTCTCTTCCGGAGTGAACCTAGTAATAACCAGGTTTGAAACGAAAAGCCTTTTAACACGGGTTCATCCGTCTTTCCTACCTCTCCGGATCGAACTTCTCCGGCTCCGGATAGTGCTCCGGATCGTGATGGACAGCGTAAACAGGGATAGTGACAATCGTGCCAGGCTCCAGTGTGATTCCCTGGATCGTAGTGTGCTCCTTGCACAAGCGATTGAGCCTTCAATTAGGTAGCGTAAGCCTCGACAAACCGATGTTAACACGCACCTTGCCGTTGGTGGATATAACCTGAGCGTCTCAGCGATCACCTGATCGAGGTACTGGAGCTTCTTGATCTGTTCGTACGTGATCTGCTCCTAAAAAGAGACGTCTCAGCTGGCACATTAGAGTCTGTTGTGCATGAGTGCGGCTTACCGAGTCACCGATGACTTCCTCGATTTCCTCTAAGGCGCGCTCTTGCACCTCCGGCGTATGGGCAATTTGGTAGAGCGCAAACTGAAGCGTCGACGCGGTGGTTTCATACCTGAATCCGATGCCGCTGTATGTCAGGGGTGTTTTGGAATCCGCATTCCGAATGTTTCTCGTTCTGAACTCCGTATGAACCCCTGCATTTCGACTTGGAATGCCAAAGCAAGGTTTCACGCTATTCGACTTCTACTTAAATTATCGCCTTGAATTGCCAGCGTCAAGCATTACTCCTAAGCACTTAGGAATAACAACCGTGCGTCATCACGCGCGGAATAAAGTGCATTTGGCTCTACCGAAATTTGTTACGATTCCGGATTCCGACAGCTTTCGCGTTCAAAACCCCGAAGAACAAAGACGACTTGCGAATTCCGATAAGGTCAGAGTCAGTCTATAACACCCCTCTGGAGTACCGCGCGTTTCCTCCGAGACTTTTGCAGTGAAACGTATGAATGCTGCTTACCCAGCCACGAGAAGCCCGCTTGCCATAGCGAGGACTTCGATCCTGTTCAACGTCTTTCTGCTTCCTTTGTCCCCGCCATCGTCATTCTCGCTCCTTTCAGCGTCCAGCAACATTTGCATCATATCGCTCTGAATCCCAGGTTGTCCCATTGCATACAAAAGGCATGACTCACCTGCTTAACACCGCCGCTCTCTTGCGTCCTCTGACGATACAAGACTTCAGTGAAGTCGGTGAAGTAGTCGTGGCACGGACGGTCCATAATGTCCTTGCCCGTGTACCGCTCGATGAAGGGCTTTAGGAACGGAAAGAACGCTAAATAGCTCGTTAAAAGCTTACCCGCAACGAAGATACTAAGATTTGGGTAAGCCGCTTACATGGACTCCTCTATAAGCGAGGATTTTAAACACTTTTATGGGGAAATTACCCGCTCTCTTTTGATCATGGTATAAGAAGCGTTCCCTCCACTTGTTAAATTATCGTTTCACGGTAAAAATATAGAGTCAAAAGCGTATTTTTAGGCTTAGCGAGCATAAGGACATCCGTGGGCCAGGCTTTTCTTCGAGTCTTAGGCTTAGACGAGGGTGCCCGACTGTCTGGGTCGAAAGCCATTTGCTCCATACTTCCATACTAACCGAGGATCACCGCCCGTGACGTGGCAGCCGTTAGGTCGACCATCGACTTCGAGTGACGCATGAACTCCGTCTCCACGTCGCGGTCGTAAGTGTGCGCGTCGAAGCTGAATCCCGCTCGTGCGATGACATCCAATGTAAAGCGGCCGAACGCGCTGAAAGATGTAGGGATTAGCCCAAGTGCCTCTTTCTGGGATCGTTAGCGAACGGGGATCGGAGCTTACTCTTTCAGCGGAATCTCCTTGTCTTCGTCCACAAACTTCTCGATGTATCGGGAGAAATCGTCCGCACATCCTTGCATGATCGGAATCAGCTGAAGCGTGCACATTAGCGACGGAATCGTCCACCCGCGTGAACGATAGGAGAGTTCTTACCCGACTCAGTTTCGCAGAGGTGAAAGCAGACGTGACGACGCTGCGAACACGCTTCCACTCTGCGCCTTGAAGCATGAGCAGATTGTTCTTCGAGAGGCTCTTGTACCGAATTGGGCTGTCGTTATTGCCGTCGCTGAACTAAAATCGACGGGGAGGTTGCTAAAATAACGATGAGGTTAACCATTCTGTCCTCGAAACGACTGAATTCCTTGACCATGACCGTGTTGAGGAACTCTAAGTCCTTCGTGATAAGCTCTGGTCGATCGAAGGTGTTCAGTCTGAAGCCAACGGGTTATAAGAACATTCTCAGCGGACGACGTACCCGAACGTAGGGCCGAGTTCCTTGAGGTACTTCAAGTCGAGCGCATGTTGTCCGTCCTTGAGCTCGTGCGTGTTGCCAAAAAGTAAGGTGGCATGTGTGGACGGAACTCCATGTCGCTTCCAGTACGACCTTTCGTAGCGAGTGTAGCTGAAAAACGGAATAGCTGGAGGTAATCAGTGCGCTTCGAGCGTGCTAAGATTTAGCGAGAGAGCTAAGATTTAGAGGGTGCTGGGGTTCAGAGACGGACAAGGTTAAAGATTTAGCGAAGTCGGCGTCATTATATTGGGCCACAGCCGGCTACTCAATGCGCTTTAACTCCCTCATAGTCCAGCAATATGAATGCTAGCGGAGCCTTGATCCAGCTCGGACTCCTGCAGAAGGGACCTTGATCCTTGAATGACCTCACTCACAATAGGATAAGTGAACATTCACTCCAAACAGGAGTGATCGGGAATGCCCCGAGAGCATGTCCTTGACATGTCCTTGTTACGTGGCCCCGAACCCTGAGGTGACCTTGCCTTGGGCCCAGGGGTGGGCGCAAATCGGAAGCGGCATCGAAAATTAGTCAGTTTTGTAATCGGAATCTGCCCTAAAAGACGCTCACCACACAGGTACGAAGTTTACAACCAGGTATACCTCAAGTGAACTTACTAAACGCCAGCTATCAGCGTCAAAGTATTGACCAGTAGCGCAAAGCGAAATGGCCACAACAGGAGAATTATCGTGCTTCCGACCGCGTAGAATAGCAGACGATCACCGGTACCGAGGGCTGGCATTGTTGCTCCCGAAAATATCATGGTTTAGACGCAGTAAGCACTCTTTAAATACACGCGACGCAACATCGTAAGCCGACAAGGAATTAGTCATTGATCACTCTCGCGGGAGGCCATTTTGCCCCAGTCACGTGACACCCTGTTGGCTTATGAAATCGAACAGATAAAGTGATATGGTACGTTAGAATTTTTCAGCGATTGTGCAAGTGTAAAGTGCCTCCTAGAAAGCGTAACCCGTTTACATATAGCTGCAACGAGACCGAACACTTCAAGCCATACGCAATGCACCTGAATCTAGTCTGAAAGTAGCCTAGCGACAAGAAACAAAATTATATATGTTCGCATTGCATCAACTTTCCACCTCGTGGGAAATAGCGCACGTGAGTACATTTGCCGCGCGCGCATTTCTCTTTCGGTCCCGACCACCTGCCGGGCGTAAGCCGCGGTACGTTCCCGTGTGCGCAATTTCTGTTTCGGTCCCGGCCAACTGCCGGGCGTATGCCGGTAGTTGGAGAAACGCAACATGAATGAGAGATAAAAGGGCAAAGTCCCGGTGCGCGTGCGCAAACAATGCGTTTGCAGCCGATGCGTGATTCACAATTAGTGCAAACGAGAGAAATAACACTGTTGCTGCGCCTGAACTAAGCTGCTTTGCGGTGCCAGTGAATTGAGCATAATCTTCAAGTGACTGCATGGGCAACACTTGGATAGGAAGAACTAGCCGCTGGATGTACGGGGGGTTTTCCGTTCGGTCCTAGCACTGGACGGATCACGGGACGGCTAGAAAGTTCATGCCGTTCCGTGCCGTTTTAATGGAGAACGGGACGGAAAACGGCCGTTTTTATGCCGTTCCGTGCTGGGGCCGTGCTGCCACGGCACGGAGCCCGGCACGGGGGGTCTAGGACGGAACGGAGGGCGGCACGGGATGGTCCAGGACGGAACGTACCCCGGCACGGGGGTGTAGCCGCTAACTCTACACGGGAGGTAACTACACTCGTGTAACACGCCTTGACTTTAAGGACGCTAAACTTTCGCCTCCGATACGGTCGTTTCACTCCCCTAGACCTCACAGCAGCCAGCATGAACGGACAAGGGGAACGTGAACGGCAATGCGTACACTCGAGAAAACCAAGTGGTACTGTGTCGGTCGCTAGGCTGCCGGAGGGTACGTAGGTTGCGCTCCCTCGTATTTCCGTGCGTGTTGATTGGAACTAACGGAAAAGCGTTACTACCCTGGAGAACGCCAGGCAAAACATGTCGCAACTTCAGGAAAGTGTTAGCCTTGACTAACCTTCGACCTTCGTTGATTTCCTGCATCCTCTCTGATGCTTTGCGAAACCCCGCCGGTTTCACTAAAATTCAAACAAGATTGGCACTTCCGATATTCTTCAGTGACAGGCTTTAGTTGTCCTGTTGCTATCTGTTCTTGATCAAACGTCAAGTCACACATCATTGCAGAATGCTTAACATTTTTCTCGCAGAACACTAGCGCTTGTCGTCGCTGCTAAGCGCAGCCATAGCGACATTTCTGGGTCTGGCGAAGTGTTGGCTTGGGCTGCTTTCAAAGCTAGTTGTTACTCCAATCCAATAATTTATTCGATTGGTTTAGGCGAAAGTTCTCGAAGAAATGCGTAATTTTAAGGAAGTTTGTATTTGGCCTGAATCGGGCATTTTAGGCAGTTCAAAAAACTATATGTGGTACGATTTTTGCTGCAAAGAAATGCGCGCATGACGCTTCCTTGTGCTCGAGAACCGACGTACTAATGTGTTTCTTTCAGACTCTTCTCATTCACCGAATGGCCTTCTGGTACCCGCGCCACTTCCCGGACGTGCCGTTGCCGCTGGACGACCCGGAGCTGGTGCCGCAGGACGACGACAAGCTGCCGCTCGAGGAACTCGAGGAGGAACTCCTCAAGAAGGTATTAGGCATTTCTCAATAACGCGGGAGGGAAAATGGTCTAATGGTGACGACTTAGACTTGTTAAAATGGCCCATTACCTAGTGTTCCTTAGCGCATGCAGGTCCTGTAGAATGGCAAAGGCTACGGGCTCATTTGGTGTTTCGCGAAGGCTTAGACAGTCGGAATTGGTTCGGCACAGGTACAGATCCGGTCCAGTCGACTATCGAATAACGATACACAGAAAGAAAACACTAAGCATTTCTGAGGGTGCCGACTTTTCAAACTCACTAAAATGATGAGTATCGGTAGCTTTCCGTGTCCCAGCCAAAGTGTTCTTGAATTCCGCGCTGCCCCACTTGTTCCCGACGGTAACGTGTGGCCATAATTCATGGCCCAAACTATTCAGGGTTTGCCGTCGGGTTAAGTACTTCGTCTCTTAGGTTAGGAAAATGCACCACACCTCTCGTTTTCGGTACAGCGGATGCAATTTTTTAGATCTGATGTTATAAACTTTTCATTTCAGAACGAGGAGGAGACGCCGGAGCCCGCCGAAACCACCGCCGCCGACGCGACGCCATCGATGGAGAATCAGCCTGCGCCGCCGGCGCCTCCGCCGTTGGCGCGTGTTAGCCGCATCCGACCCCGAATGACCACCGATGGCGGCAGCACTCCGCGCGGAACTGGCGGCTGGGGAGACGATCGCGCGAGGCGCAACCTCATCGAGGAGATGTTCGCCGATGAGACGCCCAGCGAAGGAGGAGGAGCGGCGACGTCTTCCGCCGCGAGCATGGAGCTGTCGTCGGGTAGCGGAGCGCTTCCGAGCTCCGAGGAAGACCCGGGCGAGTCGAGTGGCGACAACATGGACAGCAATGGTGCGGCATAAACGTGTAACTTGTGTTAATGTTGCTACGATCTCTCGTAGATGAATAAAGTTCATCGATTTCGCCTAGTTTGCGTTTGTATTTCACGCGTTTCTACACTTTAAAATGGCTGCACGTCCGGCGGTTGGTAAAGCTGTCACGGAGTTACGAAGGAGAGCGTGGGTATGGCAACAAGCTTTGTTATGACTGCATGGAGCCACTTTAACAAGCGAGTGCCCTAACAGGCCTTAGTAAGCTTACATAGGAAATACACTGAACTAGAAGAAGCGGGGGATTCTTGTAACTTTGAGTTACCTGCTTAGCTGGAATCCAGTACGACAAAGCCCCATTTTATCTGCTTACAATAGTTTTGAATGAGGGTACTTACGGGTAACGATATACACCGCGTACCCCATACACCAGGTTAAGAGTTCCCGTATTTGGTTCTGGTTGCGTATGGGGCAGGCAAGGTTATTATGGGGGAGCATGGTATGAACATGGCGGGGCCACCAAAATAACATGGGGGGGCACCCGAAAATGGGTGGGGGCATGGCTTTTGCCCCCACCATACGCATCCCAAGAACCGACCTTTTCCTTTATATATCCTATAAGAAATCATACCTAGAAAAGCATACCCCACACTTTCACTTTTTTTGCTCCCCATGTTATTTGTTGCCCCCGCCCACCCTGCATAGTAACGTTGCACCCCCCCCCCCCCATACGCGCCCAGTATTTTAATCATTCTTCTGTGACGCTAATCCCACTCATCCGATAGACGTCCAAATATCTTCTGGAAAAAGACGTTGTTCGCCGATCCTGCTTTATTGTCGTCGACCTAAGGGTGCGAAAGCATGTATTTGTTGCGTCCAATCGAAGTGCTCGACGAGTGCAGGAATGCAAACAAAAATGCCAATAAACGTAGATCTGTGAATGGAATCCTCACTGATGCTGATGTGTGGCGCGCGTTTCACGAGACGAAAAGCACACACCGGGAAAGTATTTATGGCCTTGGAGCACTATGGAGTCAAATAATTCGCAAGCTTCGTGTGGTCATAATTTATTTGATACAAAATGTCGCTCATGCTTGAACCGAAGATCGAATCCAAAGACGCCGATGAGTTAGACCAACAAGAATTACGCTCCAGACCATCGGTTGGCGCCGGCCACTACGACTTCTCTGTGCCGTCTGCAAGTGCGCCCATCGAAGTGAAGGAGGAATTCAAGGAGGACGTGTGGGAAGCGATCGAGGATGGACCGCTAGTCGCGGAGACGCTACCGGAACTGGAGCAAAAATGCTTCAGCCAGGTATTCGTCTGCCCGACATAGAATTTCTTAGACCGATTTAAGAAGAAACTTGGGATTGTAGATTTGGCACAAAATATGTGACGTGAAATTTTCGTAGATCATGCGGCTGGGCCAATGTGGGCTGTTACAAGATTGTAGCCAAGGATTATCACAGAGTTTCTGGACGCAGCCTCATCCTAGGTTCTACCTAGCATTTAGAACCGTTGCGACTCCGTCGTCACGCAAGTGGATGGCGCAAAGAAGCGAAAAGGTAAGCAGCAAGTTAAAGCTTCAATAAGATACAATTCTTGCGTAAAGAGTTCTGGGTCAGTATGCTCTTTAGGTGGTAACTACAAATGCGAGACGTGCGGTTGCTTCCGAAGTACCAACCAAAGTCTACAGCGCCACATACGAACGCACACCGACGATCGACCTTTCAAGTGTCCGATATGCGGCAAACTGTTCCGTCTCAACTGCACATTGCAGGACCACATCCCGACTCATTCCAGCGACCGGTATGTCATTCGTACCTTCTGATCGTGGTTGACCCAGGTTTGCCTGGCTGTATGGATACCTGCATCGTTGAGTGGCCCACATGTTTTCTGCATAAACACACGCTTTAGGTCTTTTGGCTGTGACCTTTGCGATTATACGACGAAGAGCAGGTCCGCGCTTTCCGATCATCGTAAAAAGCACTTCAAGAAGCCTTTCGAGTGTAAAGTGTGCGGGAAAGGCTTCGGCGATCGCAAGTCGTACAACGTACACTTGGACGAAGAGCATCCGTCGGCAGTGTACAAGTGCGACGCTTGCTCGTTCGAGACGACTCGCAGGGACCAGTACAGGTTCGTTTAACGCACGGTGGTTCTCAAGCCGGCTAAATACGAACCGTAAAGAAATTGCGTGATGTAACGGAGCAATTGATGGACGCCCATTCTTCCCCGTGATCAGACCCCTCCTCTGCGACATCGCGCTTCAAATATTGCCTCATATAGCCATATAATATACTAACAGCGGTCGCTGTGCGTCGGTAACAGCTTCAAAAGCCGAGGCGTCGAAGGAAACAACGATATTTTTACGCGAATTTTTGACAAAAATTTGCTCCGGCTGGCCATTTTGGGTCAGGCCCTGAAACCACATTTTCAGGGCGGACATCCTGATGCCACAAAATTCTGGACGATACTTTTAGCGACCACATGAAGAACAAAGAGCGCGGACCCTGCGGGCAGCTGAACATCACATGCAAGCACTGCGATTTCCGGACAGCGTCTATGCACAAACTGTACCATCACATGACCGTGCGTAAGGCCAAGGGAAACTGCTTCCGTGCTGGGCTTAGCCCCCTCTTCGAATGCGCGTTGTGCCAGTTCAAGACGCTCGGCAGAAAGGACATGCAAAACCACGTCGACAGACGAACGAATGGACGCTGTAAGACTGTGAATCGACAATTGGGTCCACGGCAAAAGGAGCTGCTCGACATGCCGGGACGAGAGACGATCGTCGTGCGGGACAGCATTCCGGAAAGACCGAGCAAACATGGCGCTCGCCATGACGTTGAATGATAGGTGCTTTATCGAACCTTCGCTAGCACACTGACGTTTAACTGCTCTTCTTGGCTTTGCTTTCGTCCAAATAAAGTACATGACCTGATAAGGTAGTCGGCTTTGGTTTGGTTTGGTCGTGTTTGTTCCAGGGCATTCTGTTATTTTGTACTAACTCAGCGTCAAATCATGAGGCAGGATTTACTGATTCGTTTAAGCAATACTAGCGGCTGGGCTGCGCTTTGCGCATCCGGCGCCTTGGTATTACTTGTATCAATCAGATAACTTGGGATGAATTATAGCGCTACTGCATGATTCCAGTGTCCCAAGCTTCGCGTATCTCCAGTTTGTTTCAAGTTGCCTGCTATAGCTGAGCATGCGATAGCGGGCTTGCTATAACATGTTAGCAGGTGCCCACCAGGATCCCTGTCGACCTAAATGTCTTCCCCTGCAAAAACGGACGTTATCTTCCGATTCTCCGTGCATGCAAATATCTTAGGGCTCACCATGGCATAAAATCTCCTTTTTACCTGCTAAGGGAAGCATCCTGACTATCTAACTGACTATCGACCTGAGTGAAATGTCTACTTCAGTTGAACGGATAACTGATGATTTGAATTGGCCCGCACTTCATTCGGGCCAGTTCTGTGGAGAAACGAAGAAGACTCGAACGCGAAAAACCAGCTGAACGACTCATTAGCCTGAGCGGAACCGAGTCTAGTTCAAGTTAGACGACGTGCAAGTGTTCTACCTACATAACTCAAGCTTGCCCGAACGTTGCTGAACCGAATGTTTTACACACCTTAGACTATTTACAACATCGGGAATACAGTGGTGAAACGAGGACAAAATGTTGAACCATCCAGCGCCATCGACACTGGAACATGCTAACGGGAAACAACAACGAGAATACACAGAAGAGGAGTCCAAGATAAAAGGAGGAGGTCGGTGGAGATCACGTTGAAGAGGAGCGTCGCTGAGCTGCGTCTTCAGGCGTCGTCCTTGACGACGGCCTTGCTCTTCTCCTCGATGATGCGCTTCGGGAGCTTCTGAAAGGAGCAGTAGGTAGGTTAGCCGAGTAACTAGCCATAAAGGAGGAGGAGTTCTTTCGACCTTACCGGAATGGCGTAGCTGGCAATGAAATCGTTGTCCGCCATGCCCACCGGGATGACCATGTCCTTGCGGGGCGGCTCCTTCGTCTCGAACGCGCCGCACTCGAGGCACTCGTAGGCGTTGTGCGCCTGGCTAAACCGACCAGCTTATCTCGGAAGCATTGTAAACCGCTAACCGGAACGCCACAATGCCGTTGCACTCGGGGCAAGGCAGCGGGACGCCGAACACCGCGCCGTCTATGAGCATCTCGAGCGCCTAAACCGAAGGATACAAATTTCGCTCATATTAATGGCAAATAGCACAGCTTATCTCCAACGCGCCCAAATAAAGCTGGCTAAACGGTAACAGGGGGATATTTTAGGAACATTTATGCCCACATCATGACATGCTGTGAATATGCAGGTCAACCGGTACCGCACGCAAAAGTATGCATGCATGCACTCATGCGTACACACATGTGTGCAGAGGTGCATACTAAGCACTTCCGCATGCGGAAGCGTGCAATTTGACCCCACGCAGTGACCAAGTCCGACGACGTCATGTACGCAGTAATGCCAATTAGGCCTTTCCGGATGCATGTGCACTCATTTTTGCCTATTGCGTTAGTGCGTGCGAGAGGCTAGTCTAACGTTTGCCTTACCTCTTCGATGGTGGCGTTCTCGGCGTAGGCGTTGTTGGCCTTGAGCAGGATGACCATCTGCGACTCGAGCATGTTGGTGAAGCACAGGCGGCGCACCTCCGCGAGAACCTCGGTCTGCTTCTGAAAAAGAGGCCGTAACTTTCAGGAAAAGACGGATAAAAAGCTTGGTGCATACCTTAAGCGCATCCTCGCTAGTCTCGTCGAGCTTGATCTTCTTGACGGCCGGCGGTGGCATAACGTCCTGCTCCTCGGCCGCCTTCTCCGCCTCCAGGTCACCCTCCGGCGGCGAGTGCTTCTTCTCCTCCGGGGCCTCCGCCAAGGGCTTCTCCTCCGACTCGTCGGCTTCGCCCATGAGATGCTCGTCCGACTTCAGCGCCGCCTTCTTAGCCGGCGACTCCGAGAACGACTGCTCCAGCTCACGCTTCTCGTTATCGTCGAGCTCCTCAAAGCCCTCGAGACTGAAATAGCAGTTTTTCCCACTTGAGCAGAGCTTTGCGTTAGCTTACCTCTCCGGCTTTCCCTCGAAACCCTTGGCCTCCTTGAAGCACTCGGGATGGTAGAAGCCCTCGTGCTCGGCGTTGATGCGCACTGCGCCCTTCTGCAGGTGCTCCTTGCACACGCGGCACTTTGCGGCGGCGCTCTTCGAGTGCTCCACCTTCAGCGAGACCTCTCCGTTCGCCTCCACAGCTAAAAGGAAGTGTCAAAATGAGTCAGATAAGGCATGTGCTTTCGAGACCTCAAGAGGTATCACGCTTACCCTTTGTCATACTGGAACGACGCTTTGAACCGGGCATTTTTGACGAGACCTTGACGGTGAAGTTGTGCTGAAAATAGAAAGTAGCACAAGCATTAAAAGACCATGGCTTTGTGAAGAAGAATGACTAACGCGAAAAGACAAGCAAGCACGCAGCATGGAATGCTGTGAACGTTTCGAAGATGACAACAATGCCATCATCTATGGAGATCTAGCATTCTCACGCCTTGATTAAAGAGGAAAAGCAAAGTTTCGCACCAAGTCATAACGGTAAACATGAGTCCGTTCCCTTGACTATGGTCAGGCGTAGTAAAGCAAGTTTCGGTTGTCTCTGCTTGCAAAATAAAAAAAAATTGAATCTAGTTTGAATATCAGCAAGACAAAATAAGCGTTATGAGACGGCGTTATTATGCTGAGAATATACGAGAACCTTAGGTGACGGCCAGCCGACGGAGTGACGCGTCGGTTGCAAATAGACGCTGCCTGCTGGCGACTTTGTTTTGCAAGGCGTGACACGCACGCTGCTGGCGCGTAAACACGGAGGAAGTGCGTGGAGAAGAGAGTGCGGCAGGCAAGGCTGGACCGACGCCGGCCGGCGAACATTCGACAAATACGCTTCAAACAAAGGTGGAAAACAACCCGTTGGGTGCGCTGATTTCAGCGCAAACGTTAGACGTCGTCTGGATGGCCGGTTCAAAGATCACCTTAGGACAGTTTATTAGCAATAATGACGAGCCCTGAGCCATCCGAAAAGGTACCACCGAGAAAAATGCAAGGAGCAAAAGTTGGTAAGCATCGATAAACAGGCTGTTGCAGAGAATGTCGCGATGAAAATAACGGCCGGTGCATTCAAAATTCGCACTTAAAAGGCAACACAGAGGAAAAACAGGCCGTGGCGGGAGGAAATAATGTGTTGTTTTCGGAACAGCTGATTGATGCTACTGCCACGGAGTCCCGGTTCCACGAAAGACGAAACTGCGGTCTACATTGATCTGTGTTTCGCACGCTGACACTAATTTTTTCGTACTGGCCGACCTAATTTGTTCTCGACTGAGCAAATAAATCCACGTTGCGTGGTCGGGGGTATAGCTCAGTGGTAGAGCGCCCGCTTCGCATGCGGGAAGTCAAGGGTTCAAACCCCTTTACCTCCAAACCCTTTTTGCGTCTTTACTACGCTAGTTAATCTGAACGATTATCATCCCTAGCATGAGTATCCTTGCACTGTAGTTTGCTCCTCCGTCCTTAGATTGCTTTTTTACGGACGAGATTTATGTCAGTTCAGGGCGCTTCTGAGCTCATATTCGGTTCCATTTCTTGTGAGACAAAAGCTGGTTTGACGCCAGCAAACTTGAGCTAACGGTGAACTCTAGGGACGAGCAGTCCCTTGTAGCTGTTACCACAATTCTGGTTTCTCAACTTTACTAGCAGTCTGACGAAGAGTCTACGTTAGCTTCCTGCGTGCTTCCTCATGTGGATCTTCAGCTGACGCTTCTGGTTGGCTTCGTAGCCGCATACCACACATGAGAACGGCTTCTGACAGCTGTGCACTAGCAAGTGGAGTTTCGAGCTGCCCATCTGAGCGTATGACATAGAGCACTTATGGCATTTGTAAGGCTTGGCGCCAGTATGAACACGAAGATGACTTCGGAGCTGACTTTTGACGGAAATTCGCAGGCCACAGAGATCGCAAGCGAACGGTTGCATGACTTGAGAGGTGCTTACCGCAGTCATCGCACTTAAACGGCTTTTCGCGCGTATGCTTACTTCGAATGTGATAATTAAGGGATGAATGGACTCTAAACTCTTGCTGACAGGTGTAGCACTTCACTGGCTTCCCTGCCATATGCGCATGTATGCGTACTAGTAGCGTGTCAGCTCTAGCAAACGCTTCACCACAAGCGCCACATTTGAAGCTTTTTCTCTAGATGAGTTCATTTGTGAGTGTACAGGTTGCCAGGGTCTACGGACGATTTGTGGCATATGCCATATGTATGTGGCTGCTCGCCTGTACGAGCGCGACGGCGAGTAGACTAAGATACCCGCTATTCTTCCGGCATCCATCACAGGGTTTAAATCGCATTGTACTGTGCACTGGGCACTGCATTGGACTGGGCACTGTTAATTCTAATTGTCCGGCTTTATCTGGCCTCATGTGCGCAAATAAATCCCCGTGGCCGTGTCGGGGGTATAGCTCAGTGGTAGAGCGCCCGCTTCGCATGCGGGAAGTCAAGGGTTCAAACCCCTTTACCTCCAAATCCTTTTTTGCACGTTTGCCATGCGGTGCGCAATGGAATTCCTTTCATGGCCTGCCTCTATCCCTCTCGTGGCTTGATACCTTAATTCCCTACCTCGTTCTCGAAACTTATTGCGCTTCGCGCGTCCGGCGGCCGTCGGGAATTGCTTGTACCAAGCGGACGAGTTCCTTCTCAAACAGCTACCACACCAAACGGATGCGTGAAACTTTTTTTGGGACAGACTCACACCAAACGACGATGCATTCTTACCGTATTGGCTCGAATAGAAGGCGACCCGTAATAGTGGGCGACCCCTAATAGTGGGCGATCATCAAAAGTTCCAAAGTTGACTTGTCACAAAGACATGTTTAGAACACGTTTTAGGCCATAATTATTCATCCTAGACGAGAACTTTTTGTCACGAAAATTTCGAAAAATTTTGCTAAATCCATAGGGGGATCCTTTACTACTTTCACGAAAGCCTCGCAAATTTGACCATCGAAAAATAGTGGGCGATCGCCCACTATTCGAGCCAATACGGTAATAGGAAAATATTAAGAATGCAGAGTTTGCTTCGCACTCTAAAAAGGAGGTACGCAGCTTGTGAACTGCGCTTGTCGCGGTGTAACATAGACAGATTTATCGCAAGGAAGCATCAACAAAGGAAGCGGTGCATGCTTAAAGCAATAACGAGCATAGTGCTTTCCAATCGGATCTGTCGGTGAAGTTCTTCAGCAGGTCTTCGGTCCCCAGCGCATAGCTTTCTTGACGATGGCGGTCACTTCGGCGCAGCACGATAAGCGTAGGTCCTTGAGGGCGAGTCCTTTCCAGTTCGTCTTTGGTCTTCCGGCAGGCGCGATCCATGGTGGCAGCGAGAACATTGCACGGCGAGTGAGTCTTCTTTCGGGGCGGCGCAGAACATGTCCGATGAATCGCCATCGGGCTTTTGCACTTCGATGTCCGCGTAGTGCTGTTTGTACCAAGAAGCCTTTTCGCGGACCATATCCAGCACGCATTCGTTCGAGACCTTGTCTCTCATGGAAACTTTGAGTATGAAGCGCCAGCAACGTCTTTCAAAGACAGATATCTTTTCGGATAATTTTTCAGTCAATGAACACAACTGGGCGCCATAATAGCGGTATAACCTACTCGTAGTCAAATGCCAACATTCATGACACGTTATTTCTTGGATTTTCCATGTAGNCGGGAGCTTCTGAAAGGAGCAGTAGATTAGTCGAGGAGCTAGCCGTAAGGAGGAGGAGGCACCTTGACCTTACCGGAATGGCGTAGCTGGCAATGAAATCGTTGTCCGCCATGCCCACCGGGATGACCATGTCCTTGCGAGGCGGCTCCTTCGTCTTGAACGCACCGCATCCGAGGCACTCGTAGGCGTTATGCGCCTTGCTAAAGCCATCAGCTTAGCTTGGAAGCATTGTCAGACGCTTACCGGAAAGCAACGATGCCGTTGCACTCGGGGCAAGGCAGCGGGACGCCGAACACCGCGCCGTCTATGAGCATCTCGAGCGCCTAAACCGAATGATATAAATTTCGCTCATATTAATGGCGAATAGCACAGCCTCTCTCCAACCGGCCCTAATAAAGCTGGACAAACGGTAACAGCGGGATATTTTAGGAAAATTCATGCTTACACCATGCTGTGCATATGCAGGCCAATGCGGAAGCGTGCAATTTGACCCCACGCAATGGCCAAGTCCGACGACGGCATGTGTGCAGCCATGTCAAATAGGCATGGATGGATACATGTGCACTCATTTTTGCCTACCGCGTTAGTGCCTGCGAGGGGCTAGCCTTCTGATGACCTTACCTCCTCGATGGTGGCGTTCTCGGCGTAGGCGTTGTTGGCCTTGAGCAGGATGACCATCTGCGACTCGAGCATGTTGGTGAAGCACAGGCGGCGCACCTCCGCGAGAACCTCGGTCTGCTTCTGAAGTGTCCATGACTCGCGGAGAATTACGGGCAAAATTGTACCTTAAGCGCATCCTCGCTAGTCTCGTCCAGCTTGATCTTCTTGACGGCCGGCGGTGGCATGACGTCCTGCTCCTCGGCCGCCTTCTCCGCCTCCAAGTCGCCTTCCGGCGGCGAGTGCTTCTTCTCCTCCGGGGCCTCCGCCAAGGGCTTCTCCTCCGACTCGTCGGCTTCGGCCATGAGATGCTCGTCCGACTTCAGCGCCTCCTTCTTAGCCGGCGACTCCGAGAAGGACTGCTCCAGCTCACGCTTCTCGTTGTCGTCGAGCTCCTCAAAGCCCTCAAGACTGAAACAGCAGTTTTTCCAACTTGAGTAGAGCTTTGCGTTAGCTTACCTCTCCGGCTTTCCCTCGAAACCCTTGGCCTCCTTGAAGCACTCGGGATGGTAGAAGCCCTCGTGCTCGGCGTTGATGCGCACTGCGCCCTTCTGCAGGTGCTCCTTGCACACGCGGCACTTTGCGGCGGCGCTCTTCGAGTGCTCCACCTTCAGCGAGACCTCTCCGTTCGCCTCCACAGCTAAAAGGAAGTGTCAAAATGAGTCAGACAAAGCATGCGTTTTCGAGACCTCAAAAAGTGTCACCCTTACCCTTTGTCATACTGGAACGACGCTTTGAACCAGGCATCTTTTACGAGTCCTTGACGTGAAGTTGTGCTAAAAATAGGTGGTAGCACAATCATTAACAGGACATGACTTCGTGAAGAAGGATAGTAACGCGAAATAGAAACAAGCACGCTCATGAAGGCATTGAGCGTATCATCTATAGAGAGCTAACATTCTTGCGCCTCGAATAAAGAAGAAAAGCTAAACTTCGCACCAGTTCGTAATTGTAAACATCACTAGTTTCCTTGTGCAGTAAGCGTAACAAAAAACTATGGATGGACGCAGTGACGCAAGGTCCGGTTGTCTCTGCCTGCGAAAATTAAATAATTTTAGACCCATGTTTGGATTTCAGCAAGACAAACTATATGTTAAGAGACGGCGGTATCAATTTTAGAAAATACGAGAACCTTAGGTGACGGCCAGCCGACGGAGTGACGCGTCGGTTGCAAATGGACGTTGTCTGCTGGCGGGTTTGTTTTCCAAGGCGTGACACGCACGCTGCTGGCGCGTAAACACGGAGGAAGTGCGGGGAGAAGAGAGTGCGGCAGGGCAGGCTGGAGCGACGCCGGCCGGCGAACATTCGACAAATACGCTTCAAACAAAGGTGGAAAACAACCCGTTGGGTGCGCTGATTTCAGCGCAAACGGTAGACGTCGTCTGCATGGCTGGTTCAAATATCACTTTCGGGCATTCTTATGAGCAATAATGACGAGCTATAAGCCATCCGTAAGGCCTCCACCGATAAAAATGCAAGGAGCAGAAGTTGGTAAGCATCGATAAACATGCTGTTGCAGAGAAAGTTGCGACGATATTAACGACCGGTGCATTCTAAATTCGCACTTCAAAGGCAACCCAGGGGGAAAAACAGGCCGTGGCGGGAGGAAATAATGTGTTTTCGGAACAGCTGATTGATGCAACTGCCACTGAGTTCCAGTTCCTCAAAAGTCGAAACTGCGGTCTACATTGATTTACTTCGCACGCTGACACTAACGTTTTCGTACTGGTCGACCTTATTTGTTCTCGACTGAGCAATGAATCCTCGTGGCCGTGTCGGGGGTATAGCTCAGTGGTAGAGCGCCCGCTTCGCATGCGGGAAGTCAAGGGTTCAAACCCCTTTACCTCCAAACCCTTTTTGCGTCCTTACTACGCGGGGAACAACAAGGCTCTCGTGGGCACTGCCAGTTCTATCTGAACGATGGTATCCCTAGCACGGATATCGTTGCACTGTTGTTTGCTCCTCCGTCCTTAGATTGCTTTTTTACGGAAGTGATTTATGTCAGTTCAGGGCGCATCTGAGCCCAATTTCGTGTGAGACAAAAGCTGGTTCGACGCCAGCAAACCTAAACCAGCGGTGGACTATAGGGACGAACGTTCCCCTGTAACTGTTACCATAATTCTGGTTTCTCAACTTTACTAGCAGCCTGATGACGATCCTAATTCGACACTAAAGTATACGGCAAAAAGTGCGAACTGTACGAAGTGTACGCTAGCTTCTTGCGTGCTTCCTCATGTGCATCTTGAGTTGACGCTTCTGGTTGGCTTAGTAGCCACACACCACGCATGAGAACGTATACTAACCAAAAGATTGGTGTCCGAGGCCGGGATCGAACCCGCCATTGCCGATTCATACCTGGAAGCAGAAGAATTAGAGCGCCTTAGACCTCCCGGACACGGATGAGGCTTGCGCTAATCGGGGATCCATTGCTGCGCACGCGTTGCCCTTTCGGTCGAATCGCTGTCGCCGGGGTCGCGGCCAGTTGCCCTGCAGGGTTGGCGGCCGGGTAGCACAGAACGGCTTCTGACCGCTGTGCACTAGCAAGTGGAATTTCAAGCTGCCCATCTGAGCGTATTACATAGGGCACTTATCGCAGTTATAAGGCTTGGCGCCAGTATGAATACGAAGATGACTTCGGAGGTGACTTTTGACGGAAACTAGCGGCTTGGGCGCGGTCCGCGCCGCCTGCGCCGCTATCGGAAACGTTGACACATGTTGTTCCGTTTCACTTGTCCAACGGCCTTACACTCGCGGTTGCGTGCATTCTAGCGTCCCTGCATCAGGGCCGTAGCCAGGATTTCCGGACAGGGGGGGGTGGAGGTCGGGACCAGGGGGGG
>JNEY01000112.1:63397-115253 GCA_020875895.1 Aphelenchus avenae | reverse complement strand
CCCCCCTTTGTGAGGCAACAATTTACTGAAAGCTCTGTCTCGGCATCTCAGTGGTTTCAGTCTATCATCAGTGAAAGAATTCCGCCCACCCCTGTCCCCGTGTCATGGTGACATAACCAAACAGGACCAGGTCCCCTTTTAGCGGTGATATGGGCCGTCAGTGAGCCGCATCGCTTGTATCATCCTTCTTAAGTCGATCTGTACGGCTTTTCCAGAGGAACTCAATTCCGAGAGACTCGAACTTAGGCCGGGTCTTTAATGTTCCTACGTTTGAGCGTGTTTCAGCTTCGAGCCCAGACACTGTCCATCGCGAACATCGGCGCCGCAATGGTCGACGCTTTGCTAGAAGTATGGGCATTGTTCGCCTTTCACAGAATGGATCTGCTGAAGCAGCAAAGGAATGCACAAGATCTCAGACTACTAAGTAGGTCTTTGACTTTGAAAAGCAACACTGACCTTTGGCTATTCACAGTGTTTGCGCTGTCGGAGCTACCGCTTCAAATGATTAAGGCTGCGTATTACTTGTTGATACGGACCGGCGCATACGACGCTCTTTCTCACTTGAACAATCTATTTGACGATGTGTGTCGATACGCGATTGTGCTCCAAGCGCTAACGTCCCCGTTGCTTCTGCTTATAATAAAGTAACACGGCAAATCTTGCTTCCAGGCAATAGGTAATCCTACATGTTTTAGCCCATACTTGCGCCAGGATTTCCTCGCCTTCTACAAGCTCGGTAAGAGCACGGCTCGAGCGGTAGTATCGACCAGCACACCGAGCATTCGGATGTCAATGTGACTTCACCACGTGGATGTCGCAGCTCGCTAGTCTCTGCATTGATTAAAAAATCGTTCAAAAGAATTCCGGATATGCCCATTCATTTACAACCTTTTCAGTGCAAAACATTTCTTAGTGCGTAGCTGTTTCCATAGACCGGTCCAGGTTTCTGATTTTGTGCTTGATGCTTGCTGGACACACGAATCAGTTGGTGACCTGGTACATCTGGGCAGTCATTATAAGCTAACTGACTTTAAAGTGCTTGAGCCAAGCATGTACAGGCACTGTGCTGCAGAGATGGGACCCGACCTCGGTCTCGATTTTCCCAGAGTCTCGGTCCGTTCTGGAGGTCTCGGTCTCGGGCGAAAAAAACCGAGACTAAACCTAGACTAAGAGATGGCGCAGGGAAAATGGCCAGCATGACGGATCCATAGGGCCAGCGTGACGGATCCATAGGGCCAGCGTGACGGATCACGGGAAGGCAGAGCACATCGAGGTTCGACCAAAGTGGACGTTCGCCGGATAGACCCTCGTGCGCAATCGAAAAACACCGAGAGTTCCATTGCCAGCGACGACGCAAACTTTCTGAAGCGAAACGGGCCGAATATTCGTCCAGCAAGCGTAGAAAAGTGGTATCGGAGCCTTTCAGGAATCCGGAGTTTTTCGGTACAGGTTCGAAACAATATTGATGCAACTTTGGTACGTTTATCCGGTGGTGGTAACGATCAGCACGAACCTTACGAGTGCATTGATAGGTGCCAGAGGGCACCAACGGCTCCTGCAGTCTCCAGCGGCTGCGTCACGCCTGAGCTTCCGGCTGCCCTAATTATCGACGAGAGGGACGACGAGCGAGCGTTGCCACAACAGTTCCAGCAAAGCAACCGGGTAGGATATCCCTAGGTTTCGATGGCTCATACCGCGATTATCCCTTGATTCAGCGTAACGAAGAACTCGAGAAGAAGAAGGGCTAGCTCACGGAACGCGTAGAGAAGCTTGAGAAGAATCTGGCCGAAAAGGAACAAGCTGCGATAGAGCAGGACGCAGTGATCGAGATCTTGAGCGAGGAGAATGCACGACTCAACAACGATGTTCTGCGATTCAAGGAGATTGGAGAGGAATCACATGAGCGACCGTTTTTTAACCTTTTTTTACCCCAAAATAAAGAAAAAAACAAAGAAAATAAAAAAAGTTCGCAGGGCGACAAAATAACAAGTTTCGTGTCTAAAATGGTAAAACAAGAAACCGAGGTTTTTTTATTGAATGGCTGGAGCAGACCAGAACTTCTTCATTAAGCTTTTTAGAACTTCAAAACCATAAAAGCAATGCTTCGTAACTTCGAATCTTGGCCGGTTATAACAACTTTTGTGGGCTCGCTCGATGATCTCTCTAAGCGACTAATTCTAGGCCCAACAGAAGCTATTTGCTCAGCAAAAAGAGCTCTGTTCGTAGCTGACTCCTCAGCTTCAGGCGGCGATGCAAACCGTCGATTTGACGCCGCAGTTTCCGCTTAGTCAAGAGCTGCAGACGGCCATGCACAACGTCGGCCCGCTGCAGGCCTGCTGCAGCAATCACCGGTGCATCTCGAGTACATTTCGCAAACACAGCCGCCGAATCCTGGGCTTCCGCAGCAGCAAACCATCCCTTACTGCTACAATCGTCACCGCTTTCTCGCTGAGTTTAGCGACTGTTTAACCTTATTCTTGCTTCTCGTTGTTGTGGCTATGGTAACACGGAAAGGGGTCAATATAGAATTAGAACCAGCACGATTAGGTTGTTGCTATGCTCGTGCTGCTATGCGGCGACGCGTAGCTGGTGGAGTGTGGCCATTCCCCAATTCGTGACCATGTGACAGATAGGCCGTCGGCCCTCGATGAGCCAAGCCGACAAACAGAATTAGCGCTAAGGACTTGAAGAGGCAAACTGGGGAAGCCAAATCACTGCGCATTAGAGTGCGGTCGCACGCTTACTATGTTGTTATTCGTTACATTAGCATTCGTATAACAAGGATAATGCGAATCATTGCTCCCGATCACCAATTCATGCTCAAAGCCATGTGCTCATGATGCCTTAGGCTATCTTAGCGATGATGCATTTGCAGCTAGTCTGCTTAGACCTATCCGCCTAGTTCTTATTACTAGCCATACCCGAGTCCACGCTCCATGTGTCGTACGCCACTGTGCACTGCCTGGCTAGTCTTCGAATAGGTGGTTCATAGTGCAGGTTTATTTTGGTGTAGCGGTAATATGGAGAGACGAGTCGGAAATACAGGTTGTGTGGTAGGAGATGGAGGCGAGGTGGTAGACGAACGATTCCGAGCCCAGTAGCAAGATGGAATTTAGGACTTAGAGATTGGACGGACGAACCGCCGGCACGGAGCGTAGCGCCCCGGCCGGCGGCCGCTGTGGTTGTTCTCGCACTACTGCTACTACTGAGCTCGTTCTAGGCTGACTGGATAAACGGGCCGGTGTTACACAAATTCGGTGAAGAGACGGAGAGGTAGGATCTAGTAAGTGGGCCGTAGATTAGGGGGAGGAGCATTCTTGAGAGGAGGCAAGTACAGCGCATTTGAGCCGTTTCCGCCCGCGGGCGCCGGACGGACTGGCTGGATGGAAACGAGAGGTAAGGACTAGGGAAAGGTGGAAGAACACCCTAGTACAATAACTGTAGGGTACAGAACTGTACCACTACATGGCTTTCAGTATCGTTTTGCATATATCTTGCGCAACATCACACCACCCTTTGTAAACGTTCACGACAACATCTTGGAGCACGATAATTCCGCTTGGAGCAACACGAGGGGGGAAGCGAACAAGCAGAAGTCGATCGCTAGTGCATCCGCAGACGGAAATCGAAGAACATCTTTTCGTCTCGTATTTTCGCTAAGGCAAGCCAAACAAGTTAGTCTCATTGTGCCAGTTTTTCTAATTTTCAGCAGAGTTTTTATTCGCGAACAAGAACGTTCTCTATCGCTCTCTAGTGTAATGAAGCCGTGCACATTCGTCGCTCTTCGTTAATGGAGTTCTCCCGGCGTTTAGGGCGTCTTATTCGCTTTCATCGTTGTGATCATAGTACCCATCCTCTTCTTCGCGGCGGAAATAATCATCTTCGTCCGCCTCCCACGGATCGCCGCCCTCGAATTTGCCGGGCATGACAATAACCCTGCAACGCCACGGCATAACTCCGACCAATACAGAGAGATCCGCGTTGGCAGGTTCGTTCCATAACCACATGATTTTGAGCTCGAAAAGTGTCGCAATCACTGCTTTTTGTCTGTGTCTGCCTGTCTGTCTTAGCCCAGTGAGGAGCGGGGCAAATGAGATTTTAATTTGTTGATATTTAAACGAAAAACCGAATTCAAAAAAAAAAAAAACTTTACTTGGGCGGACCAACAAGACTAGAAAGTTTTTAGGGTGGTGGGAGCCGAATGAGATTAAAAGAAAGCTGATCTCCAGGCGGGGGAGGGGTGCTATGGGAGATGAGTGCCTTTAATATCTTCTCAATCTGGAACTTGCATTGATCACGTCATCGGCGATGAACGGAAAGCACAGCCCTTCCGAAAAGGCGCGTCGTGCGGTGATTAGGACTTCTTTACAATTGGAAGTGAATACGAAGTCGAGCCATCGATTTCGCATATCCTCGTAGATGGACGATGGCGGTTGTAGGTTGCGATCGTCGCAAATCTGCCAGCATTGTAGTCATGAAACCCTTACGATTCCTTCATTATGCTTTGGCCACACGGATATTATTTACTTGGCTTCATCAAATTTTGGCTAGGATTTCGTTTTTATCGAAGATTTCGATAAACGCGACTGTGCCAATCCGTATTCGGTCGTTTTGTCTCCTGACAAAATCAAAAAAGGAAATCTCACATCTTTTTGGTAAAATCCTTGCTTCCCTTCACTCAAGTTTTGCTTCACTTCATTCCACTTCATTTCGGCAAAAGCCCACTTCATGGGAAACGTGCCGCCATCGGGTCAACGGGTTGATTCGTGTATTACGTATGTTATGAATACTCATATGACTCGAGAACTTTCGCAAAAATTCGGGCAAGAGCAGCTTGACTGAACGCCAGAGTAGCAAAACGTTGTTGAAGGGGGGGGGGTCCCGAAATTCCGTTAACGCGGCGTTTTTTTTGGGCCACCGAGTGTCCCGTTTTTTTCCACTTTAAACGGTAATTAAATAGGTAGCTATGGGAATTCCTGCAAGCTCCCTAACCAATTAACAAGAAACGTTTTGCATGTACGAACTTCACATCACTTACAATGTCCAGGTAGAGACACTGTGCGCGGCCGAAACCATTGGCGTCGAAGATCGTTTTGTAGAGTTCGACAAATGCTGAGAATGGAATCGGATCCATTTCGAGCTTCTCTAATTGTCCCAAGGAGCTCATCCACAGCGTGGCGTCCACTACATCAGAGGTAAAAGACTTCAAAGTTGCAGTGAGTTCACCAACTCGGAGATCAGCATCATGGAGAACGTCCCTTAGGATAGGCGCAATTTCCTCAAACATGAGTCATTCCGAGGAAGCCAACTTGCTTATCGAACCTTGCACATTTCGTCTGTGGCTTCTCTGACATCGACGCACGCGTTACGCAGCAGCTCACGGAGACTAGGAGTGAGCCCGTCGGCGGGCGCATAGGGAATCAGCAGCGTTGGGCCCGTTTCATGCGGCTCCGGTGCGGGAGCATACAGAGAAAGTTTCGAGTGCTAAAAACATTGTCCTGGTATCAGTGACGGGTCCCGAGGACGCTGTCAAAACGCGTCGTGTGGCGGTCAAATTTTCAGTGTTGGCTCTGAAACGACTTCTAGAAAAACACCTTGTTGGTATGTTGACCGGCAAGCTAAATATGACATTCCGGCGGAGCCTGCTGCGGGCTGCCTTAGGTTAAAGAAATATACTAAAGCATTGTTCAGACCCGTTAAAAGGCAGGAAAAAAACATTGTAAAACACTACCAAGGGGGGAGGGGAGGGGGCAGGCATTTTTTCAACGCCGGAAAGTAAAGTAAAAAGCGATAAAAATGGGTAAGTGATCCATCTTACCGTCCCCCCTCTCGGACGGTTCGATTCGTTACGCCCTTGCATGAGAGGGCAGGGGTCAGGTCAATGCTGACAAATGGCAGTAATGATGGGGAGGGCGTCCACGTCACGAATCCGCAAAATATGTGAGGGTACACTACAGATTCCGCTGGACATGGTTAAACACAAAATGCGTCTACCTTGTCCTCCCAAAGGTAGATCTGCCTCAGGGGCAGTGATCGCGTGTGCGAGTTTATCAAGTCGCGACATTTGTGCTCAATCAGCTGGCATTTTTCCACTTCAGATCGAGGTAAACACTGCAGTGCATCGACGATAACAATGTCGCATAGAGAAGATCGGCTGAAGGACAAATCTTTAGGAAGATGAGGCATGGCGGCTCTAGTCACAGTCTCATGTTCGGGGCAAATAAAATTCGAAAAAGCGCCGTAAACGGAAAGAAAAACGAATGGAACACTGATAAATATTATCAATGCATTTTTTTGCAAAAGCTTCGGCTTTTGCCGATGAAAGCTTTATCCTCGCATCCTCGCATACTCGCAAATTTACCGATGTACGGTCAGCATCGGGTGAATGTCACAAGGCGGGTTTCCAATGAGACAGAATGTCGCTCTTCTTATGTTGTCTCGTTCCCTGAAACGTAGACATCCTTGCGAAAAAGAGTGTGTTCTACATTTCAGAGAGCCGTAGTTCCACCGTCAACCACTGTCCCGACGCTTTGTTGTGAAAGTGAAAGGTCTCATGCGCTATCTGATCAGGCCGACGACAATACACGAGATACTGCTCCTCGTCCGGTTTCAACTGGTAATCGCTACACCGTGCACAGGGCCGCACAAGTCCGCGAAGGGCCTCTGGCCAACCGAAGGATTTGTGACCGCACGCACGAACCTGGAACTCCCGCATACTGACGTTGTCTGACGCATCGAGAAACGCCTGAAACCGTTTAAATCACTTCAGTTGATTGTGGAGACCACAGTTCCAGTGAACCGATCAATTGACAGAACTAGAGTGAACTGAAATGAACTCGACCCCCAGTTTAGTTCAGCTTATTCGGGTCAAACCCGGTTGGGTACGTGGAAAAACCCGACTGAACCGGCCAGTTCATCGAACTGGAGTGAACTGATCTGAATTGCACTGAACTGAACCAGACCTTCAGTTCTGTTCAGTTCAGGTGGTCCAAAACCCAGTTCAGCGGAAACTGCGGTGCAAACACGTGGATGGCGAGATGCCAGTGCGGGATAATCTTAATGCTTTCGGCAATACACCCGTGACATTTCTTCAGAAACGTGTGTCCTGTTTAGAATTCCGAATTCCAATGGTTATCTAGCTTAGAATTCAGAACTCAGAAAAAAACGGCGCATCCACAACTGGGAAATTCAGACTTAGAACCGAGGCCGTTCAGGGACATCCTGTACTGGGCCACCCGATCCTCTTTTCGCAACTGGAACCGTCTCGTCTAACGTTCGCAAGCTTAGCGTAAGTCAGGCTCACTTCCTAAGTCAGTCTTCACTTACCCGTACAATCGTCGTACAAATGTCCGGATTTATGGAGTTTGGCACGTACCGGCCGCCTCGAAATAAACTCGTGGCCGTTACAAGTACCGTCAACTTGTCGCCATCCGCAAATATCGTGTCCATCAAATCGTCCAGCGTTGGATTGACTCGTTTCGTCGATAGTGAAAAGGACTCATGCGAAAGAGCGGCGACGGTGCCGACGCCATAGCATTCGTTGAGGCATTCAGCTCTCTGCCATTCGCGCGTTGCAAAGCCAGGGAAAAGCGCATTCCTCGGAGGTAGCGTACTCACATAGAGGTGAATAATGCGCACTTGAGCCTTTACAGGAAGCGATGCGAATAGTACTTTCGAAGGCATTGTCCGACGGTAGCTATTGCGATGGGTTTTCCCTGAACCCATCGAGAAACATTGAATTTAAGGAGATCGGTTGACAAAATCTTCTGCACTTATGGGGAAGTGTCATTGTCCACTAATAGTCTTCCTCGCGATATATTTAGGTTACATGCAGGCGTATAACTTCTTTTGGCCGTATAGGGTTATGTTACTGATATATCATTTACACTAGGAACAGGCTATTCCCACATGTCAAGCTTAGGAAAGCCGAAATCATTTTAGGCGTTCTTCACTAGTGCAAAAGCTGTTTTTGATTTGCAATTCAATGCAAGTAGGAATCGCTGAAAAAAGAACACGCAGCGCAGACGATGCGGTCGAATTAAAAGCCGCTGTTGGCTTATCATATTTCGGCGGGCTCTGTCGTAAGTCATCGGGGCGCACCCCATTATGCACATATGGTGAAACGATGGTGATTCACCTTGGCGACAAAGTTCCGCTTTTAGTGCCTGCCGCGGAAGACTCTAATTTGCTACCTGAAGCGATTCTAGCGCAATTGCTTTCAAGTTTGCGTGAGCGTCAGGCTTATTAGAAGTCTTACATGGACATCCAGTAGCTTTGACCCATTCCTACTATTTGCGCGTGTCGGCTGTCCGCTTCAAGTATATGTTTCTTGCTGTGTGGTTGATTTGTCGCGTTTGTTGCCCTGATAGAGTATCGAATAAGAACTTGCTTAGCATACTCCCCTTCACATGCGCCATGAAGCCCATTAGAACTCGTAACCGAAAAAAATGCGGGTACCAGGTACAGAAGTCCATCAAACGAAAGTAAGAAACGCTTGTCGATAAATCGAGAAACATCTTGCATTTAAAGGTGCATGAATTATTAGAAAAAAAACGCTTAAAACTCTAGGTATTGCTGCTTAATTTAAAGAATTCTGAGTTAGGCCGCGGGCGGCGATCTGATATCTGACGTTTTCCAACCACCAAATCTCAACGATGGTCTTTAGCATGTGGCCAGGCTTGACCTCGAGTCGGTTCAGTTGTTTGTAGTCAGCTAATCGAACCCGCTCTCCGTTCTTCCAATCGTGCTTGAAAACGACTCGCACTCTGCGAAGAGCGTCGGGCAGCGGACGATGTCCTGCGCCGGTAAACTCTCCTTTATACACTAAAGCGCTGGTTGTGTTTGTCCCCAAAAAAGTTTTTGCAAGCGGTCCGAGTTTTGTATTATTCAATAGGGCTTTCGAAAACTAAACAAAACTGAAAAATAACAACCCAGTCGGCTGGCTAGGAAAACATTATGGCCGCTCAAAGTTCCGGAATCCGTCTCCTGCTTCCATGCGATAGCAAGCGATATGGAAGCGTGCCCATAACGGGTAAGAAGAGTCCATTCCGCCAAAGCGGTCCCAAGCGGGGGTTTCCAGCACGGAGATTCTGAAAATAACGTCTATTTTTTCAATAGGCGGCTTCTGGGGGCCGGGATAAGGGCCCTGCTTCTATGCGATAGCGAGCGCTACGGAAGCATGCCGATAGCGGGTAAGAAGGAGCTATTCTGCCAAATCGGTCCTAAGAGGGGGTTTTCCTACCGGACCCGGTTGAAGGTCCCGGTTTGACGGGAATCGAGCTCAAAGGTCCCGAATTTAGAACAATATAGCCGGACCATGTTTTAAGGCCCTGTGAGCATGATTAGCTATGATTCGGCGTTCTAGAACGACTCACAAAAACCGCCGTTTCGGGGGTTTGGCCCCTTTTTTGGAGGGGACAATGGGTTCCAGCCAAAAATTTTGCTCAAATTTTGATTCTATGAACCGCACACATTTTGACTCTTTCCGCAATTCTGCATATTGTGTGTATAAAACCGTCCACCTCTGAACCCAGCTCTGCCAAGCATATCAATGTTGTGCTATCCTCGACACGACTAGGCATTTATTTTTGCCGTGTATTTGTGTAATGAAAAGGTTGCCAACGTCTGGCGCATTTTTCATGGGCTCGGAATAACCTAACATTGTGTCGAAAACAGAAGTGATCAGGTTCTGTTAACGGCAGATGTTCGGCTCAGGAATCCTCAGATGAGGATATCGATGGTGTCTAGTGGTTTTTCCCCCTTCGGGTGCGAACAGTCGACTCCTAGTTCTTCTCAGCTACGACGCTTCTTAGGACGGCTAGTCCGCGGTGCACAGCAGCGAATAACGTAGTAGATTTTACCTCAAACTTGGGTAATAAAACCATGATCAAAATACGTGCACGAAGCGTCCAAGGTGGTCTGAAACCGAATATTCGATAGCGACCCCAAAATGCCCCGCGGCAACGAACTGATCGGGCTAGTCCAGACGGACAAGGCGCCCTCTCAGTAAATGGAATGCACGAACAAATTGCGGCGCCTTAAGGGCACCGCTAATTAGCATAAGTGAAAACGGGCCGGGAAAGGAAAGGTTCATATGAACCCAGGTTAGCCAAAGTGTGCACCAGATGGTGCAAAGAGAAGGGGCGAAAGTAGGCCCAGACTACCGTGCTCCGCAGCGCGGGAGAGTCGCCGTCCTCCGCCGCCGATCCGCGTCGAAATGGCGAGGTGGGTAATGGACTCCCACCGCAAAGCACCGCCGCAAGGGGCGGGTGCAGGCCAGTTTGAACGGCCTCGACGCGAAGAGAAGCGCGCCCAAACGGGCAGCCGACGGCGGGGGTTTTGAACGACGAACGCACGCTCTCGCAAGCGATTGCGTTTGCGACACTCCCGACGACACGACGAAGATGTAGAAGGAGCGGAGCTCCCGACGACGACGACGAAGCGATGTTGACTTGAAGGGCGCGCTCCCGACGGCGCGACGAAGTGACTGGATGAATGTGGAAGGTCGGGAAGGTCGTCGTCGAAGTCGGCGAAGACGCGCAACAGGAGCGAAGCTCGACCGCCGCGACGTCTCCATATGGAGGTGGTAGTGTAGTTGACGATGTAGAGGCCATATGGCCGGTTATAGCTGATGGGTGGCTAACCCGGGGCGGAAGACAGTGCAGCACTGCTCCCTAAATGGGGGGGGGGAGATAAATGGATAAATGGAGGAAAAATAAACAAGAACAAATAACAAGAAACCAGTAACGAACGAAACTAAAACCAAACAAACGAACAAGAAATAAAGAGGGACAGGGGGAGTGGAATGCAGGGGAGGCAACGGTACAACAAAAATAACAGTCAAAGTGGAAACCGAAGATTCTTGCGCGAAGGTGATCAGCCATCGACGCTCAGAACAGCTCGGCCTCGTGCGACTGCTTCTCCTCGTCGTCCGTGCGCTGGGACTCCTCGTCGGACTCGTCGAGAGATCCGTCTTCGTCCTCGATGGTCGATGCGGCGATCGACTGGTACTCGGTCCCGGTGGAGGTGACCTGTTCGATGGTATCAGATGATACCTGGTTGCTTTCCTGGTTCGATGTGGACGGCTGCGACATGAAGTCGGATAGCTGCAGCCGTTCCGTCAGCGAGCTGGTGTTGTTGCCGTCTCGCTTCTTGGCCGTATCAGATGATACGAAGCGCTGCAGTATTTCCAGCGAGGCGAGGAAGTGCGGTGTGATGTTACCCTCGAAGTTGTCGTCAAGCTCGTTAGCCTTGGCGACCAGCTGGTCATACAGTGCTGCGCGTTCCGGCGTCGAGAGGTCGAACTTGCTCCGGTACTTCTCGAACAGCCTCATAGCCAGATCGGCGCCGGCTGGCTCGATGGTCGGCAACTTGAACGGCAGCGAAGCGTCGCTCAAGTCCGAGGTGGTGTCGGTAGTCGATGGACGGGAAGGAGACTTCCCGGCCTGGTGGCGGTCCTTGTTCGGCGAGTTTGCCGAATATTCGGCTGACTTGCTCGGTTCCTCTGCCGAATATTCGGCTGGCTTGTTCTTGTAAGCCTTGGCGGTGATAGCGGTCTTCTTCATGAAGTTCTCAAGGGAGAACTCCGTCTTACGCGTCGGCGACTCCTTTGACAGGTAGTCGTACCGATGCGGCTTGCGACCGGTGGTGGTGTTGAATGTCCGGTTATAGAACTCCCGGAGCTCAGCTGACGGCTCCGTAGGAGTGACCTGGGCCGTCGCAGCCCAATGTTGCACATAGGCCGCCTTATCCGGCTGGTTTGAACCAGATGGTTCGACCAGGTCTGCGTCCTTGTCGATGTCCTGCTGCTTTGAACCAGATGGTTCTTCCATGTCCACGTTCTCGTCGATGTGCAGTGAACCAGATGGTTCGTCCAGCTCTTCGAGATCGTCGTCGTTTGGCTGGGAAGCGCCATCGCCGAGAAGGCGGGTCTGCTCGCCCATTTCTTCGAGCTCTTCAGCGAGTTCTTGTGCCGCTTCTTCCTCCTGGCGGTCAGCTTCCTCATCATGCTCGCGCTGTCGCCAGAGCTCCACGTTGTAGTGGACTTCCATGAACTCCTTGCGACGGCGGAGGCCCTCGTCGGACAGATGTCCTTCGGGCGTGTGCTCGTCTGTTGGCCATGGAGCGTTGTCGAGGTGCCTGAGCTGGCATTCGTCGTAGTAGCCGCAGAGCTCCATGTCCGTCGGATGCATGATGAGGGTCGCGTTCAACCTGGTGTTCCGGATGCGCTCAATGAACGCGTGGAGCTGGTCGTGCCAGGCCCTTCCTTGCTGAAGCGTGAACGGCGCCAGGATGTGGTAGAAACGCACATGCGGGAACATACGCGTGAAGTGCTGCGGCACGTTCGTGATCGTTCTCGCGTAGCCGTCGGTCCTCAGCTGGAACGCAGATGCGCCGTGGAACCAGTAGACCTTGCGGACCAGATGGCCCATGAAGTATTCACTGGCTTCCTTGATGGCTTCCGAATGGAGATCCGAGAGCCGCACGACTTGCACATTGGGCCGCAAGTTGTGGGCGAACTGCGAGCCCCAGTCGTCGATGAACATCACTTGCTCCTGCTGGAGAATATTCTCCGTGTTGACGTTGACACGAACAATATTGTTCTTGAGCGTCTTTGCGATGTCGCGCGAGTGTGTCCATTGGCGCTGGAAGCCCATCTTGACCTGGTAGTGGCGCATGCGGGTCCAATCCATCGCTTCGCGGAAGTACGGCAGTGCCACCGCGGTGTAGGCGTCGGCGATGTCTCGTCGGCAGCCTTGGAGGAATGGCGGGTTGTAGTAGATGGGACCGGCGGCATGGGCGTCGTAGAACGCAGCTGCGTTCGGGCAGCTGTCGTACCATCGCATGATGACCGTCTTGAAGTCATACGGCGAGAAGGGGTCGTCAGTGAAGCCTTCGCGGATTCGGTCGAAGTATTTGTCCAAAAGCTGTGGCAGCTCAGATGAGCGGTGACGAGCGACGGCGTTGATGAACTCCAGCACGACCGGGTTCGCCCGTTGGGGCTCATTAGCCTGACGAGGCTTCATGTGATGACGCGAGGCCCATAGGATGAGGTACATCTTGCCGTAGCTGGAGATGTGCAGGCGTCCGATGGCGCTAGCCTCAGCTGGTCTGCGTCCGCCTTTCTCCTTGCAGATGATCCTGAATGACGGGATCGCGTCTTCTATCCTCAGATGAGGATCATTGTCGACGTCATGGTCCCGGCAGTCGTCCAGCGGCTCGAAGTAGGTCCTCGTTGGGTTAGGGAGCATGATGCTCCATCGGCTGGGATTCACGGGCTCCGCCAGTTCGAAAGGTCGAGGGCAATTCTCGATGTCCCAGTAAGAGTCATCGAACTCCGGGAAGTCGAGAACGGCGCTGTCGTCGCGACGTGAGAAGCCAGATGGCTTAGCCTTATTTGACTCCTCGATGGCTGCTTTGATGCGCTGACCTCTCGCTTTCCTTTCGGCGAAAGTCTCGGCTGCCGCTTTGACGATGGCGGGCTCCGCTTTCTTTTCGGCAAGTGTCTTTCCGCCGGGAAAGGTGACTCGGGCGGCCAAATATTTGGCCTTGTCCAAGACATCTGCCTCATAAGCGGCGGCGGCTGCCTCCTCAGCCTCGTAATCGAGCGGTGCGGGAGAGGTTCTTTGTTCGCCCTTTGAATCAGATGATTCACGCTCGTCTTTGTCGGTGGTGTCATCGATCGATGGGGCGGCCATATGGCCTTGTCCGCTGTTGGCGCGCTCGCGGCGAATGTCCATTTCCTGGAAAGACTCCGTGTTTGGACTGAAGTCCATTATGAGCGCTTCGAAGACGTTAGCAGACTCGCCCTCCGGAACCTGGTCCAAGATCGACTTGTTCGTGTGGTCGAGCTGCTCCTTGGCGATCTTCTTGCGCAGTTCTTCTGCCGTCATGCTCGGCAGCCCTCCAGCCCGGCGAGCACCAGATGGTGCGCCTTGTTCAGCTGCCAGCATGTCCAATTCCAGTAGCTTTTCGCCGACAGAGTCGAAGCGGACGCTGGCTTGGTTGGCTGTGGCCTGCATTTGCGGGGTGGAGGTCCACATATGTGGGCGAGTTGCTTGCGGCGAGAAGAACTTCAGTGCGGTCCAGGCGGTCTGCTCGAGGATGTAGCGGTGGTGTTCGCCGGTTTTGTTGGCTATCAGCATGGCCGTGTCGAGACACGTTGCCGATGTCGAGTACTGTCCATCGCACCGAATTTTCGGGCTGCCCGATTCGAGAACCATGTTGGAAAGCGGCAGCTCCCGCAGGAACTGCACGTTCTCGCGGTCCGTTTTGGTGGTAACGAAGTCGAATGTGATGCCGAAGATGGTGTTCGGGTATTCGCGCAGCCAGCGCCAGGCGTCGTCCGATGAGCCAGACCAGTTGGTCAAGAAGAACGGGAAGTTGTTCGGCACCTGCATCAGCCGTAAGACGTCGAGTGCATCCGGGATGGCTCGGTGGATGCTGTTCTTCTTGTTGCGCAGCAGCAAGCACAGTGGGCGGCGAATTTTCGCCTTCAGGAAGTCGAGTGCCATGCGCACAAAGTGCTCGAAGGCTTTCGTCTGTTCCTGCCACACGCGATGGCTGTCTTGTCACGGCGGGTATGCAGCAGATGCTGCGGAGTCGTAGTCAAGGCCTGTGAAGATGCCCAGTGACGGGTAAGCCGGAATGTCGCTGGAGGCCAGATAGCCTTTCAAGACGGTCCGAACCTGGTAGATGGCCTGGAAGGCGATGGCTGGGTGATTGCCGGCGATGGCGCCCCGAATGAACTCATTTGGGTAGAGTTCTTCGTCTTTGGCGCATTCTTGAATTGTCGGTGGCGGGTTGCCGGCGTGGACTGGCAGCAGCGCGAGTGGCACGATGGAGGCAGGGTCGACGAAGTGGACGATGGCAAACTCCAGTTCGTAGCTTGCCGTGACGTCTCGGAAGCGCTTGTTGTACCACCGGAAGTTGACGGGGCACTGCTTGCCGATTGTCTTGAACTCGTCGCGCGTCTGCAGGATGTTGTCCTTGCGAATATTCGCATCGACGATAGGTGTGTACGGCTGCTTGCGTTCCGTGCGCAGGGACCGCTTGACTTTTGGGATCGGCGCGTTTGAGCCAGATGGCTCTTGGTCGAAGCGGTGCACGATTTTGCCCAGGTGCGGCGTGAAGTCGGGCGTCCGCTTGGAGATGCGTGGCTTTTTGGCGCTCTTCTTGCCTTTTTTGTCGGCTGCTTCGACGTTGTCCATGATCTTAGAGATGACCGTGAGCTCCTTCTGCTTCTGCGCGGCGAGAGCGGTGTTACGCTCTTGAGAGCGGCTACGGCTGTGCAGCTGCTGCGGCGGTTTGAGGTGACCAGATGGTCCAGTTGCAGAATCAGCTCGGCTGTGGTGACCGGTGTTGCGTCCATATGGACTTTGCTGACGACTGCGTTCACCACGCTTGTGACGGTCACGTTGTTCTTGACGCGAGACCCCATCGGAGCTACGCTCCGAGCTGGCGTGAGAGCTGGCGCGGCCACGCTTATGTGGCGGATGGTCATCGCTCGATTTGCGGGTAGGACCAGATGGCCCTTTCGATGAAGCTTGGCTGGTGGAATCAGATGATTCCGTCTGATCCGGTTGACTGGTGGGATCATATGATCCCTTCGGCTTGGGCTTGTAGTGCTCTGCGTTGCGTCCGGGTGCCACATAGGATGACACTAAGCCGCCGCGCTTGACCACCGGTGCGACGTCCCAATCTTCTGGCTCTTCCGGGTTGAGCGGGTGACTGCCCAACTCATAGTGCGGGAATGCCGTCGCCTTAGCATAGTTCTTCGCGCTAAGGTTTTTCTCGCGAAGACGTGCTGCAGCTTCCTCCTTGAGATCGCGCACCGGACGTGCATCCTTGATTTTCGGGATGCGAAACACAGATGTGTTTTTCGGCGTGCCGGTAGGCTCAGATGAGCCTTTCGGAGGAGGCTGAGTGCTGCGCGGAGGGTTGTCAGCGGGTTCGCCCGGAGGAGTTTTGGGACCAGATGGCCCCTTGTCCGTTTTTGGCTTCTTCTTGTCGCGGCTCGGAGTGTGGTCGGGGCGCTTCGGCTGAGCAGTTTTTGGACCAGATGGTACTTTGTCCTGCTGCTTGCTGCTGCTCGGAGTGCGCTTCTCCTTCTTCTTCTTTCCGGTGCCCTTGTCGTCGTCGGCGGCGCTGCGGCGCGGTGGTGGCTGCGACAGTGTCGGCACGCGGACGGCTTCTCCAATCGTTTCGCCAGCGGTGTTCTGCGGCGGCGGCGATTGATCCGCGTTGTTTGCGGCAGAATCCTTCTGCTGCGCGTTGTCAGACATCGTTGTCACACGAGATTCGCTGGGGTTTTCTAAAGAAGAAAAATGAGCGGTGAAAATGCATACATTTTCATGCGAATGTTGTCCATATGGACAGGGAGTGACACGCGACAAATGAGCAGCATCGTTGGGCGTGGTGGAAGATGCCCGCGGTGGTGGTCCGATTGGGTACAGGTGAGCAAGGGCCCTTCGGGTTTCATGACCGGTCCCGGAAAGGCGAATGCGGGCGGTGCGAATGATACCGTCCGAATCGGGAATGAGCCCGAGAATGCGTGCAAGTCGCCACTGGGAGCGAGGGGTGTTGTCCTCGTAAACAAGGACAATATTGTCCACTTGCGGCGCCCGAGCTTCACCAGATGGTGCTTTTCCGAATTCCCGACGCAATTCCAGGAGGTAAGAGTCACGCCAGAGCTGCCAAAATAGATCGATAAGGCGGCTTGCTTTTTCGAGGTCTTTGACCAGGCGGCGTTGAAGCCTATCACTACCAGATGGTAGCTCATAGTCTGGATCCTCAGGCGACTCTTTGGCGTAGACCGGGTCTAGAAATTCCCGAGGTAGAAGGCCCTGCATTTGCGGGATGATGAAGTCGATGGGGCGAAGCAATATTGCTTCTCTCTCAGAGTTGTGGGTGTAGGATAGAGGCCTACAGTTGACGGTCCATTCCGCTTGATGAAGCAGAGTTTGGAAGGTGTCCACGGTCGGTCGGGTCCGGCCCAAAGTCTTAGTAAGGCAGTTTTTGACTAGCCCCACCATTCTTTCAAAGGATCCCCCCCGCCAGGCTGCGCGATCAGTTATGGTGGACCAAATCACGTCATGACAAGCAAAAAATTCCGCCAAATCCGCGCAGGGGTCTGGCGATCCCTCAGCTGCCATCAATGCTTGCAAAAACTTAGGCTCAGATGAGCCATTTTGCGAAGACCATATGGTCGGATTGCAAGCGAAGACGGCTGCGGAGGTCACCTTAGTCGACCGGCTGCGGGACAACACTGAATCAGCGTTGGGGAATGTGCTTTTTTGCTGCGCTGGCGAGGCGTCCCCTGGACTTTGAGCCGTGTGCGCTGATCTGAGAGTGCGCTGCCTCCTCGTGCGGGCCGTTAGATAACGGGCGAGAGGCACTTGGTCGAACGGCGCTGGCGACTGAATGAGCGCTGCGAGGTCGGAGAGCGCCATATGGCGCGACGGGTCTGCTGGCCCCTTGGCCGTTGTGCGGCGGCCGTGAGCTGACCCCTTCGATTGCGCCGGCTGTTGATCGGCGGGCAGCGAAGCGTCCGTTGCAGGCCGCGGAATGTTGGTCCCTCGCGGAATGCGGGTCGGTCCCTCGATCGGCGTCCGTGGAATGTGTGACGATGGGGAAATATTTCCCGGCGCCGATGCGTCTGCTGGCGCTTTGAATTTTTTACACCGCATATGCGGTCGTCCGATGTTTGGGTTGGGAGCGTCCTTATCGTTCAAATCTGACGGCGGCGCTTGCGTTTTTTGCAACCGTCTGGGGCGAAGCGTCCTCATATGAGGTTTTTCAGCCGGGGTACGGTAGGCACGGTGCTGGGCGCGAATGGTCTCCACGACCTGACGAGCAGCAAGTAGCTGACTCCCATTATCCGTCAGGATATGGGTAGGCCAACCGCGGCGCGCTGTAAAACGCTTGAAAGCGTTGAAGAATTGGTCGGTGGAAAGATCCGACATGAGCTCGCAATGCACGGCACGAACACACAGGCACGTTACCAAAAGCACATAGTACTTTTTCGTGGCCATATGGCCGTTGTGATCAGATGATCGAAGCAAAAATGGCCCGCAGAAGTCGGCTCCAATTTTTGCAAACGGCCTAGAGGGATTAACTCTGGCCGACGGTAACGGAGGCCATTGCGGAACGGCGAAATGCGGCTCATTTGCGCGGCGACAATTAGGGCAATTGTCGCGCACAATCCCGGCGACGGTGCGGCGGCCATGCGTGAACCAAAAACGCATGCGGACATTAGATAATGTCGTAGCGACGCCGGAATGAGCGTTGAGCTTGTGGTACTGCATGACGAGCAGCTTGCAAATGACGCTTTTGCGCGGCACGTAGTAGGGCGTCTGGGTCGTGGCACTCAATATTGAGTTATCCAAGCGCCCTTTAACGTAGAAAATGCCGTTCATATGAACGAGGTGCAGTTTCTCGCGAACGTCTTTCGGCGGCGGGAAAGCTAATTGGGCTTGCCATATGGCAATAGCTTCCGCAAGGCGTAGGTCGGGCAGCGTCAAAATTCGGTCGTTGCAGGCACATATGTGCTCTCCTGATTTAACTGCTGGGTATGACCTAGATAGGTCTCGCATGAAGTGGTGTTGACCTGCGCCGATGGAGACGGCGTGCGAACATTTCTTGCGAAAATGCCGCGTTAGGTTAATGCCGAGGGGACCGGTGGAGTGGTCCTTATTTGTTTTCCGGCAGCGCAAAAATGCGGCGGCGGCGCGTAGAACGTAGGCGTAAATGTTGCGCACTTGCGTCCACGTGCGGCCCTTCTTGCGCAGCCATTCTTCGCCCAATATTGGGCTACTAGGATCGGGTGGTTCCGGCGGAATAGTGCAGACCGCGACGGCGCTTAGGTAGCTTTTTACCGCCGGTAATTTGACGGTGAAAGCGTCCCTTTCCTGCGCATTGGCGATGATGTGACATATGTCACTGCGCGCTGAGTTGCGACGGAGCGGCATGGTAGCCTGGAGCAGCATCTCTCTCACGTGCGACGTTGTGGAAAAACTCGTAGATTGTCCATATGGACTTGAGTTAGGCTGTGAACCAGATGGTTCTTGAGCGCTGCGCACGAAAGAAGGTGATGATGAGCCCCCGTTTAGTGAAGCCAGATGGCTTCGGGGCGTTTGACGAAAAAAGACTGCTCGTCAGTGTCCCGGCTACTGCCTTGCTCGACGATAAGTGACTCAGATGAGTCCTGCGCAGGTGTGGGCTCCAACAGTGCGTTAGGCTGCGGCGGCCAGTCTGATTCCGGGCGTCGCAGGAATGGAATTCCCTTCCACCAAAGTTCGCAGGTGTGGAGTTCGGCAGCTGGAATCCCGCGGGAAATAATGTCGCCCGGATTTTCGCTCGTGTGAACGTAGCGAGTGTCGAAGACCAGCTGGTCTTGAAGCTTCCGGATTTCCTCAAGGCGGTTCTGCACGAATTTCTCCTTCGACTTCTCCCGATTGCGGAGCTGCTGCAGCACAATCATCGAATCGGACCATATGGTCGCTCGAGTGATCGTTTTGTTGAAGAGTTCCTTTTTTAGGAAGATGGCGTTGCGCGCACCGAGGGCCATGGCCATGAGTTCCATACGTGGAATGGTCATTTTTTCGTCGGCGCTGAGCGGCTTTACCTTGCAGCGGCTGAAGGCGAGGGAAACGTCGAATTTTGTCCCTGCGTCGTCGAGTGGCACGCGAATGTAGGATGCGAACCCATAAGCGTCCTGGCTGGCGTCTACACATATGTGTAATTCGAGACTGGAAATCGGTGCGGCACATATGTGCCTAGGGATTTCGTAGATGGTCTTCTCGAAGTCCTTGGTGGCGTAAGACCAGATGGCCTCAATGTCTGCGCCGACGTAGTCGTCCCATTTAAGCGGAAGCTTGCATGCTTCCTGCACCGCAAGCTTTGCAGCTATGAGCGCTGGCCCAGTGAGGCTGAGCGGGTCGAAGATGCGCATAAGTTAACGCATCATCTTGCGCTTTGTCAAGCGCCCGTCGTCCTTTTTCGGGCCTTTGCACTTGCGGCCGGATGTCTTGTCCGGTTTGGGCACGTAGGAAACGCGCCACTTGTCCGTCGCGACGTGCCAGTTGTAGCCGAGGTTCATGAGGTGGTCCAGGTCCGCGAGGTCTTCTGGCGGCATCCGCGCGTTGAACTCCTTGCAGTTGCTGGCGAACTGACGGACGTTCATTTTCGCAGATGCGAATAGCTCCTTAGTGCCGCGATACTTCTCGAGAGCTTCTTCCAAGGAGTCAGCTGACAAGATAATATTATCTACGTAGCAATTTCTCCAGATTTCCTCTGCGAGTGGGCCTTGGTGTTCCAGATGGAACTCGATCACCGCTCCGAGAAGGAACGGAGACGGTTTTAGGCCAAAAGTCACGCGTCGGAAGCGGTAGAAGATCAAGTTGTCGTCATCGGGCGGCTTTGTAGGGTCTTTCAACCACATAAAAGCACACGCCGAGCGGTCGTTGGGATGCAACGACACTTGAAGAAATGCCTTCGCGATGTCAGCGATGACGACGATGCCGTTCATGCGGGTGCGCAGCAGGATTCCGGCCATCGTAGGTAGAAGAACTGGCCCTCGATGGAGGAAGTCGTTGATGGCAGGCATGCCGGGCAGGTGAGCGCTACCGTCAAAAACGGAGCGGACCTTTGTGGTCGCCGAAGTTTCCTTGATGACCGGGTGATGGGCCATGAGGTGAAGGCACGCAATATTGCGATCCTTCGGGTTGAACCTCTCGATGACCTCGTCACGTTCCATTTCCGAGAATCCCGCGCCGTATTGCAGCAGGAATTCTGGCGTGTGCGCCCGCTGGAGAGAAGCAAGACGTCCTCGCGCGAGACCCATATGGGTCGGGAGCTCTTGATTCGAAGGTGGCTCGCCGTTTTCGGTCTTCCATGGAAGGCGTACTTGGTAGCGGCCGCCGTCTTCTTCGCATATGCGAATTTTGCCCTTGATGCGCTTGTGGACGAGATCGTCTTCCTTCCGCGGGTCATTCTTCTCGATTCCGATGTTCTCCGTTTTCCAGAAGTTTTGAGCCATTTCGTGGAGTGACTCTTCTTCTGTCGGATGCGCGAAGAACACGGAGAGGCGCTCTGATTCAGCTGGTACTCCAATATTGGAGTTTCTGTCGGGTGGATCAGATGATCCAAAGCCGTGCGTCTCATATGAGACATGGTCGGTAGCAGCGGTGGCATCGTCAGACCCGTGATAAATACGGGCGTTTTCGAAGAGGCCGGCTTGCGACGCATTCCCGGTCGTAGTCTCGTGAAAAAACCGAACCGACTTGAGTGCGGTGGCGGCTTTCGTCGTAGCCTCAGGGGCAGTCGTGTGAGACTCGATGTGGGTTGCCGTCGCGTTTTGCTCAGATGAGCTAAGGCTGCTGCTAGGTGGACTGGTAGAATCAGATGATTCTTTCGCGGTACAGGTGAGATCAGATGATCTCTTCTTGAGTCGGCCAGAACCCGCGATAATGGTACCGATAGTGGACCGCACAATGCAGAAACCACTAGGTAACGGCGGGTAAACTGTTTCCTTGCGGAAAAGATGTTGTTCGTGAACCCCAATAAGGATATCGGGGGTCACATGCTGTGGAACCAGCTCAAAACGGTTCCTTTTCAGGAGTGCCTCATCTGAGGGCTTGATGAACGCCGCTTCTAGCGTCGGTACCAGTTTCTGCGACGCCTTCACGTTGAGCACGAGGCTACTGCCATCGAGCTGATCGAAACCCAGATGGGTATGGAAGGTGTCGAGCCTGGTCGGCTTGTCCTGCGCGAAGGTGTCCATTCGAAGGCGTTGGTCGCCGAAGTTGGGCAACTCGAGCTCGCGAGCTACCTCTGTGCTGACGAACGTCGCGCTGGAGCCGGAGTCGAACATGAAGGAGACCCTCTTCCTTCGCTTTGTCGTAGGGTTGAAGACGGTAGCCATGCCACACTCGAGGAAGGTGCCATGGGTCCGCTTCTCGGAGGTGTGAGCGACGCCGACAGCTGCGTATCCGCTGTGAAAGCTGGAGGGGTCGAACGGCTCGAGCTCATCCTCGCCGGGTTCGGTTGGCGCGTCACTATCATGAGTGACTACCGAGAATTGGCCATCGTCATCCTGTCTGGGATGGGCCCCCTGCCCATAGCTGTGGGACAGGTGCGCAGGCTCGTAAGCGTACGAATCTGCGACTTGGGGTGAGCCAGATGGCTGCTGCGGAGTCGACGGCGTTCCAGTGTAGCCGGAGTCCTTGCTGCTCGGCGCCGCCGTTCTGTCTGGAGCGGAAGCTTCCTCGATGCCTGCAGCTGCAGCAGCGTGAATCTGTGCTCGTCCTGGCTGGGACTGCCTCTGATGAGGCCCGTAACTCGTGGGATGGAGCGCCGTGCCCCCTGGCGCCACAGGGACGCCTCCACCCTGCTGTCCACGGTACGGTCGGCGTCCGTTCTTTGGGTTCTGGCTGGAACCGGCACCGCTCTGGTTGCGGTTGGACGGCCTTTGATTGCGGCCCTGCTGTCGACTTCCTCCTGCGCGTCGCTTCTCGAGGAAGGTGCTGCAAAGTGCCTTGTGGTGAAAGGCTTTTCCGCAGGAGGTGCAGAGTCCGTTGTTCGTTGCTTTGCAGGCTTTGGCGTTCATCCTCCAGTGGTCCCTTTGGAGGCAGACGAAGCAGAAATCGAGCTCCTTTGCGCGAGCGTATCGCGAGCTGACGGTCGGGTAAGTTGGGCAATCCGTGGGCCAGTGCACGCCCTTGACGCCGCAGAATGGGCACGATCGGGTCTTTGGACCCTCCGTGACAGCACCGACAAATGTGCCGCCGGTCCGCTCATATGAGCTGCCTTCGATGGCATGAAGGCGACTGTTCTTGGACTTCGAGCCATATGGCTGCTGTTGGCCTCCATCGTAGAGCGCTGTCCGTTTCATGACGTTGAGCGCGCGTTGAAGCTCCTCGAGCACTTGGCTGATAGTCCAAGGCGAGTCGTCTCCTTGATCCGCCTTCCTTGTGTTGAGCGTGTGCCGAACGCTGTAAGGCAATTTTGCCATGACGATGTCGGAGCACCAGTCGTTGTCCGTGATGTCCTCTCCCGCCTGGTAAAAATTGCCACAGATGTGGACTAGCTCTTGGTGGAACCGCAAGAGGTCGGCGTACCCGGCATTTGGAGAGCGCATGCCTTGCAGGTCCTGGCGGAGAGTGTACCTTGCTTTCTGCTCGTCGAAGTAGTGAGCTTCCAGCTGCTGCGTAGCGAACTGGTAGCCCAGATCGTTGATGGGGTAACGATCGACGAGGTCGAGCGGAGCGCCTTTAAGGCACTGCTTGAGGTACAGGAGCCTTTCGGAGTCCTGCATGACGCGTCCCGGAGCATGGACGAGACGAATGAAGGCGTCCCTCCAATTGGGGTAGATCCGGATGTCCCCTGCGAATGGCGTGTCGGTTATGCCCTTGAAGTTGAGCGGTGGCGGCGCAGGATACTTGTCGGTACCAGATGGTACGCATTCCGATGGGCGAATGGGCAGCTTGACGCAGGAATTTTGGTAGAACGGATTGCTGTTGTAGACCGAAAAATCGGCACCCGTTTTGACCGCGTTGTTGTAGAGCTTTTTGGCGTCCGACGGGTTGCTGCGGCGTGTCCCGTCAGCATTAAACAGAAGTGGTGAGCCGCTAGAGGTCAGGAGGTGACGTCTTTTTAGTGGCACGGCGTTGGAAAGTCGTCCGGAACATTCCGAGAACGCTGGCAGGACTGCCGGGATTGACCACAGTGGGTTCAGATGAACCATGTGCCGCTCGCGTTGACGAATCACCGAACTCATCTGAGTTTTTGTCGGTTTGTCGATTTTGCTCAGATGAGCGTGCTTGCGACTGCTTGGTCTCTGACCGTTTCGAGTGGGTCTCGGCGGTAGGCTGCTGCGGACCGGTGGTTCCAGATGAAACCTTCGCAGAACGTGACCAGGTAGCTCCATATGGAACCTTCGAAGTGCTTTGCGAACGGGTAGCTCCAGATGGAGCCGTCTGCGGCGGATCATCGTCGCCCGTGTACTCACTGTCCGAATCCATGTCAAAGTTCACATGTTTGTCGGGTAGTGAGAGCCCGAGCTGGCGGTGGTTGGCGGCGGCTTGCTTGAGCATCCCCTTCAGTTCGTCAATGCGCTTCTTGGCTCCCTTGATGCTCTCGGTGACGTTATGCTCCTGCACGAACTTGCTGAATTCCGCCGTGAATTGAACCCGAATGCGGCCTTTCTTCGGCAGCGCGTATACCATCTGGTGATAGGCGTGCTGTGCGCCGTGCATGTCTTCGATGAGCTTGGTCAGCTGATCAATTTCATGCTCGAGGTCGTCGCCAAGTTGGCGGAGGCGCACGAGCTCTTGCTTCGGGTTGGCATTCCGGTCCGGTTCAGGGTCGTGGGAAATCTTCATGATCTCCTCGTAGTGGCTGACCAGATGGTCAAGGCTGACTTGGAAAGCAGATGCTTCCACGTCGGCGTCGGCTCTCTCTTGCTCGAGATCGATGGGCTGCGGCATGGTGAATGTACCGTCTGTCTGGATGGTACCGTCTTCGTTCTGCTCGAAGCCGTCGCCGGTGTTCGGCGGTTGACCGTCGAGGGCTGCCATGGTAGGAGCTGGAGGAGAGTGGTGAGGTCCGCTAGCTGGCGGAGCTGCTGACGTTTTGCTGGTGCTGTCGCAGGTATGCGCGCGTTGCGACGGCGAAGGTAGCGTCCGAAGGTTTGCAGCACGGCCGTACTGCTTTCCGCTGCGAAGAATGGTGACGGCTGGGTTGACGGTACGACGAGGCGTAGTTCCCCAGATGTCGAAAACAGAAGTGATCAGGTTCTGTTAACGGCAGACGTTCGGCTCAGGAATCCTCAGATGAGGATATCGATGGTGTCTAGTGGTTTTTCCCCCTTCGGGTGCGAACAGTCGTCTCCTAGTTCTTCTCAGCTACGACGCTTCTTAGGACGGCTAGTCCGCGGTGCACAGCAGCGAATAACGTAGTAGATTTTACCTCAAACTTGGGTAATAAAACCATGATCAAAATACGTGCACGAAGCGTCCAAGGTGGTCTGAAACCGAATATTCGGTAGCGACCCCAAAATGCCCCGCGGCAACGAACTGATCGGGCTAGTCCAGACGGACAAGGCGCCCTCTCAGTAAATGGAATGCACGAACAAATTGCGGCGCCTTAAGGGCACCGCTAATTAGCATAAGTGAAAACGGGCCGGGAAAGGAAAGGTTCATATGAACCCAGGTTAGCCAAAGTGTGCACCAGATGGTGCAAAGAGAAGGGGCGAAAGTAGGCCCAGACTACCGTGCTCCGCAGCGCGGGAGAGTCGCCGTCCGCCGCCGCCGATCCGCGTCGAAATGGCGAGGTGGCGATGGACTTCCACCGCAAAGCACCGCCGCAAGGGGCGGGTGCAGGCCAGTTTGAACGGCCTCGACGCGAAGAGAAGCGCGCCCAAACGGGCAGCCGACGGCGGGGGTTTTGAACGACGAACGCACGCTCTCGCAAGCGATTGCGTTTGCGACACATTGAGCTAAAGTTCTGGACTGTGCCATCATTGCTCCCGGTGATGTATTGTGATTCATAACAGTAAATCAATAACAAGCTACTTATCCTTGGAGCAAGCAGCTGTCTGGGACATGCTGGTTGTGAGGCCACCAACCGCCCTGCGGCGCAAAACAGTTACACGGGCTCTCGCATACGCGGTTGTTCGCCCAGCAGTTCCTTCGGACGCATTGTTGCACCCGCTGACGCACCTCCTCGTCGTTCGAATGACCTAAGGTCAAATAGCAACATGTAAACGCAAGCAAACAACCTACGACAACATCCGTTGACGCAGCCGCACTGGGGTCCACAGCGGTCCGCCTTATTACCCATCAGCGCCCAGCGCAGCGAAGAGCGCTTCACACATTAACCCTTGCACCGGCCTTTCGGTGGAGGTGGGCGCCGTCCAGCATCGACATCGTGAAGAACCAGCGCTAAATAATGATGCTTGCTAAATCACTTTTAATGGTGCCCCTTTAATTCCTGAAAAGCGCATTTGATTTGAATTGGTCATAAAGGAACTGCACTAGAGGAATCTGGTACGGACGCGAGCCATGTACTTTTGCTGGAAACCCCATAAGACAGACCACCGCATAGATTTTTTTAAAAGAATTTCGCATTGCGTAGCGGGAACGGCCTAGCCCCACGAGCATTAAGTGATCTCTGACTTATGCTTACCGGCGCAGAAGAGTAGCAAAGCGACATGGGACAAGGCTTGCATTCTGGCCGACGGTTGCGTACCGAATGAAACGTTCCTTCAGCTTTAAGAACTTTTATGACAATGGAAATGTGCGCCCCAGCCCGTCAAAGCTTCAGATTCGCCCTTATTGTTTGCGGGACGACATCAATCAAGCAATGCTAATGGATTTTTAAATCCTAGCCGGCTAGACAATAACAACGTAAGCTGAGACCGAATTGATTTTGTTCGGTATCGTTTCGTTTTGAAATTGCAATCTCGATATCTGGTCCTAAACAAGTACATCTCGGGCTTGTACAAAAGTCTGCATAAAATAACTGAACGCACAAAACATGGAATACCGAAACGATGGATGAATACGGCATCCTACCTATTAAAGCGGGAGGGTGTTTTAGTGTCGACGCGGCACCAGGGACATTTTTGCGGCAAATTTTTATTACTGTAATTTGCAGCGCTGCAACATCAACAATTGTGCCACCGGTGGCAATTAGGTCAGATCAAAAGTGTTTGGTGGCAAGAAAGGTGGCAGGTGGCACACTATGTGGCTGGGAGTACAACTGTGTGGCATGTGGCACACTATGTGGCACGGTGGCTTAGTAATTTAGAGGTAAAGTGTGCCACATTTGAAGTTGACGTGCCACCGGTGGCATATGCTAATGTACAAAAATGCTCGGTGGCGACCTATGATCGGTGGCAGGTGGCACACTAGGTGGCTGGGAGTATAACTGTGTGGCATTTGGCACGCTATGTGGCACAGTTGCTTAGTTATTTGGACCTAAAGTTTGCCACATTTCAAGTTGACGTGCCGCCGGTGGCAAATTGCTAATTGACCAAGTGCTCAGTGGCAACATATGAGCGGTGGCAGGTGGCACACTAGGTGGCTGGGAGTATAACTGTGTGGCAGGTGGAATACTATGTGGCCCGGTGGCTGTGCTATTTCGAACTAAAGTTTGCCACATTTGATTGTTTGCTTTCATACCTGCCACATAACGTGGTTGTGGCAGACTACAATAGATGCCACCGGCGGCATGATAATAATGTTCAGTGTATTCGGTGGCAACTAGTGAGCGGTTGCAGATGGCACACTGCGTAGCATAGAGCAGAACTATGTGAAACTTGGTATGATATGTGGCACTGTGGCCTTGTTATTTCGAGCAGAAGCATGCCTTATTTTGGACAGATACAAAATGGACAAATTAGCGAAAATGGACAAAATCACAAAATTGTTCATTTGATTTAAACCTTGCAGCATTGACCGGGATGCAAGTGGGAGCATCACCTAAATTTTGGAGACGATGTGTCCAGAACAAAATGTACAAATCAGCGTTAATGGACAAAATGGACATAATCACAATGTTGCCCATTTGATTTGAAACTTCGCAGCAATGGCATATGCCACAGGAGCTAATTGTGAGACGTAGGCCACAGGAGCAAAAAGTGAGACGTGGGCCACAGGAGCTAACTGTGAGACGTGGGCCTCAGGAGCAAAAAGTGAGACGTGGGCCACAGGAGCTAAAGATGAGACCTGTGCCATAGGAGCTAAGAGTGAGGCCTGTGCCACAGGAGCTAAGAGATGAGACCTGTGCCATAGGAGCTAAGAGTGAGGCCTGTGCCACAGGAGCTAAGAGATGAGACCTGTGCCATAGGAGCTAAGAGTGAGGCCTGTGCCACAGGAACTAAGAGATGAGACCCGTGCCATAGGAGCTAAGAGTGAGGCCTGTGCCACAGGAGCTAAAAGGTTCAACCGGTGCCACAGGAGCTAAACGTTCAGACGTGAGCCACAGGGATTAAAAGTGAGACGTGGGCCACAGGACGTAAAAGTGAGTCATGTGTCACAGAAGCTAAAATTGAGACCTATGCCACAGGAGCTAAGAGATGAGACGTGTCAGAGGGATGAGCATAGATACGCTTTGGGTGGCACTGGTGAAAAACTAAGCGGTGGGAACGGCAGAATTTACTGCGAACCGTTAGGAAAAGCGGCTAATTTTTGGTCCAGGGGCCTAATTCGCAATGGATCGGTGTCTGTTAGGTGGGGTGGTCTATCAGAGGAGGAAGTTATTTCGGGATTGAAATTTTCGGGTTGAAGGTCCGAAAATTTTAGGAGCGGTTCAACCTTCCCGGCGGAGCGTGTTCAACTTTTTCGGCGGAGCGGTTCAACCTTTTCGGTGGCCCCTAGGTGGGGGGGGAGGTCTATTAGGTGGGGGGTCTAATAGGAGAGGGAACTCATTAGAGAAAATAGGGTACAGTCCAGGGATGTATCGGGCCTTGGATTGCCGATACTCTCGGTGTAGGAAATCTTTCGAAAATGTCCGGAACGGATAAACTGTACAAAATGCTGCTTCACGTTTGTCCGAGGCGAGGGGACAATCAACGGTTACGGGAATATGATGCCAACAATCCTTCGAACCGCTTGGTACGCGTCATGCACACAAATGCATGTGAACCCAAAGCATGTGTCGTGAGTTTTTCTGGCGGGGAAGTATAAGCTTTGCTTTAAGTCCGTCGGATCCTATGTCCGCACGGAAACCTTTTAAGTTTAGGTCCGCTAGGTGCTTACTGTCCTAGGGAAACGTTTGGCTTGACCCCCTTTACGTTAACGTTACTTAAATAGACTTACGTGAACACCAACGTGAACAGTTGAAGTGTCCGTACCGTTTATTAGAAGCGAAAGCAGCGAATAAGTTAGCCTTTAGTTAGACAATTTTAGGCATTACCTTAGACGTGATCTTAAGACTGCTTCATCTACATAGCGATAAAAACTGCTTAAATACTGTGAGGTCTTGACGTAAACGACTATCGGTGCCAGTGCTTAATAAGTGTGTTGGGCGAATTACGGGCATTACCGAGAGCAATTTGGCGGATTTGGGGTGACACGGAAAGTGATTCAGCGTAAGTGCGATGCGATCAGGGTCACAGAAGTGATCGGTAGAAAGTGCAAAGAGCGGTCAAAATAGTCACTACAGAATCCTCCCGGCCGATAAAATGCCGACCATGGGAGGCATTAGGAGAGGGTTACAATCTTATGCTGAAGAGGGTGCGATAAAAATGGTACAAGTAAAACATCAGGAAAAGATGTGGAGAAACGCGCTGCTCCAGGTCCTGCGTTGTCGAGGGTGCTGTTCGCTGCGTAGTTGACGATTCGCGTTGCTTCTTTGCTCGATGCTGCGATGCTGCCTGCTGGGGAAACGTGGAAAACCTGTGTATTTGCCTCAACTGTTTGGCCTAACATACTTATGCCTATCACTAGGAGTACAGTCCGCGTAGCTGGTTTAATTTGGTGGGGTGCTAGCAGTTTAAGCAGTTTTGATGAAAACACAATCATCGCCGCGCTCACCAATGCAAACTTGCACAGGCCTGTGGCCAATTTTACACCTAGGTCAAAACAAGGAACTGCCCCATGACTATCCGGTATATGTCCACGGCTTATAGTGTCTTCTGTGCCCGAAATAAGCTCGACCGAATTTTTATCCGGCTGTAACACGAGGCATGCCGTGCATAGATCACTTTTCGCAGGCGTTGCTAAGATGCTAGTGGAGCACAGGTAAAGAAGCATAAAAATGGGAATGCCTGTTTTCATAAGCCATTTAAGCCCGAAGCTTGAAAACTGGCGCGGCTTGTAACATTTTCGGCACAAGCATGGCTTTAAGGTTTCTTCGTCACTGTCCTCTGAATCCGTCAGCACTGCGTCGGTGCATGTCCAACCAATGCGGCAGTGTTTCATCCGGCAACAATGCCCTGGCCTGTACTTACGCCATTTTCTTAGTCGCTTTCGTTCCTTTATTATGAGTCGACGTTTTAGTTGTTTTTGTGTTCTTAGACGCCTTTTCAGTTCTACACTGAGCGTCGAAAAGAAACCGGTTTGGCCTGGGTGATCATCGTGCGCGTTCATCTCAAATGAGTGCATCCACTCAGTGACCTTTGCATCCGCGTGTCTCTGTGCGAAAAATTTTAACATATGGCGCACGGCGAGTAAAGCAAAGTATCCGATAAAAATCGCGACAAGTTTCGAAACAACAAGCGCTGCGTAAGTGCCAAAATGCTCACGCACTTGCGTTTTTCCTGTTATGTTTTCATGCTTTGACTTTGCTTCAGCCACGCAGAATAAACCATACAGCACGGCAGAAATGGCCAATAAGCTGGCATGGCTGAGATGGTACCGTACTTTGGCGGATTTCGGTTCTTTTACCGGTACGCTTGGAGATTTTGCACCGTTATCTGGGCAATCACACCCAAACAGCGAACTGCTGAGAGCCCATTTTAGCCCAAAACCGCCTTTGTGTGATTTCGGTTTGGCACAAGAGAAGCACTTGCAAGCTTTTTGCATGTTATCGGGCAGCGGCGGTGGGCTATCTTCTTCGTCGCTGGTTGTTACCAGCTTCGGGCCTTTGCACGTTTTGTGCTTTTTGCACCGACTTTTTAGACAACAGTGTTCGAAATTCCAAGCTCTTTTAGCTTCGTTGGCCCGTTTTCTCTTAGCCCGTCTTAAACGGCGCTCCGTTTGACAAAGGTTTTTATGCCGACGGACCCCCATTCGAGTATTTTTCCAAATGTTTATGAGAAACTTAGCATTACAAGGTGGGCCGGTTACTTCTTCGTCGGCATTTTCGTAAGTCTCGAGCCATTCCACAAAAGGATTTTTGACAGCCGATGCAAATAGTTGTGCAACGTTTACGCGAAGTAAAATGATGCTCGCAAGTAGGAGCGTGACAGCGATGCCAATGCCGTATGGAACCAGTTTAGCCACGTCATTATGAACCAAGTTTTGGTAGGGCATGGTAGGATTTTGCGCATTGTTCGGAGAGTTAACGCTGCCCATAGCATCATACTCGCATGCGTTTAGAGCGTTAACGTAACCAACGAGCGAAAGAGCCAGTATGCACATAAGCATTAGTAGCATGGTCAGGGTTTGAGACATACCTGTATGCGGAACGTGCCAACTCGCAGAACTTGACTGGCTAACGCTCGGTAATCTGACGTGTTTATAAAAACCTGAACTCTGGTCAATTACAAAGGCCTTGCGCCCTTTATTTTCGTCTTCGTTCATTTCCGTTCCTGCCACGAACCTGCGCGGTATTCAGATTCGAAGGTCAGTGTGTGGGGAACTTCGAGGAAGAGACATTTCTCGCAAAGTTTCTGTCGTCATCAACGCTGATGCAATTTGATCAGAACAACGTGGCAACATTGGCTGTGTCAAAAGATGAAGCGGAAGCTTAAAATTTTGAAAATGTGCGGATTTTTCTGGTGCATTGATCGTAAAAAACTTTCGTGTTATTTTTTCAGATTCCGTCGTCCCCTCCCCCGCTAAAGAATGCGGTGAAGCGAGATTTTGAAAACCGGTATTGTTGCCTTTCCCATGTAAGTGTGTCGTGATCATCAGCGCTGCTGCACTCTTGTTGTGCTTTGGGTTACTTTTTACGGGGAGAGGACCAAAAACGCCGTACCCGACGGAGGATGAAACAACACAAGCACCGCTAGATAGCGTGCGGATGGACTTAACTTTGAAGACATGATACAGGTCCGCACCGATCAGAATGTCGGGGTTATGTAAGTACTGTTTGGCAAGAACGGTGCTTCCCCTAGTGTGTTCCAGCTCTCCTGGTTTGTTAAGAATTTGAGTACATAGTAGAGGCGGTAGTCTTTTACGACCAAGCAGACGAATTTTGACAAAACTATAGTCAGTTTTGCGTATAAGCGCTTCGAAAACTGGCAGGATTTCAGTCTTTTTGAGCGAGGTTAGGGTGCTTAAGGTTTGCTCTTTTGTCCCTACTCTCGCCAGGTTAAGTGCACGGGCAAGATCGTTCGAAATTAGAGAAATTTGAGATGCGGTATCGAAAACTAATGTCGCAGTGGCGGTTTGTTTACCACTAGTGTTGGCAACCATGAGCTCGCGTGTGCAAAGCGCCACTTCATTTTCGGTAGTGCCTGAAGCAAAAGCCCACTTAGGAACTTCTTGGGCGGGTATGAAATTATTTAATGGGTTTTCGCTCGAAGCGGCTTCGACTGTCGTTGCGACTAATTTCACTTCCGGGCGACCGTTTGATTTACTTTTATCAAGGACCCCATAGTTCGGCGAATTTGACCTTGAGTCGCCCTGGCACACACTGCGTTTTGACGGACAATTTGAGCAAAGCGAACTATGATGGGCTTGATGCTTTTTGCAGTAAAAACAACGCCCAACACTTTTGCAGTCTCGTAAATAATGACCCTTCGAAAGACAGAGTAGGCATAAAGCTAAATTCTTTGCCCGCTCCATGCGGGACTTGGAATCCGGGTAGAAGCAGCATTCGCTAGACCAGTGCCCATACTTTTGCTGGTCGCAGAAGTGGCATATAGGCTGTTTTGCTGTAGCGAAAGCTGCCGTAGGTCGAAGCTCTGGTTTGTTGTGGTCCAGGAGTAAGTTTCGCTGGTCTTAGGCCGGTTTTCTGTTGGTTTATTAAGGGATGACTTTTTTAATCGGTTAATATTTTCGATTTCGACTTGGTCCGAAATTTTTTCCGAAACCGTTTTTCTGAACAGAGCCATATTCCACTGATCTCTGTACAAACGCCTGATCTCGTAAATTTCCTTCATTATGCTTTTTGGAATTTTTTCTTCGACCGTCAGTATCATTTGCTCGTGGTCGATGTCCTGTCCCTGACTTTCCAGGATACGCAAGATTCGTTCGACTTCTCGAAATCTTTGTTGAAGAGATTTTATGTTTTCCGACGCTGGGGGAAGTCGCTTTAATTCAGCATTTAGTTCCCCCAAAAGGACTCTGCGGTTCCCGAATTCGTCTTTCAAAATGTTTTTTACGATATCGTAGTTGTCGTTTGTTGTTTTAAATCCGGCAACCGCGTGTTTTGCAGACCCATCAAGACACGAAAGCAAAATGGTCATTTTTTCAAAGTTTGTTAGCGTGGGGTTCCTGTCCACAAGCGCTTCAAAGCTGTCGTAAAATGAAGGGAATTCGGCCAACGAGCCATTATAAGTGGGTAGCTGAAATCGCGGAGCAAATTGTGTTACGGGAACTGCCGGAACCTGTTTTTGTAAGCCAGTTTTGTCTTCGAGAATAAAGGGTAGCCGGGTAGTCTTTTGGGATCCCAGTATGTCGCTTAATGTGGGAAGCATTGCTGTGACTCGCAAAGGAGCTGTGCTGGTAGGCCTAGCGCTGGCATTGTCACGGCTTATCCGGGCAGAAACTGCTGCCAGGTACCCTTCGAGCCTCGTTTTCTCGCTGTGCAGGCGCGTCACAGCAGCATTTATTTGTTTTACGCATTCGACTGGTCCGCCCTGCGAATTCATAAATTCCAGATACGCCTTTGTAGCTTTCTCGCTGTCAAGGCCAGGTAAGGACTCTGCAACTTCCCTTAGAGCCTGGGTTTCGGCATTAATTTCTTGAGCAAATCGGACCAGCGCATCGTTGGATTGTGTCAAAGAGGTTAATTTTGTCTCCAGCTCGACTTTTAGATCGTCATCGCTAAGGCGTAAATCCACGAGAAGGTCAATTTTAGACGCCTGCGTGACTGCATTTAGGGCGGGAATGCACTTCTGCAATGCCCGATTTTTTGATTCGTTAAAGTCGTCCATGGTTATGTACGCTGCGCAGAATTCCTGTAGTTCTGCGCACAAATCACTGAGGCTAGACGATGCCGCGCCGATATAGCGGTTTGTGGGATGGTCAAAGGGCTCTTCCCAAAAATCGCGAGAACTATTAGCGTCACTCAGTTTTACAGCTTGCTAATGCCCCGCATCGGGCTCCAAAAAACTGTCGTGAGTTTTTCTGGCGGGGAAGTATAAGCTTTGCTTTAAGTCCGTCGGATCCTATGTCCGCACGGAAACCTTTTAAGTTTAGGTCCGCTAGGTGCTTACTGTCCTAGGGAAACGTTTGGCTTGACCCCCTTTACGTTAACGTTACTTAAATAGACTTACGTGAACACCAACGTGAACAGTTGAAGTGTCCGTACCGTTTATTAGAAGCGAAAGCAGCGAATAAGTTAGCCTTTAGTTAGACAATTTTAGGCATTACCTTAGACGTGATCTTAAGACTGCTTCATCTACATAGCGATAAAAACTGCTTAAATACTGTGAGGTCTTGACGTAAACGACTATCGGTGCCAGTGCTTAATAAGTGTGTTGGGCGAATTACGGGCATTACCGAGAGCAATTTGGCGGATTTGGGGTGACACGGAAGGTGATTCAGCGTAAGTGTGATGCAATCAGGGTCACAGAAGTGATCGGTAGAAAGTGCAAAGAGCGGTCAAAATAGTCACTACAGCATGGATGCTGCACGTATTTTCCAAAAACCTGTATTGTTCCCGCTGCCGGTGGGTAATTTAAGGACCGGGAGCCCAGTTCCGAGCATGTGTTCGAGCATACCTGCCTGTACCGAGAACTAACTGGTACCTTCACTTACTGAATCCTGCAACTTATTTCGAACAAATGAGCTATTTACTCGAAAGTAGAGATACTAGGCCGGCCGCACGGCGAAGCCGTGCACGCTGCTAGTCACTACTTAACTAGTGAACGCATAAAGATTGGTCCCTTTGATGCACTCTTAGGTCACATGCTAATGAGTCCTCGGGGCTCCCCCTTCCAAATCCTGGTAATGACAAAGTTGTCATCGTCTTGCGCATTTTTCTACTGGGCTCGGAATAACCTATACAAGAGCTGAGGTTCTGTATTTTCCCATCATTGCCTCCGCTGATTTATTGTGATTCGCGACAGCGAAGCAACAACAAGTTACTTATGAATAAGCAGGCAGAAGCCTACGACGTTCGGGTTTTGAGGATTCCATCCGCCGGCCGGCGGATAACAGTTGCATGGGCTCGCGCAGACCTGGTTGTGAAACCAGCAGAATTGTTGGACGCATTGTTCCACTCTTTGGCGCACCTCTTCTGGTTTGGCATGACCTAAGCTCGATGGCAAAGTGTGAACGGGAGCGACAGGGTTGGGATCCCGGTCCAGGAATCCGGGGTTCGGGTCCCGGTTCTGAGCGCTAGTCTCGGTCCAGGTCCCGGTGCTAAATAAACTGCCCACAGCCCTGGTGAGCGAAATTAACATACGGCAACAGCCGTTGACGCAGCCGTACTGCGGTCCACAGCGGTCCGCCGAATTACCCATCAGCGCCCAGCGCAGTGAAGAGCGCTTCACGCACTTGCCCGTGCAGCGGCCCTTCGGTGGAGGTCGGCGACGTGCAGCATCGACAGCGTGACGAATCAGCGCTAAATAAAGATCCCTGCTATAGCACTTTTTCTGGACCCCTTTAATTCCGATTAAGCGTATTTTATTGAATCGCTCATAAAGGAACCGCATTAGAGGAATCTGGTATGGATGCGAGCCGAGTAGCCTCGTATTTTGGCAGTACTTTAGTTTCCCCCCGTGGATGTAAATTTTCCACAGGTGGAAACAAAAGTTTTACCCGTATTTTTGTTGAAGAACTCACAGGACAGACGGATCTTATCAGTTACAGGGGGATTTTATAGGGGAAATAATTTTATCCCCAACTCATAGAAACCTTCCAAAACATAAAGTTACGCATCCAAATGTTCTTAGAAGTTATAAAAAGCATCCACAAGCATTGCGGTAATGTCTGCTAAAATTAAGATTTTTTTCGATTTTTGACCGAAACCTAAGAGTCCCCCTTTGGTTTTGATTTTTGACGTCCATAAGCTTAAGCAAAAACCAAAAGGGGGTCCCTATGGTTCTGCTTTTTTACCATGTCTAAGGGTCGCTGAGCAACATTAGGCGATGTCCTGAACCCAAAACCGATAAGATCCGGACACACTTCCGACAAGAATGTTTAGAATTTCGCACTGCGTTGCGGGGCCGGCCTAACCCAAACAACGTTAGGCGATATCTGACTTATGCTTACCGGTGCAGATGAGCAGCAAAGCGACATGGGACAAGGCTTGCATTCTGGCCGAAGGTTGCGTACCGAATGAAACGTTCCTTCAGCTTTTAGAACTTTTATGACAATGGAAATGTGCGCCCCAGCCCGTCAACGCTTCGGATTCGCCCTGATTGTTTGCGGGACGACATCAATCAAGCAATGCTAATGGATTTTTAAACCCTAGCCGGCTAGACAATACAACGAATTGATTTTGTTCAGTATCGTTTCGTTTTGAAATTGCAATCTCGATATCTGTCCTAAACAAGTACATCTTGGGCTTATACAAAAGTCTGCATAAAAAAAACTGAACGCACAATACATGAAACGCCGAAACAAAGCCCACCGCAGGCAATTGACAGCAAATTTTTAACAAGAATAAACGTGTCTACGCGAAATTTCCTACGGTAGGCCCACATGCCTACGTACGTTCACGCTTTTTTCGGGGTCACGCAGCGACGATGGCGCGATTTTACGTAGTTTTTCTCGTCATAAGTGTTTGCCCTCGTTGTCTGTCGGCAGCCCAAGGACTGTGTTCGCAACTGCCAAGAGTAGTTTGGCTGAGAATCCCTTCGTCATGGCCACTACGTCACCCAAAGGCAAAACGTATCGGACGCTACACCAACGCTTTACCTCATCGCAATAGACACATCCGTATGCTGCCGCTGCGGGCCATGCACGCACGCATGTGACAAGTGTGCATGTGTATGGTATGCTGCCTGTGAACACATCGGTTAAGGAACACATGGCCTATGTATGGTACAACCTAAGCATCCTCTAGCCAAGAGCGAGCCATAAAGCTCCGTCTTAAGTCTGTTATAGAAAGGAAAAAAAACCTGTAGCCTCTTTAACGCATGTTAAACAGATTGCGTTGGGGAAAAATGTAGTAATACAGACGACGCTTATGATGTTTACCATAGTATTCGGAGCTTTGTTTGCGACTCCATTCTTGATGTGGTACTCGTGGGTTTCCGTCGAGTTGCCTGCCTTGCGTGAACGCACGTCGACGAATCCCGGTGGTTCAATGAAAACTAGGTTTATTGTAGCCTTATAAATGTTGCATTTTGCAACACGTTGTATGAAAATATGATGTCTATTGCGTCAGGGGATCACTGTTGCAGTTGGAATTGTGCACATCACTGGGGTTTGGTCAATTGGTCTAAGCGCAGTAAGCGGGTGTTCAAGCGTCTGACGGAAGTGCGTCAGCCGAAGAAGTAAGGGAACTCTCGGCAGACTTCGCACTGCATCGTCGACTAGGTCAAGAATACGACTGCATACTCTCGATCGCCAACGCTTACAAATAACGACGAGCAAAAACGAACTTGGTTTCTAGGAAGATCAGTAACAACATTTTTCATGTCGGCGGTTAACGTTCCGCGTGGGACTATTGTTTGAGAATACGCGTACTTCTCGTCTAGCCAACCCCACTGCGTCTACTGCACTATGCATGTTTCAATTTCGAGACGATACTGGTTCGGTTGAGATTGTATGGTGACCTTTAACAGTGTGCGACGAGCGAGCCCGTCTTCTAGGGATTTCAAAGCTTTACTTGAACCTCAATAAAGGGCCGAATTTCAAGGGATCATAGTTCACTGTGGTTTGCCACAAACGATAAACTCCTCGCAGTTTGCTCCCTTTTCGTCGCAAATCTTCTGCGTTTGCGTCTCGGCACACTCGAGCGGTGGAGTCAGCTCGGACAAGGGCACTCTGCTCTTGCGGTGGCAGTAGCTGATGGACAGCATCGTCTTTGCGTTGGCCGTACAGCGGGCCTTGGCGTCCAAACTCTCTATCGGCATTTCGGGGACCATCAACCCGTTGCAGAGAAACTCGCATTCGCTCGACACGGTGCTCTCCGCTCTGCAGCAGTCGAGCACGTCGCGCCTCTGCGTGTAGCAGGCCCAGAAGTCGCCCGCATGGTCCTCGAAGTCCGGAAGTTGGGCCACTTTCGGAACTAAAGGATTCTTCATTTGCCTTGGTCCTCTAATGACAATTATAAATGGTTATAAGGCGTCGACAATGACTACCTTTTCGGTAGAGACAGTTCTTTTCGGCATCCGCCACTCCATGATCACGACGGCATAGCGTGAACTCGCGGTCCTGCCAGTTTTCCCAGTTCGCCGTGTCGCAGGCCGTTAGGAAAAGAGTCAAGGACAAAAATCGAAACGTAGCGGCGGACATTTTGCTGTCGAACAGCGTTCAGCGGCCGCTGTGTCTGTTAGCTAAATGCAAAACCGTGTCTTTTGTAAGCACGTGACGCCAACCATTAGCTAGCAGCAATCGGTTTTCCACATGGTGTCAGTCATCGTGAGATCGCCAATGTTTTACCCTGTTTAACATGCGATCCTGCGATTGTCAAGCAAAGCGAGACGGTGCTCTCTCTTCTCTCCACGCCACGGATGCAACTTGCGGTTCGAACCAAAGCGGAAGACAGCAAGCACAAAGGCACAGTCCGCTTAGAAGCCGGGCAAGGTTAAAAAATCGTTTTTTCCTACAATATACACAACGGCTTGCTCAAGCCGAATAAGTCAGTACTAGGGGCTGGAGCAAATACGCACATCGGTTGGGAAAGAGATTTTTTGTGCCAATCTGCCCCCAATAGCTTACGGCTTTCGTGTATGATTGGCAACGCTGTTCATTTAGCATGCTTGCATAGCGCTCGTATCGCATTGAAGCAGAACCCGACCCTTCCCGCTCTACCTCAGAGACCTCACTCTGAAAAATGGACGCTAGTTTCGGTTCTCCCTGCTTGAAAATCCAGGTTAGGCTTGATTTGGTCAAAAAGTCTCCTTCTTACCCGCTATGAGCGTGCTTGGATAGCGCTCGATAGTGCATGTCAGCAGTGGCAAAATCTTGAAACCTTCAGCGCCCATAACCTTTTGTCTAGCCAATCAATTTGGCTGAAATTTTCCAGTCTCACATAACTTCCAAAGGGTTATCGAAGGATACCAAACATGACCATGTAGCATGAAGTTCGTTGTTACGTACACACAACACCGCTTTAGTTATTAAGGATAGCTGTGAGAAACTACGACGGTATGTTGCGAACATTCGTCTATGTTGTGCGTTGCAAATCTTTCTGGAAGTGAGCTCAAGCATTGACGATATCATTTTACTTCCATCATTGGCGCAACAAAAAAAAAGTTATTGCGATGGCTCGCAGCGTACGAATTCCACGCAGGTCGAATTGCCGCCTTCGGTAGAGTTGTCCGCCTTGTCATCGCAGACCACCTCCGTTTTCGTAACGGAGCATTCGAGTGCCACCGATGCATTCGCTGGACGTCGCGTTTTGCGGAAGCAGTAAGTAAACGCCATCATTTCGTTGGCGTCGCTGAGGCATTTTTCACTTATCGGCAGAGATGGAGCCTGTGCGCCGTTACACGCGTCGAGGCAGGCGACGATCTCTTCTTGCTTGCAGCAGTCCCCAACGTCTCGATTCTGCGAGTAGCACGCCCAGTAGTCGGCAAATTCCGCAAATGAGGTCCTGCTTGCAACGTCGGGAACTAGATGTATGCTTGATGTTTCGCAAGTATTGTGCCTGGATAATTAGCTGTGCTACTAATATAGACCGGCAAACGGCACCCGTACCGTACTGCCATACGGTACGAGCCGCAGTACGGTACGCTACGCCCCAGTAGGGCCTGTACTCCTTACAAAAAATGCCGGGAAAGCGAAGCCGTACCGTTCTGCCGTGCTGGATCCCCACCCGTACCTACCCGTACCGACAGTACGGTACGGGTGTCGATCTTTGTTGCTAAGGCTTCACTCTAAGTCAGCGATATGTCGGCTGTACCGTTTCAATATTTTCGTACTGTGCAAAGAAAATCGACCTACTTACAAGCTCGATACAGGCAGGTCACATTGGGGTTCGGAACCGCATGTTTACGACAGCATTCAACGAATTCACGGTCCTGCCAGTTTTCCGGCTCCAGGCAGCTGATGTGCACTGGCAGTACAATAATGCCAAGTAGAAGACCGACCACCGTTACGGTGAACATTTTGGGGCGTTATTCAATACGCTCTATATGGACGCGGACGTCCCAGCTTGACGTTTGACAAAAACCGTCACTAAGTGCTGTGGGCGACGCCATTTTGTCCCCGACGGCTTGTCATGTCTCCTCATGGTTGAGATACGAATATGTTTACATTTGTTTCATCGCTGGGTCAGGATCTCCCGGTAGAATACGTTTGCTCATTGATGCTTCCTAGCCATAATGTACGTCTAACACTCAAAGCGGCACCTGAAGAGATTTTGTTTGTGGCAATCTTTATTGGAAGCGTGGTAAGCGAAAGGCGCATCTCCGCAAGGACCATGAGCACATACTAGGCATGGACATGCACGGCACGGTCCCAGTAGCGCCACAGATCCATGGCCAACTTTCTCATTTGACTGCGTGCCACAGGTGGTGGCAACGTAGTGTTCTGAATGGAGAGCACATTAGACGAACTCTTTGTTAAAGTACGTCCATTGGAGGACCTTAGGCCTAATGGTCCCTAATTGAGCCACAATCGCTTTCTCCTTTTACGTTTTTGCCTTTGCTTGATTTGCTTTGTCTTGTTTGCGGGTCCCTTTGTTCATGCCGTAATTTGTCGTAACTAGCGGCAGGGCTGCGCTTCGCGCAGCCGGCGCCGCTATCGGTGATTATCTGTAGCAAGCCAGATCAATTGTGCCATAGCGGGTCCGCTATGGCATGTAAGCAGGAGACCCTCTGAGCATGACACCCTCCCCCCCAAAAAAAAATGAAATGAACCCAAAATGAACCACTCTGGGCCCGTTCTTTTAAACATAAACTTATACAGAAAATTCCTCTGGCACACGCTGGGAAGCATGGAATAGCGGGTTCGTCATAGCATGCAAGTATGACCCCGACCTACCCCTAATTCCTAAACGATTCCCATGTAAAAAAACGGATGTTATTTTTGGATTCTCCATGCTCGAAAACTCATTTGTGCCCACACTGGCTGAAATTTTGTCGTAGCGGGCCTCGCTATAGCATGGAAGCATAAACTTTGGCTTTCGGAATCTCCATACATGAAAACGCCTTGAGGTCCTTCTTGATAGAATATGTCCTTATTGCCCGCAATCGGAAGTATGCGATAGCGGGTTCGATATAGCATGAAAGCAGACAGACCTCCTTCTAACTCCCCTAAATAAACCCTATGCAAAAGGACTTTATTTTCGGATTCTCCATGCAGGAAAACCTCCGGAGGCCCTTGCCGATAGAAATTATCCTTCTTGACGCATGCGACAGCGGGCTAGCTATAGCATGGAAGCAGGCAGCACACGTTGGACTATGAGCAGGTATAACTTTTTCTAGCCAACCAACCAAGCTGATATTTTCCATCGAATAATAAACTTTTCAGGGATTATCGAATGATGCCAGACCTGGTACGATGGTGAAAAGTTTTTGGAGGGGGAAGACACACCCGCGCTTTAGTGTATAAGCATTTGCCTCGGTTTTTGCCGTTGAAATTGTTTCCGAACTAACGCAAGGGAATGAGTTATAGCTCGTGTAAAGGCGAAAAATATGTGTAAAGCGCTTCACTTTAAACCAAGATAGTTTCGGAACTCTAAGCAGTGAAAAAGGAATAAAAACGTTTAATAAGGATATAGGTAACGTTTTCCTCCGCCTCCATACGTTCAAGCAGCATTTGGCCCCGACACGAATACCTGTTTGGCGTTCTGCCAGTGGTCCCGAAGCGAAATTTGGCACTGTGGCAATGGCGGCAATTTGAACAGCGGCGAACAACACAATATGCAAATGCCCCTTTAATACCCCCTAATGGCTATATTCCCAAAAATAAAATCCAGATTCGGCATCCTGACTATCGAAAACACCCGGACATGAAAAATCAGTGCTTTAAAGCGGACGGAAAGGGTTAATTTTCGCCGTGACGGACATACAACAGCGCTTTAGTTAAGAAGGATTCGCTTACGCAGAATCTGTAAGATAAACCATGTTTTGCAGTGCTCCATTTGCATGCTACAATACGTTTTAACTATTTTTTTTAATTTTTTACTGAAACGAAATTTACTGAATTTTTTACTGAAACGAAGTTTACTGAAACGAAGTTTACTGAAATAATTTTACTGAAACGAAGTTTACTGAAACGAAGTTTACTGAAACGACGTGTTACCATAAAAGCATGTTCTTAAAGAAAAATGTGCTGCTTATTGCTAAAGATGCGAAATGATCCTTTGATTCNTCTACGTGGATTTATTTCTCAGTGGGGTTTGACATAAGTCACTCTTAAAGACGGGCACGTATATCTATTTAACATGTTCACTACAGTGAATTGTATTTCTACGCCCATGAATAAAGGTATTGGACAGCTAGCGATGTTCACGCTATGTAGCCCTGCCAAGGGGTTGCCGCCTCAGACTGCGATTGCATTTAACGATCCAGAAATTGAACCACGGACTAAGCTTGAAACTGGTTCAAACCCGGTGAAGCTATTGTCACTCGATTGTGCCTTGTTCTTATGTGGACCAGGGCTTTGTTGTTGGATTGTGTCTTGTGACATATTTTCGTTCGGTTTAAGCGACCAAAATTCGAGGAAAAGCAGACCGACTGCTCTCAGTACAAAGATCCGTCTGGAAATTTGGTATATTTCAAAAATACTATACAGATACAAAAAAGCGTGCACAAAAAGCAAACACTATTTCGGAAATAAAAATATCATTGTTTCAGGCTATGGAGGCGTCAGAAGAAATTTCGGCGCGGCACACTTCGGCGCGAGCTCACGTCGGCGCGAGCGCAGGTTTACTTTGGCGCGAGCTCATTTCGGCTTATGTCCTGTTACGCCCCGTGCTTAGTTCGTGTTACTCACCCACCGTCCACTGTTATGCTGAGGCTCAGGCTCAGGATATTGGGGTTTGGCTAAGCCTTTGAAATACCAACAAAACGCAAGATGAGATCGCGCCAAAGTGAGCCTGCGCCGAAATGAGCTCGCGCCGAAGTGTGCCACGCCGAAGTGATGTGAGCCGGCATTTTTTTTGCTGAGCTCTGTTTTTTGGGATAACATTTTCGGAGGCAATAGCACCTTGTGGTCGCAAATACCGTATTTTCTCTAATTTATCCCCCGGGAGATAAATTATCGATCGAATCGTTTTGAAAAATTACATATTGTAAACGCCCCTAAATTTTTTGTTTGCCGTATGTGTGACTCTCTCTATGTCATAAAATGCTAGTTTTGTCGTTAATTATTTTAATACTAGCTTCGATTGGAAGTACTCATATCCGGGGGACAGCTAAAATTTTGGGGTAGGTGGGTATTTTGGGGGGAGCATAATTGGAGCGGGTGGATAAATTAGAGAGGCTGTGGTAGAGAAATACGTCGGGAGTGATATTGTGCTAAAAATGAGCTGCTGATACTTACATCGACCATGAGCTCCGTGGAAGCTCCTTGACAGTCTTCCTCATCGTAAAGCACAGCACAAGCAGTCGAGGAAACTCCCGTCCAATACGAGCTTTGAACATTCAGGCACCGCCTCTACCGCGCATTTTGCTACAAGCAAGAAAATCAAGCAGAAAACGGCCATTTCGCGTTTCTGCAGGCCAAAACGCGCCTCGTCAGCGGCAAGATTGTTGGGCGGAAGACACGGGTCTTACTCATGCGGCAAGCACATTTGAAGAACTAGTGCGTTCGTTATCGAAAACAGCTGTTGTTTGACGGACGCTCGACTGCCAAACGAGGTCACCTAGCAGTAACGATAATCGGACAGCATGGCAAGGCAATAAAAATCGGGCTACTGAAAGGAGATCGTGACGTAGCCAGTTTCGGCCTCTCTATAGCGCTTGCGACATTATCAATGTACCCGTGACTGCTTTATGTAGACACCTATTTTTTAAATCTAGAAAGTTGTCAGAAGCACTCGCATACTGTGAGCAGCATATTTGCTCCTATTCGTCAGTGAGAAGAAGCCTTGTCTTCTACACAGGCAGCTCTTTTAATCTGCTCCCTTTGCGCTAACGCACAATTTGTCCTTCAGCACGTGGTTTATTCTTCGATTTTTTGACAACGAATATCTTCCCCTGGTAGGTACGAGCAATGATGTCTTATTCTGGCATATTCAAATTATAAGGAGTCGGCTTGCGACACAGGTGGCATAGAAGAAGACGGACGTACCCTTCTTCAGATTTCCACGTTTGCCGAAGACGCACTTGAAGCATACACTACGTAAAACCGCCATGGTTACCCCTACCGTTAGGCCGTCTTCACGACAAATCGCAGCGGGTGCGGGCTGCGTCACCCGAGCCCGCGCCGCGGACAGCCCGCAGAGCGATTTGTCGTGGGGTAGTCAGAGGGCAATAGCCCGCGGCGGGTGCCCGATCAGCGACTGCGGACACCCTCTGCGACAAGTAGGCCGCCAGAGCCCACAAGGCAAATCGCAAGCGGGCAGTCCGCGGCGCGGGCTCGGGTGACGCAGCCCGCATCCCGCTGCGATTTGTCGTGTGGGGTCTGGCGCGGGCAGTTACTACGTTAAGCCGGTTTTCCTGGGGAAAAAGCAATCTAACCACGTTTATGCACGTTTCCAAGCACCAAAAACAAGAGGATAAGTGAATGCCGGCAAATTACACGCGCAAATTAGTACATGTGGGCAACGGTGGAGATCTGGTCGACGTCGAGGGAAGCGATGAAGTAGAGCTCGGCGTAGAATTTCGGCTTGCGCGAGAGACGCTTCTGCTTGTAGTCGTGAACTGCGCGTGCCCAGCGGTGCCACATGCGGCGGACGTCCTGCTGGATAGATGGGTCGTGAAGGCGGTAGGCGACGCCATGGAACGCGTCCGAGCGGGCTCCGCAGGAGTGGAAACCAGGCTCGGTGGGGTCCCAGACGACACGAGCGCGATCGCGGATCTCGGCGATGATGAGGCGGCGGAAATTGTCGGTAAAGCGCATTCCCTAGATAGATAGAGGTTTGCGAAACGTGCAAAACCGGCGAGGAAATATTCGGTTTTGAAACCGTACGGCGAATGAGCATCGGATTAAGACATTTTAGCTTTATTCACAGCAGGTTACTAGTTAGTGCACGAAAGATGGATTAAAGTTCGTCGCTGGCGTCGCTGTCGTTGTCCTGGGTCTCCGCGGCGACCTGCGAAACATCGTCGTCGCTGGGAGCGTCCGCTTGAGTTGGCGGTACGAGTGCGCGCTCCTCCTGCCACTCCACAGCGCCAATTCCATTCACGAACTCGATGATCTTCGCCCTGACGTCCTCGGCATCGCGGCGGGCTCGGTGAGCATTCGGAGGCTGCATCTGGGCCTGCGACAACGGGCACTGCTGATCGGCGTCGGCGGGTGTGAACGCTGCACTGAAGGGCTCGCCGAACTCGTCGATGAGGAAGTTGTGCAGGCACACCACGGCCTGCACGATCAGCTCCGCCTTCGCGACGTTCGTCTCGATCGGGCGCCGCAGGATTCTCCAGCGGGCGCAGAGGAGCCCGAACGTGCTCTCGATCATTCGCCGCGCTCGGCTGTGCCTGGAAGAGGGAGACGAATGATCTGCGCGCGCACGAGGAGTACTCACCGGTAGTTGTAGATGCGATTCTCCCGAGTGAGGCGTCTGCTGCCGATAGGGACCATGAGGTTCGGCATTAGCGGAAAGGCGCCGTCGCCCACGAAGAAGTAGGGAACGTCGCTCGCAGCGTTATGGCCGCCGGGGTCCAGCGGAAGTGGATCGGGCGCGGGGAGGTTGAGCGGATTGTCGGGGTCCTTCAGCAGACGCTTGAACTCGCTGCGGTCGAATATGCCCGCGTCGCTGCTGCTGCCGTAGTTGTGCCAGTTCGCGTAGATGATCCTGTAGCGGTGGTCGCACATCGCGAGCAGCACTGTGCTGAACGTTCCCTTGTAGTTGTGGTATTGCGTGCCGCTGTGCGGAGGCGCCCGGATGTGCACGTGCTTGCCATCGATCGCGCCTGAAAGGAAAGGGTCGCTCGCTGCCCGAGGTCGCTGCTCTCTCGCCCGCTCGCTGTCTATACTCACCTAGCGTGTGCGGCAGGTCCCATCGCTCCCAGAACCCCTGTGCGATGCTTCTCCACTCGTCCGCGGTCGACGGGAAGCGGACGTAGACGGGCATGAGCTCATCGATTAGCGCCTTGCACGTCTCGCCGACCACCATGCCCACTGTGCTCTCTCCGACGTAGAACGCAGCGGCGATGCTGTGGAAGCTATTGCCGGTCGCTAGGAACCGCAACGTGATGAGGAGTCGCTCGGCGGGCCCGAGGGGCTCTGCGTGGCTGTTCTTCGAAATCCTGGAAGGGAGACCTGCGTTTCAAAGGGCACGATTCATGCGTACCTGTGCTGGACGAGGCCGAGGAGCTTGTCGAAGGCGGGTTCGTCCATGCGCACGAATCGGTGGAACCGCTGGGGGTCGCCCTGAAGGTCCTTGAATAGGTTGTGGAAGTGACCCTGTTGCTTCCTTTTGCGCAGGATCGGATGCACGCCGAAGCGACGCTTGCGCTTGCGCAGTCTGTAGTAGGCGAGGACGGCGGTCGCGGTGAGTAGCGAAACCATAGGCCTGAAAACGCGACTGAATACGAAGCAAAAGGGAAAATACGCGAAGAAAACTGCCACGCCGCCGCCTCGCTCGAAGGAAAACAAGAAATGGCGAGCAGCCCTGCGCTCAGTCACGGGAAAACATGGGGGCGGGATCAGCAATTGATCGCATCTGCTGCCCAGTAGTCTCTCGTCGCCCCAGCCTTGGGCAGGGAGGCAGGGAAAACATCGGCGAAGCGTCGCTGAGCAGCACTGATTCAATTTTCAGTGCCTACTGAGCCCCAGAAGCACTAGCGGGCACTTGCGGGCAAATAAAAATTCGTGCATGTTCGAATTGAGCTGCGGGCGCCCGCTGGCCCGCTGGCGGGCAGTCGCCAAAAACGCCCTCTAGACCCCACATGACAAATCGCTCGCGGGCTGCCCGCTCGGCGGGCAGCGATTTTTTTGCCCGCGTACCCCTACATGACAAATCGCGGCGGGCGCGGGGACTGACTGCCCGCAGGGGCGCCCGCCATCGGGCACCCGCGATCGGACACCCGCGGTGTCGTGGGGACCCTAGAGGGGAAAAAAAGTGTCCGCGCGGGCTGCGGGCAGCCCGCTGCGATTTGTCGTGAAGACGGCCTTAGGTAAAGCCGTAAAAGCCGTATGAAAGTCTGTAAACACTCTTAACAGTGGCTTTTCCCCCCTCAGATGTACGATCGTATGCCTTCTACCGTCACTTCCCAAATCCTCGGCGCCTTCGTTCGACGACGCGGCTGATGAAAGCAGGTATCTGCTGCTTCATATCTCGAGGTTTGCCGAGTACACACTTACTGCATGTACTGACGAGTTCTTGCAACGAGGAACGATCCTTGACCCGAATGCTTTCGTTGCTAGTCTATATGGCTTATTGAAGTAGATGAAAGCGCAGATGTCGAACGTCGTATGGGCGCTCGAGAGCATAAAGTATGCATTTCCAATCAAATGCCCATTTGGCCAGGCGTAGGCAGCCGCAAATGCCATAGCGCCAAGAGGCCAGAGTAAAAGAACGTAGCCGAGAAGAAGCTGAACCACGAAAGCACGCAAGTACATCATTTGAAGGCGCCTTGAGGCGCCTAACGAATATCGTTGGATTCTACGGAGCAGAAGGTAAGTAAGGACGAGGCCGAAGCTAAACCCTTTAGCCTTAGCCTTCGTACATTTCTCCTCAATCTGAACTGATCAACCCTTGTTACGTCACCCCAAAATACACAACTTCAGCTACTAAAATCCAGCTCTAACATTGACGTTGAAGTTTTGGGCAGAAGCCAAAGTCTCTAGGTAATTAATCACATCCCTAACTGCCCTTTATTTTCATGGTTAAAGGTGGTTATGAAGGCTAATAGCGTTCAGGGCTCATTTTTGGTTAATTCAAGTTTCAAATATTGGGAGGCAAGGGTTTGCTCCCCCATTTTTGTATGTTTGTTGTATGTCCTACATATATCCTACCCCTATTTTTTACTGAAAAACTGCTTGTACCCTCCTACATCGGGCCAATACCCGCCGAGCCTTACCCGAAAAAGAATACGCAGACGTAGCTGAGACTTTGACAGAATGTCTCAATCTCAACAGTTCTTGCAAACGCAAGCGTGCTTCCCGGCTCATCGTCCGGAATCCCATAGCTGGCTAGCGCATTAGACGCGCTCCACTCATTTTGCCCGGCGGACACGAGCATTGGTAGACCGTAGAGACAGTAGAAGAAAACGTGCAGATCAACGTACATTGCGTATATCGATCGAGACTTTTCGATGAAATCGCAGATTCGTGCGGTTTCATTTCCGTTTGACTAAGGTTTAAGTGCATTAATAATGGGAATGCTACAGTTGCGCTGCCGCCGAAGAAAGAGAACTGATTACATCGACGAAGAGTTCCTTGGAGGCAAAAGTGATTGTTTCTGGAGGACATCTATTGGTTATTGGTTGCTCCAGCATGCATGGCTCGGCATGCATTTATTATGATGGGAACGTGCACTGCGCGCGACAAGAAAAAAGCGCCTAAAAGAACGCCGTGCCAAATCGAGGAGCTTGAACAGGAGAGTGGGTGGCCTATCCGCGAGGTAGTTGCGGGCACTCGTAGGCTTGTGCTCAAACAACGTGGAAGCATGCTGCAATCGCCTCGGGCCTCCCAATTCCCCCAGCTTAAGGTCTGCGTGTCTGAGAGATTTAAGCTAGACATGTAAACAATAACTTAGCCATTAATGCAGTTTATCAACTCCAAAATATATCAGAGACTAGCCCAAACTTCGGCAAAACATCAGGGTTCAAGAGGTACAGGATAGTGCAGTGTTCGCGGTACTTCTTGCCGAAGTGATAACATGCGTCCACTAGTGACAGAACTTCGACATAGCGTGATGCGCCGACGATCGAGCCGTGCGCCCGCTGGAGGTGGCGCAGAAGGAGGTCCGCGAAGCGGTCCGTTGCTGCGAAAGCATCTGCTTTGCTAGCGGCGACATCGCCGACGGGACTAAACATCAGTGAGTTTTAAACTAACTTGTGCAGTTAAAGAAACACTGTGAACAACGTTGTCTCGGAATGGTCACGATTCCGTTCGGGTTTTAAAGAAAACCATTTTTTATTCGGAATTTGGAATTCGGAAGGAGCCCTCCGTATCCGACCGGGAAAACGGTCGGAATTCGGGATATAAGTTCGGAGCAACAGAATCCCAATCCGCATTCCGCTCATCGGTCTTCGGACCCACTTTCATTATATTACCCGCATTTGCTCTGCAAACCACGTGCATGAATCAATCCAGACCATTGATCTCAGTCTGCATTGTAGTACCTGAACTAGTGTAGACTAAACACTGGATGAGCACCATTTCTTCTAATGTTGGCCGAACGCGTTGAAAGGGCTCCAACGGACGCTCGTATACCTCCGACTCCATCCCGGATTTCCTTTAAAAAAAACCTGTCAAAAGCTTATGCTTGCAGGTTACAACGATGTTACCCTGTGAGTAGGTTTTCCTCGAGCATGGCGGTAACTGAGCGTCGGCGATGGAATAAGATCATTATGCGCACAAGCATAAGAGCCGCCATAGCGATTTCTTTCAGCATAATCGCCTGAACGGTGCGTACCTCTTTTCTGTCGTTTGGTCCGGGAGCTCAGTTTCGATCGGCCTTTTTGGCCAGCGTCCGGATTCCCGTAGCTCAGCTTTATCCACAGCTTATGCCACGTTTAGACTAGACATACCTGGTCTTCCAGGCTGATCTGTCTGAACGCGGGCTCAGTTTTCGCTAGCTCGACGAATACGAATAGGTCTGTGCCAAGCAAGCACCGACCCTGATTTGCCGGCTTATTGTCCAACGTCGTAAGACAAAACGAATCCGCTGCCGATGGCTAAAGTAATCGCGAACTAGGTATTCGGAACTACGGACACAGCTCTTGCGGAATCAGTAAATTGAGTCATTAAGCAGCAATGAAGAACAAGGCCTACGTTCGTCGGCAGTCTGAACTGTTCTATGCAGCCCAGTTGGAGATCACTCTCCAGTAGGTAACGCAGCCCGATGGAGTACAGCGGTACGGGGTCGTAGTGCTCTCTGACGTGTACGGCTCGAGACTCCAAGCGGATTAAGGAGTCGAGTGTCCTGCAGTCTTGAACGCCCACTTTGGGAGAAATGTACTAAATTAATGGATTTATTAGAGTGTCACTCCCAACATCGGGAACCGTAACGTATCACGTCCTGTACCTTACAAGTACGGTACGGCGACGTCAGTACGGTACTAAGAACGTACTGCTTAAGTTTTCCTATTTTCTAGCCGCATCGATTTTCTATTCTAGCCCATTTACTGTCCGTCCCATAGTCCGTATCACGCTGGCACGGTACGAAGTACGGTACGGTGAGCGCAGTACGGAACGAAGGACAGTATGATGTCAGTTTTCCCATTCTTTACCGCGAAGTCTTGCCGTACTAGTACTACGGTTTGTACCGTACTTCGTACCATGCTGGTACGGTACGCACAGCGGTACGTTGGGATCAGTAGCTACGGAGAACGGTGCGTTTCCTTCCAATCTCTAGCCATCTCACCTCGAAAGGTTTACTGCGTCCCTCGAGTAGCACCACTCGTCGCTTGTTAATTGCCCTCGCAAGAGTCACTAGTGTCCGCCGACGGAAGCCTCACTGCTTCGGCGTTCATACCGGCCAGGATGCAACGGTCGAACCTGCACGCACGACAATTCCGTACTAAAACATTTCTAGTTTCCATGTGAGGAAACGAAGTTAAAACTGTTTAAAGCAACTCACACCAAATCTCGCTGCACTGGCCATATCCAATGCAGTTGTACGTCCGTCGAAGGAGCAGCGTTCTGCGGAAAAATGTGCGGCCTAAGAGGCAGTCTTTACCGACGGCAGTAGTCTCCCCACAAACAAGAAACTGGCGGATGAAACGAACCAGTGCTTTTGCCAGAGATTAGGGACAGGATTTCCGTTTTACACGTCTAAATGTGCTACGAGATGATCGCTTCTTCATGCCTGTTGGATGTTGCAGGTGATCGGCGACGTGTTTACGCAATCACAATCACTAGGCAAAACTGAAGGTCGGCAACCGGCACCCGTATACCATGCCGTACAGTACGGTACGGCAGTACGAACTGTTGTACGGTACGGTACTAGTACGGGCCGTGCTAGTGCAAAGTACAGAGCAAACCACAGCCTTTTCATCGCTCAGTGCTTTCGATTCCTTTTAAGACGTCATCGGTGCCTCCCTATCTACAAAGGCGATTTTTAACAGGGTCGACTGGCCGTGACGGGAAAGATTACGAGTGAGCTTGAGGGGGTAGGGAGCTGGTCCAGAAACGCTTTGTGATCATCTTGCAGTTTCCACACATCGCCCGGAGTTCGGAATGGGCCTGGAAATCTGGGCCCGGCCCGACTCGGACATAGCTTTTCGTGGGCCCGGCCCGGGCCCGACTCGGGCCGGGCCGTGCGGCCCGAAAATTGTAGATTTTATCCAAAAAGCGTTTATTAGGACTCTTAACAAAAAAAGAAATCGCATATAATTAGAACTGGTTGAAAATTTTAACATTCAGGCAACGAAAACTACTTTTGACTTTAGACACTTGGACTGCTGAAAGTCAAATACGAAGACTTCGGGCTGGCCCGGGTCGGGCTTGGCTTAGGTCCGGACCGAGTTCGAGTCGGGCCCAAAATCGAATCCCGGCCCGGGCCGGGCCAGCCCCACTCGGTCGGCCCATTCCGAACCCTGATCCCGCGCAAATCCTTACACCCATTGCAGGAGGCGACGTCGTAGTGGTAGTAGCTTGTCGAGCTCCCGCAAACGACG
>JNEY01000112.1:30940-46315 GCA_020875895.1 Aphelenchus avenae | reverse complement strand
CCCCCCCCCCCCGTACCGCACTCCGTACCGTACTGACACCCCCGTACCGTACTCCGTACCGTAGAGTACGGTACGGAATACGGTACGGCCCGTATTCGAAGCCGTACTACGGCCCGTAGTGGTGCGTACTAGCCAGAAAGTTGTGCCGTACCGTACTCCGTACTGAGCATGACCCCCGTACCGTACTCCGTACAGAAGAGTACGGTACGCAGTACGGTACGGTACGGAATACGGTACGGCCGACTAAGTATATGCCAAGCCTAAGCGTCAGCCACGTCCAAGCCAAAGCCAAACAAAAACCTGTCTACCTTAAAAAAATCTAAGCCTATTTCGCTTCCAAACAAGAAAATCAAGCCTTTCCGCGAGAAAACATAAGCCTATCTGTAAAAAACCCAAGCATATTTGGCTTCAAAATTAAAGTCAAGACTTTCCGCGAGAAAAAACATAAGCCCATCTGTAAAAAACCCAAGCCTATTTTGCTTCAAAATTGAAATTGAAAATCGTGGAAATGCCCACGGAGTCCGAAGCTTGTCAAAGTCAGGCTCCTACATTAAGCGTACTCTAGGGCTTATTCGTAGACCTGGACTAGTGCAAATATACTACATACGCAGCTAACGTAGGCGCGAAAGAAGCGTAGAATTTTATTTTTTTCTGCCGAGCTCGTGGAAATGTTCACGGAGTCGCAAGCTTGTCCAAGCCAGAGGCATTTTCTAGCCAGAAATCTAACTCAGTGGAAAATGGGCGTCAGCAGCCCCAAAGGCCATAGCGCCAAGAGGCCAGAGCAAAAGAACGTAGCCGAGAAGAAGCTGGGTCACGAAAGCACGCAAGTGCATCATCTGAATGCGCCTTGACGCGCCGAATGAATACCGTTAAACTCCACGGAGCAGAATGTAAGTAAGGACGTGACCGAAGCTAAACCCTTTCGTCTTCACCTTCGTCTGTTTCTCCTTAATCCAAATTGATCAAAACCTGGTACCAAAAATAAACTTTAGCTAGTATAAAAAATTTAAAAAATGCAACTAAAAATTTAAAAAATTCAACTGTAAAAACTGTAGAAATTTTATCAGTTTGTAAGCATTTCATTATTCTTAAAGTACTATAAATTAAAAATGCAAGTTGAAATGTCTTTTTAGGCGGGCATTAGTCATTATTTGCTGACTGCGTCCCAGCCTTATCCCAAAAAGAAGGTGCACACGTGGCCGACACTTTCGCAGAAGGTCTGAATCTCAGCGGCCTTGGCAAAGGCAAGTGTGCTTCCCGGCTCGTCGTCCGGAATCCCATAGCTGTCTAGCGCGTTAGACGCGCTCCACTCATTTTGTCTGGCGTATATCAGCATTGGCAGACCGTAGAGACAGTAGAAGAAGACGTGCACGGCAAGGTACAGAGATACGTACATACGTACGTCCAACGTACGTACGTACAACGTCTGATCGAGACTTTTCGATGAAATCGCAGATTCAACCGGGATATACCTGCATGTATTATTACGTTATACCGGATTGCCGTATTTCTTTGAATAGACCCCGGGGGCTCTATTTTTCAAGCCTCAATTTCTGAAAATCTTTAAATTTAATTAAATGTTTAAAATTTTATTATTCGTTCTCTTGATTCATACTGTGCTTGAAAATTGTTGTTTTATCATTATCTGGTCAAATAAAGCCTTAACATGGAGATCAAGAGACACATGCTGGCTGGCTAGGGAGCGGCGGGTGAGGCTCTATTCAAGGCGGGGCTCTATTCGAGGTGGAGCTTTATTCGAAGAAATACGGTATACTTAATGTTATACCATTATTACGCTAGCATTACGAGCTTAATGCTTCAAAGGCCATTCTACGTGAGGAGGAATAGATACCCGAAAACAGTCGGCTTTGTAATCGCCATTTTCCACGCTCTCTCACCACATCTCCCGCAGCGCTTTCAACGCTCTTTTGCCGTGCCTCGAGCCAGCCGGGATTTTGCTTCTTCCGGGCCGCCGGAATCTTGGCGGCCCATGGCCACTGCCATGTACGTCAGGTGCTGGAGGCAGCCGGCCGGCGGCGGGATGGGTGAATAAGAAAAGCCAGCGCGCGGCGTCCATAGGCGGCAGCCGGGCGGCCAGCAAGTCTCGGCAGCGCTACCCGCGCGCGACGGATCTCGCGCTACCCAATTATGGGAAACTAAAATAAATCTTTCAAAGTTGCCCAATCGAGCTGAAAATTGGCATCCCTGGGTTTTCCACATCGCTCATTCCGAATATGCCAATGAACAGTCTGACAAATGAACGCGAAGTGAGGTAAATTTATTTATTCTACTGGTATCAGCGGCTACGTTAACATCGTGCACGTTTTAGCAGGGCACTATTTTTTCGGCTTTTCCTCCGTTTCTTCTTTGGGAAGTCGCGGCTTCTTTTGCGCGGGTGGCCCAGTCGGATCGTCAGAGGACTCGATTTCAAATGGATACTTGTGGCGAATGACGACGTAAATCGTGGGCTTCCGCTCTGTGAATACCGACACAACTTCGTATTCCTTCTTGTTAAGCATCGCGTGCAAGTCCGCCGGTTTCGTGACGGCCTTAAGCTCCAGGAGCGGTTTGAGCACATGCGCGTCAGCTGGCCTGGACTCCATTTATTAAGAGCAGACTTAGTAAGCAACCTATCACATATAAATGCAGAAATATGGCGGATGTGCGCACCAGGGAGCTATTTATTTACATAAGGTTAAGCATTAGTGAGACAGCAATGGACACCTGAATCACTTCAATGGGCCAATAGTCCACCTCATTGTTAAGGCTAGCACCAAACGGGGGTAAGTCGGGGTACTTGATCGTTATTCCAAAGTCGTGCTTCATCGCGGCCACGAGCTCCCAGCCGTATTGGGGCGTTTAGTCGTGCTTCAAGTGGTCGTAGTCGTAGCCGATTGCGTAAAGTACTCATTAAAGGGGAAAAAGCTGAAAAACAGCGCGGCTTCTTCCGGATATTTCTCCGTTGGCTCCCAGTGCTCGCCTCGGACTTTCTTCAGGAGAGCATGCTCTTCGCGGTACTTTGGGCGCAGGTAGCTTTGAGTCCATTCGGTTAATGCGGACTCCACCAACGCCGTCTGCGTCTTGAACTTTGAATTCCAGTCGGCATGCAGAATGTCGATAAGCGAAATATCGCTGGCAATGATCTCAGCCACTTCATCGCACGTCTTGCCGAAATGATTGGCCAGAACATCGAGCAGCGGCACCATATGATCCCAGGCGCCGCTTTGCAAATGCCAATAAGTTTTAGGCACTTGCGGAGTAGATGCTTCGGCCTCGTCGACCGCTTGCGTGGAAGACATTTATGGGAGGCGGATAGCCAGGCGACCACTCGACAGAGCCTTATGGGCAGAGATAAAGTAAATTCGGGACGCACAATATTTTGTGCGAATTTTGGCAACTAGTCAGCAACGCATGTCCTAACCCTACTTCGTAACTTTGGTGTTAGAGGGACCATCTCAATTAAATATTTAGCATTTTATTTCATGATTGCAAGAATAAGCACACGGTTTCACCACAGGGGGACTATTTGTCAGAGGTTTCCTCCTCTTCACCCTCGTCCGCAGGCTTGCCAAAGAACTTCTTGTAGACGTTGCTCAGGTAGATGTTGCCCTTCGCGCACTTCTTACAAGAACGCACGTTCATGCCCACGCCACCGACATCATTGGCCACCGCGGAATTGGGGTTGTTGTAGGTGTAGTCGCGACATTCGTTGCACTGGGAGATGAAGATGCCGTATCGCGGACGGAGCATCTTCCACGGATAGAGAGGGAAGTCCGCGAGGGACTCTTTCTTCTTTATCACGGCCTTCAGCACCGCCATGCTTTTGCCGGAGACGCGACCGCCGTTATGCTTTGCGTGCGGAGCCATTTTATTCGGATCGACAATAAAGGACAACCGTCGCCGATAAACGTTAACCGATAGAATGATTAGCTCTTCATAACGACCGGGTGGTCGGCGGGACCTTGTGGAGGCGTGGCTTCGAGGCGTCCCGCTCGATAGGACAGCCTGTAGCGCAAGCAGTATGCGAGAAAGAGCATGGCGCCCATTTCCAGGCATAAGGCGACGGCAGCGGGGATATTTTCGGCAACGTGTGCTTTGCTTGAGATCACTTGCTTGGTAAATAGCTGAAAGTCGAAAGTGTCTTGATCGATTAGCTGCACAGGCACCCAGCGCCGGTCATCGTCCAAGCGCATCACCGAGTGATTCAACACCCCAAATACGTAGCCGCCCACAATCATTAGATCACTTGCAGGCTCGCTAAGCATTGTCGACCAGCATGGCGCAGCATTCGCCGGCGCCCACAAAATATCCGCAAAATGGTACAGCATTAGCGACCTGCCAGACGCTAAATAAATGTTGCATTCTGCCTGATCGTAGCGGGCCATGTCGTAATCGGTAAAGGGCAGGCGTATGACGTCGGCTCATTTTAATAGAATAGTTTCATTGCTACACCGCATCCAAAGAACGGAAGTGTCTTGGTACTCGAAGCAGGCGTCAACGCAAACGCCACGTTCCTTGTAAACGATGACGTCAGCACTCCTCTCAACTGTGTCGATGTTACAAATACTCGCATAGACCCCGTCTTCCGTCTAATGCCCAATACACGCCGTGCGGGACTTGTAGCCAAACACTCTTCCCTTTGCATGCTTGAACACTGTGAATCCTTCTCCGTACGGGCTTCCGCAAAGCAGCCGTGCTAGCGCAATGGTTGAAACTAGCAGCCGCAGCAAAGCCATTTATTTGAATAAATGTGCGCAAAATAACTTGGCTCTCGCCGCAAATGAGAAACGATCGAAGAAAGACTTTTGCCGCTGCAGCGCTTTATGATGTAATAAATGCAGTACATTCCGCACACATCAGAAAATATGGACTGAAGCATTTTGTTTCTACGGTGCACAATTAGAAAGCGTTTGAGGAAGTTTCTGATATTTTTATTTGGCTCCATTCCAAACGAATCAAAGTACTCCACAGTGGAGGGTGAGGGCACATAAATCGCAACCCACTGGCGGCCCTTTCGCGCAGAGCTATCGGTGTTTACAACCATTGCATAAGGATACTGATCCTTTAAGGGAATCGTGTTCGAGGGAAGCAACCGACAAACGCGTGGCGTGCTTTTGCATGCCTAGAGAGGACAGAAGAAATTTGCCAATTATCCATTATCCGACCTTGCTATCCGAGGTGACGCCACGATTATGATCAATGTAGAGGATCTCGTCAAACTCTCCAATGCATATAAGTTCAATGCCAGGGGATGGGACGGGCTCACTAAATTTGATGGCAACCGTAGTGTTCGTGTTCGTCACGGGCTCCATTCCTTCACAGTCTTCCAGCGTGGACGTCAGCGGAATGACAAAGACGGCGAACCCATTGCTGTAATCGACTGGGGTGATTCCGTTTGTGATGTTGGCCGCAGTGGTCGTGTTATCGATCATGTCCTGGTAGGGTCGCGCAAAAGTGACAGGGTCGTTCCAGAATTCCATCTCATAGGGCATTGCGGGGTACTGATGCCCACCCGAGTGCACGACGTGTCCGAGATTTTAAAGTGCTCAAAATCGAAGGGGTCTCGCGTGTAGGAGCCGTTGAAGCCGTCATAATTGGTCATCGCAATAAACATTCGGCGCGGCTTGATGTTCGTGTAGACATTGTGACAAATTCTTTTCTGGACGGTGTCAGAAAACAGCTCTGCGGCTCGGTACGGCGCACGTGATACTTTGCGCTCGTGTGCTCTAGTGTCCTCAGTACCCCGACATGCACCGACGGCTGCACGTCCACATACTTGACCTGCATGCGTATGCGCGTAAGTCTTAGCCGATACGTGTTTGTGTCAACATGAGGGGCGTCGCCGCGCAGCGAGTGGACCAGGAACTTGTCGTTGTTGCGGTAAATAGTGAAAACCAGGTCCACGTTATTAAGCATGAAAAGGCCCTGGTTGGCAAGGTCAAACTCGAGACGTGAGCGAAACTCCACCGTCCTCCCGTTTCGCATAAGGTCAACGCGCTTCTTGAAACCCTCGCTTGCCTTGTCTTGTTTTATCGTGTCCTTGTAGTACCCTGAGAACGCCAGAACGCGGCGCGTTCTGCGCACAAATTTTGTCAGGAAATCAGCGGAGGACGGGATTCCTTCCGGCTTAACACCTGGATTGATCGAATTGCGGCGCGGCGCTGCGCGGCCGCTTGTTCAGCATCCTCACATCTTGCACTCGGCGAATGGCTGCCGCAGCACATGACGCTACTCGGCGGCGGTGGCCTCAAACACCTTCATGCTTATTCCACTTCTTTCTTTTTCATGCCCGAAAACTGAACGGGTTGCGGGCGGATCAAGTTTGTTGTTTACGCCGTGTTTCCGGCGACCGCTTGCGAGAACAGCGGCGCGGCGGCGGCTTGTTCAGCATCCGCGCATCCACACACTCAGCCGGCGGCCGGCTGCCTCCAGCACCTGACGCTACGCGGCAATGGCCATGAGCCGCAAAGGTTTCGGCTTAGCGGCCGGAAGAAGCAAAATCCCGGCTGCTCGAGGCATGGTCGAGAGAGCATCGAAAAGCACTGAGAAATTGAGAGGACAAATCCGACTGTTTTCGGGTATCTATTCCTCCTTACGTGGGTAGCAACTGACCTGAGAAACACGACAGACGAACGTCACCGTAACGCACAAACAACTGTTTACAATAAACGTAGGCCCCGTTATCCGTTACGTGATTTGGCTACACCCCGTGACGTGACGTGACGTGATTACTTGAATCACGTCACGGATAACGTCATGGTTGCCTAAGTCTAGTTTACAATAAGCACTGCAAACAAAACGAGGAAGCAGTATTCGAAACCAGGAGGCAAGACAAGCCACTAAACACAACATTTATCTCACCTGTGTACACACGGGGGCTTGTAAGGGGTGGGATCTAACTTGGCATAAACCGAACTCATTAACAGCCCTAAGAAACTCAAACCTGTATACACACGGGGGCTTGTAAGGGGTGCAGAGGATAACGTCACGGTTGCCTAAGTCTAGTTTACAATAAGCACTGCAAACAAACCGAGGAAGCAGTATTCGAAACCAGGAGGCAAGACAAGCCACTAAACACAACATTTAGCTCACCTGTGTACACACGGGGGCTTGTAAGGGGTGGGATCTAACTTGGCATAAACCGAACTCATTAACAGATCCTTCTGGAAGACACATGACACCTTATAGAGTGAGGCAGAGAGTAAATGATTTCGGCCAAACCACAGGGTTCCGCTTCAAACTTCCTCTCCAGCTAGAAAATCGACCCCAACCAGTGAAAGACCCACCCACATGTGCAAATATCCTTTTCTGCTGCTTCAGCGGGGCATCATCTTACTTGTGTCTTAGCAGCGAGCACCGGCAAGAACAACACTGGCCTAAAGGCGAAGAGCGCTACATCGTAGACGTAGTCCCAGAAAATGCTGTTCAGAACGTACCACCGATACTTCCGGATCGAGCGGACGCGCAGGATGAGCATAAGCATAGTCGGCACTAGCATCGTACACGTGGCGAACGACTGTCCAGCACGATTGACAGAACATATTCACTTCAGTCTGACGAAGAATGCTAGCAAGGGACATAGCGGAAAATGTTAATGTGTCTTCGATGGCAGTAAAGGACACAGAGCCAATGCACTGTCGGTCATTGCGCTTCGTACCTCAACCTGTTGGCAATTTAATTACCGACACGGACAGACGGATGTCTTGTGACAGCGTTAGTTTTTTCTGCTTCATCAGCGCAAGGTCTTGTGGTTGGGCTGAAACTTTGACCCGATATATGTCTTTCAACACCGGTCTTGTTCTGGAAGTGGGGATCATGTCTAGATGTTTTCTCACTCACCGAAGATCACAGTGAACCGCAAGAACAGTCATGGTCCTAGCCCATTTGAGACTACCCAAAGGCACCCTGATACGGATGACGCAATGTCTTTTGATTTCGTGGAACTGTAAACAGCGCTCCTCGCCATACTATTGTTCGCTATATGGTGCCTATTTTAGTTCGAGACGGCTGTGAGGTGGGAAAACTATTTAATTGTCGAAGCCCGTTTCACTTTTATTTCTCTAGAACTAAGAAAAATGGATTTCACTGCACATAACGGCTAGAATCTAGGCACTTGTGTCGTCTTTCCTAAGCCGCTTGATGCTCAGTTCGCAGCAATCGGTGGGTGCTGTCCCGGTCTCCAGAACTGTCTTGATTTGCAGAACTTCACCGTTGGTGTTCTCTCGGTCTTCCTCCATTACACACCCGAGGAACCCGATGTATTCTCCGCCAGCTTGGAACTCGTACCTGAGAGGACATGTGTCGGTCGCAAATTTCTAAACGAATTCGCTGTGCGACGAGTCACAGATGAGCCCAGGCAACTTCTTACTGAGGTATACACCTCAGTAAGAAGTTCAACAAGCGTCGGCGCGTTGAATTCGCAAGAGTCAGACCAGATGTTCAGGCGCCGCGGGACGTCGTTCGTGGCGCTACTGAGCCATTCAGCGAAAAGTCTGCTATCTCTGGGACAAGTACTTCGAAACGTTCGCGAATCTATGTACATTTCCCTCAATGTTAGAGCACTAGCGCCAGACACGGTGATAGAGCTGAAGAAGGTCGCCATCAGTTCCTGCACGTCCATAGAATCGTCCTCGGCTGGTGGGTGGATTATAATAAAAGTTGCATGAAACGGCGCGGTAGCAGAACACATCGTTAAGCGCCAGTCGGAGCAATGAAATATCTCCAGGCGAGGTGTAAAATCTAAGTCGTTAGCATAACTAAATCACGCAGGTAAAGGACGCACAATAATTAAATCCCGTTCCGCCAGGGACGTTTAAACTGGCCATAATCACACGAAGAAGATTTCAAACAGCGATCTCAATACACTTTTTGCACTTAATTTACTCATTTGTAACATATGATACATTAAGGTGATGGAATACTTGGGCCGTCTTCACAATTAATCGCAGCGGGGAGCGGCTGCGTCATCCGCCCCCGCCGGCGGGGACTCGCTCAGCGATCAATTGTGGGGGGTTCCAGCGACCTGGTCCGCTGCGGCAGCCCGCTCGGCGGCGGCGGGCATGCGCAGCCGCCGAGCGGGCTGGAACCCCTCACAATTAATCGCCAGCGGACCGCCGCCGAGCGGAGGCGGACGACGCTGATCGCTCCCCGCTGCGACTAATTGTGGGGTGTTCCAGCGACTCGGTTTCCTGTCGAGCAAAACCTCATTATTCGTCGAAACAAGTCGAAACCGAACATGCAGAATAGCGTACAACGCAAAGTATGTCGAACTAAATGCGGGGCACAGCAAAATATCGTTGCATGAGGTCCTCAGCGTCGATGTCGACCAGGGACACCCAGCTGTTGTGACTGCTGTCGAAGCCGAACCATTTGACGTAGACTTGCAAGTTCCCGTAGACGTTGCGGTGATCCACAATCCGCTCCACCGTCCACTGCTCGTCATCCGTCGGTCCTTCTGAATGGAAGCCCTCGTCTTCGTCGGACTCTGGCTCGCTCTCCAAATGGTTCTCGGGCAGAACCTCCCATTCCTCCTCCGCAACCGGTTCCGGCACGGCCAACTGCGCTGCTTGAGCAGCTTCGTCGAACTCAATGTGGCGGCTTATCAGCGGCAGCGCTGCGATTGCAGCGGCGCGGCGGGGTCGGCGACGACGCGGCGAGACGACGACGTTTACCGGTGACTCGTCCGACGACGTCGACATCGAGCGGATTCGCTGCGCATGGCGGCTATCGCCCCTGAAGCTGTTCGTCACAACCACAGCAAAGAACAGCTCAACGCACCTTCGAGACAACGACTTCGGTCGGGTCCGCTGAATACGGCCGTCTTGGCGGTGTCCCTTCATGCGAGCTAGGCGGCGCTTGCGAATGTGGCATGCAAGAAGAAGAACGGCTTGCGTCAGATAGGAAACCATATCTAGTTCCCTTTTTAGTCTATCATTTGTTTGCGCATTCATTGATAGCGGAGATTAACCTCGAACCAACACGACGCATTTGCGTACTGAATTTTTTTCGACCTCAGAGCGATGGTTAAATGACGCCGCGAGCTTCATTGCCTGCTCCTGGTGCGCGAGCTCGAGGAGCTTGTTCACCTTCTCTTCGAACGGGTCCGAAATTCGGGCCTTCTTAGCGACAGGCGTCGAATACTGGGGCAGCGGCGCGAGGCTGCCACTGCTGCTGGACCCGGCGACCGAAGCCGCATCGCTGGCCGCCGCAGCCGCCGCAGAAGTGCCCGGCTCATGCTCCTTCGGAGGACCGTTCTGGTTCTCCTCGGTGAACGGGTAGACCTGCGACGACGGAAGGTTGCTCTCACTAAAATACGCTGCATTAATCACTGAAGATTGAGTTTTTTTACTCCACCCCCTCCGTTTGCCCCTTTATTTTCTTTGAACGGTGCCTACCTAGTGAGCGGCTGGTTGACGCCGTCCAAAAATTTCATCGCTTCAAAGTGTACCCAGCGTGGCGGCTCCACGCGGCCCGAACCGGAAGGCTGCTTCATCTTCCTTCTGAGCCGGTCGTAGTTGTCCTTAGCGTTCTTCCACTTCGTGGCCAGAACTGCGCCGGTCATGCCTAAATATGCTTTTGACAAGTGTACCGAAGGGTAGACCCCCCCTCTTTGCTTTAAACGTTCGTCCGTACTGCACTAGAAGCCGTACTCACCGGGAACTGCCAGCTGTTCGGCGACCTGGTCCCAGAGCTGGCTCTTGACGTCTTTGTTGGAATACTGCTCGTGCTTCATGTCGAAGAGGGCAGGAATGTCACGCACAAGATCAATGAGACGCGAACGCTGTTCGGTGGACAGATCCGCAGCCATTGTCGTTCGGCAGAGTGAGCTAAGAAATGTCGAATGAAAAAGTGATAAATCGCGACTGCGTCAAGCAACGGATCATAAACGATTTTGGAAGAAAAGTCAATTCCCAGAATGCGGAACCCGTCAGAAAATCGACATCTATTTACGCCAAACGAGCGGTTGACCGACCCGTGACCTACGAACGACACATTCTGAGCAAGCGCAAACAAGTAGCGTGTGCAAAACAAGCGACGGGCTCGTTGGCCGCCGACTGCCTCCTTCGTACGATTTCCCCACTCCTCCGCTTGCATCCTGCCGCCGCTCTGGGCGCGCTCATTCTACGTGCGAACTCTCTCAGCATCCATTCCCGTCCGTTGGCACGTTCGAACGGGTGTCATTTTGGACGAAAACAAGCCAGCGAACACCAGCGGACGGAATAAAATTCGTGCATGCACGAAACGTCGGCGGGTGTCCGCTGGTCGCTGGCGGCTCGTCGCAGACCCCGTCCGCCGGACCCCCACAATTGGTCGCTTGCGACTGCCCGCTGAGCGGCGAGCGATCAAATCAATCGATGACCCCCTCACAATTGATCGCTGGCGGAGAGCGATCAAACTCGCCGCAGCGGCCGCCGCGAGCGGTGACCGCAGCCGCTCGCCGCCAATTGTGTGGACCCCCAGCGGCGAAAAAGTGGTCGCACCCGCTCCCCGCTCGCCGCAGCGATTAATTGTGAAGACGGCCTTGGACTTTGCAACCGAGCTATGTCATCGAAACTCAGGTGTAGCCTTCGTGGCGCCTCATTGGTTGCAGAAAGCGTCCATCAAGCCAAGGACGCGACCGTCTAAGGCCACTGCCCCCGGAACTCATCTAGCGGTCATCTAGCGGCCAACGCCCGTTACGCGTCTTCTACGTGACTTCGCGTGTCAACGCGTCCCTCGCACCAACTGCCATATATAACCTCCTGACTAAATCGTTCTTTAAGATAACCACCATTCAAATAAACCGACTTTCGTCTCTCGTCTTCGCTACCGACTCAATTGCCAACCGGTTCCAGACCGATCGCGCAGGCCATAACATCAGACCCACCTCACAGCATATTGCTTGGAAGCTAGTAAAAAGGCCACACTTACGTGAACCTTAACTGATATAAAGCGTTCTTGAATACACTAAAGTCCAAGAACCCATCACTAGCGCGTAGTAAGGAATACGTACAGATGGCGCCGACCGTCCGATCCCGTATCGCTATCTGTTCCGTCTGGCCAGCCCCGTTCGCTGTCCGTTCCGTTAAACGGCAAACCGGCACGGAACGGAGAACGAGAGGGTATGGTGCGTGATCTCTACCATAGCACAAGAATTCCCAGCGGATCCCATTCCCAGGTGGAACTTACTCAATTTCAAGAGACTCCAGTTCGTAGGCGCCTTTCAAGCTCTTCAGTGCATCAACCGTCGTCTCGTTCAATACGCCGTTGTCCAAGCATAACCGCTCGACCAATGAGTTTCTCAATAAGCATGAAAACTCCTCGACGCTACTTGCATTCTTCAACCGTCTATTCGAATGTTGCCTGGGAGATCGGCGAATGAAATCACCCGACGTGGTCCTTTCGTCTGGAAGTTGCCGTCGATGAAGTGGTGTGGCCGCGAAAACGCGTTGAACCGCCGATCCAGGCGTACTAAGATACGTCGTTGTTTAAGTTTATCCCCGCCATTTTGTGCGCGACTGTTGCACAAGTTAGTTAAGTAGGGAAATGGCGCCGCTGTGATGCCAGGCTTGCGTGAGACCCACCCCTGGCGTTAAAAAGCTAGCATGGTCACATCCTCTATCGATCAGCCGGAATCGAACACGACCGCCCGGTGAACACTCGAGTTCGAAGGCGACATTACCGAAACAGAGATTGCGCGTAATTTCTGCGAAATCATGTTGCCCATTGGGGTTCCCGGACGAAGCCGCTTCTAGCGATCGGTGAAGCAAAGACAAAGCGACCATTAGCACACCAAAAACAAACACGTTTTGTTTATAATAGTATGCTAGCACACGCTAGTGAATAAAGAGTGCAACGCGTCGACGTGTTCGTCGAAGTGTTTATGTTTTCTGTCGGTATGAGCGCTTTAACGATGTCTTTATTCGTTTTATTCGCTGTTCTGACACTGCCTTTGCTTGTTGATGGTGCAGAAGCAGTACTCCCCGACATGCCGGACTATGCCAAGTCCGACTTCTGGAAGAGCGTCAAGTCGCCAGCTTGTGCACTGCTCTACGAGTACAGGAATTGCGATGGTGATGTGGTGGAGCTTCCCATTGGGGTACGCTGATACTCCATCGTTTCAAGGTGCGTTGTCGCTAATGGTAGCTACCTTCACAAGTTGGAAAGTTAATAATTCTTTTCGCATTCGTCATAGAATATTTCATACAGCCAAGTGCAGCAACTTTATTCTGCAAAGTAATCCGTACATCTTCATGCTACGTATACGCGTACCGTTTCGGTCCTTTTAACTCCAAAATATGTCGGAGATCAACCCTAATTTCGGCAATACGTCAGGATTCATGAGGTACAGGATAGTGCAATGTTCGCGGTACTTCTTCCCGAAGTGAAAGCATGAGTCCACGAGCGACAGAACTTCGGCGTAGCTTGTTGCGCCGAGGACCGAGCCGTGTGTCCGCTGAAGGTGACGCATAAGGGTCCGCGAAGCGGTCTCGTTGCTCCGAAAGCATCTGCTTCGCTAGCGGCGACATCGCAGATGGGGCTAAACATTAATGAATTTTGAGCTAGCTTGTGCTGTTAAAGAGACCTCCTGAACACGGTTGTCTTCGACTGGTCACGGTACTATTTGGAATTAAGAAGGCTTCTTTTTTATTCGGAATTCGGAATGTGCCCTCCGTATCAGTAATTCGGAACGGGGTAACGGTCGAAATTCGGAATATCTGATCGGAACAGCCGAATCCACATGCGGCTCAGTGGGCTTCGGACCCACTTTCATTCTATGCATCACCTTTGCTTCGAAAACAGCGTGTATGAAACAGTCCCCTTAATCTCAATCTGTATTTTGGTACCTGAACTAGTGTAGACCAGAGACTTGATGAGCACCATTTCTTCAAACGTTGGTCGAACGCGTTCGAAGGGCTCTAGTGCGCGTCCGTACACCAGTCCGTACACACACCAGTACAGGATTTCCTAAGGATTGTCAAATGCTTATACGCACTGGTCCCAAAGCTGTTTTACCCTAGCGCTGGCGTGAGTTGGTTTTCGTCGAGCATGGCGGTAGCTGAGCATCGACGATTGTACAAGATCATTATGCGCACAAGCATAAGAGCCGCCATAGCGACCTCTTTCAGCATAATAACCTGAAGGATCATATATCGCATTTCTGCCAATACAGCCCCGCTCTCGTCTATTAACCCACCCCGAAAATGCCCCTAACCCTTCCCCAAATACTTGGCTAGCCAGTGAGTACGTCGGTCTCCAGTGTTAAGGCCATACTTTAGGGTAAAAAAACATTTCGTATAAAATTTTCCGAAATAGGGTGATCCAAGGTAGTAGTGCACCCTAACGTGTACGGCTCGAGTCTCTAAGCGGAACAGGTAGTCGTGTGCTCGGCAGTCTTCAACGCCTACTTTGGGAGAAATGAACTAAATTGGTGGATTTATTAGACTGTCGGCCAACTACCAACATTGATAACCGTGCCATACTACGATCTGTACCGTACTGGTACGGCCCGGTAAAGTCAATGCAGTACGGAGAACGACGGCCGGTACATCTCCCATTTTCCGATTTTATAGCCGTATTGTACCGTATCACGGTCCGTACCTTACGCCGTACCATGTTGGTATGATACAGAGAACGGCACGGCGGGGTCGTAAGGAACAAAGGACGGTATAGGCCAGTTTTCCCAGTTTACCACCGTGTCTTACCGTACTACGGTCCGTACTGTGCTCCGCACTATGCTCGTACGGTACGGGGAACGGCACGGTTTTGGTTTCCCGATCTTCAGTCGTCTCACCTCAAAAGGTTTACAGCATCCATCGGGTAGCGCCATTCGTCTCTTGCTAATGGACCTCGCGAGAGCATTTGTGTCACCCGACGGAAGCTTCACAGCTTCGGCATTTATACCGGCTAGGATGCAACGGTCGAATCTGCACGCTCGACAGTTCCGCACTAGTAGAATTTTATGAAGCCGAAAAGGTCTGATGCAACTTACGCCACGTTTCGTTGCACTGGCCATACCCAATGCAGTGATACGTCCTTCGAAGAAGCAGTGTTCTGCGGAAAAATGTGCGACCGAAAAGACAGTATTTAGCGGACTCAGTATTCTCCACACAATCACGAAACTGGCGGTTGAAACGAACAGTGGTCTCGCTCGTCAGAGGCTATACGGCCATAACTGTACACGGAAGGTAGCGGGAGGGGAAGCGGTCAGCAAGATGCTTACGTAATCACAAGCCTTTGCAGAACATTCCCAAGAACATCTTTCTTTAAACCCGTTAAAATTCGCCTAAAATTTAGTTGCGGTAGCCCTCCCTGCCAGAGGCGTTGTCTGTGCTTTTGACTCTTCTCAAGGTGTTATCGATGCATATCTGCGAAGATGGGTTTTAAAGAGGCTCA